>OY282644.1:24894115-25228726 GCA_958299015.1 Tetanocera ferruginea | reverse complement strand
TTTTGATTTTGATTTTGATTTTGATTTTGATTTTGATTTTGATTTTGATTTTGATTTTGATTTTGATTTTGATTTTGATTTTGATTTTGATTTTGATTTTGATTTTGATTTTGATTTTGATTTTGATTTTGATTTTGATTTTGATTTTGATTTTGATTTTGATTTTGATTTTGATTTTGATTTTGATTTTGATTTTGATTTTGATTTTGATTTTGATTTTGATTTTGATTTTGATTTTGATTTTGATTTTGATTTTGATTTTGATTTTGATTTTGATTTTGATTTTGATTTTGATTTTGATTTTGATTTTGATTTTGATTTTGATTTTGATTTTGATTTTGATTTTGATTTTGATTTTGATTTTGATTTTGATTTTGATTTTGATTTTGATTTTGATTTTGATTTTGATTTTGATTTTGATTTTGATTTTGATTTTGATTTTGATTTTGATTTTGATTTTGATTTTGATTTTGATTTTGATTTTGATTTTGATTTTGATTTTGATTTTGATTTTGATTTTGATTTTGATTTTGATTTTGATTTTGATTTTGATTTTGATTTTGATTTTGATTTTGATTTTGATTTTGATTTTGATTTTGATTTTGATTTTGATTTTGATTTTGATTTTGATTTTGATTTTGATTTTGATTTTGATTTTGATTTTGATTTTGATTTTGATTTTGATTTTGATTTTGATTTTGATTTGATTTTGATTTTGATTTTGATTTTGATTTTGATTTTGATTTTGATTTTGATTTTGATTTTGATTTTGATTTTGATTTTGATTTGATTTTGATTTTGATTTTGATTTTGATTTTGATTTTGATTTTGATTTTGATTTTGATTTTGATTTTGATTTTGATTTTGATTTTGATTTTGATTTTGATTTTGATTTTGATTTTGATTTTGATTTTGATTTTGATTTTGATTTTGATTTTGATTTTGATTTTGATTTTGATTTTGATTTTGATTTTGATTTTGATTTTGATTTTGATTTTGATTTTGATTTTGATTTTGATTTTGATTTTGATTTTGATTTTGATTTTGATTTTGATTTTGATTTTGATTTTGATTTTGATTTTGATTTTGATTTTGATTTTGATTTTGATTTTGATTTTGATTTTGATTTTGATTTTGATTTTGATTTTGATTTTGATTTTGATTTTGATTTTGATTTTGATTTTGATTTTGATTTTGATTTTGATTTTGATTTTGATTTTGATTTTGATTTTGATTTTGATTTTGATTTTGATTTTGATTTTGATTTTGATTTTGATTTTGATTTTGATTTTGATTTTGATTTTGATTTTGATTTTGATTTTGATTTTGATTTTGATTTTGATTTTGATTTTGATTTTGATTTTGATTTTGATTTTGATTTTGATTTTGATTTTGATTTTGATTTTGATTTTGATTTTGATTTTGATTTTGATTTTGATTTTGATTTTGATTTTGATTTTGATTTTGATTTTGATTTTGATTTTGATTTTGATTTTGATTTTGATTTTGATTTTGATTTTGATTTTGATTTGATTTTGATTTTGATTTTGATTTTGATTTTGATTTTGATTTTGATTTTGATTTTGATTTTGATTTTGATTTTGATTTTGATTTTGATTTTGATTTTGATTTTGATTTTGATTTTGATTTTGATTTTGATTTTGATTTTGATTTTGATTTTGATTTTGATTTTGATTTTGATTTTGATTTTGATTTTGATTTTGATTTTGATTTTGATTTTGATTTTGATTTTGATTTTGATTTTGATTTTGATTTTGATTTTGATTTTGATTTTGATTTTGATTTTGATTTTGATTTTGATTTTGATTTTGATTTTGATTTTGATTTTGATTTTGATTTTGATTTTGATTTTGATTTTGATTTTGATTTTGATTTTGATTTTGATTTTGATTTTGATTTTGATTTTGATTTTGATTTTGATTTTGATTTTGATTTTGATTTTGATTTTGATTTTGATTTTGATTTTGATTTTGATTTTGATTTTGATTTTGATTTTGATTTTGATTTTGATTTTGATTTTGATTTTGATTTTGATTTTGATTTTGATTTTGATTTTGATTTTGATTTTGATTTTGATTTTGATTTTGATTTTGATTTTGATTTTGATTTTGATTTTGATTTTGATTTTGATTTTGATTTTGATTTTGATTTTGATTTTGATTTTGATTTTGATTTTGATTTTGATTTTGATTTTGATTTTGATTTTGATTTTGATTTTGATTTTGATTTTGATTTTGATTTTGATTTTGATTTTGATTTTGATTTTGATTTTGATTTTGATTTTGATTTTGATTTTGATTTTGATTTTGATTTTGATTTTGATTTTGATTTTGATTTTGATTTTGATTTTGATTTTGATTTTGATTTTGATTTTGATTTTGATTTTGATTTTGATTTTGATTTTGATTTTGATTTTGATTTTGATTTTGATTTTGATTTTGATTTTGATTTTGATTTTGATTTTGATTTTGATTTTGATTTTGATTTTGATTTTGATTTTGATTTTGATTTTGATTTTGATTTTGATTTTGATTTTGATTTTGATTTTGATTTTGATTTTGATTTTGATTTTGATTTGATTTTGATTTTGATTTTGATTTTGATTTTGATTTTGATTTTGATTTTGATTTTGATTTTGATTTTGATTTTGATTTTGATTTTGATTTTGATTTTGATTTTGATTTTGATTTTGATTTTGATTTTGATTTTGATTTTGATTTTGATTTTGATTTTGATTTTGATTTTGATTTTGATTTTGATTTTGATTTTGATTTTGATTTTGATTTTGATTTTGATTTTGATTTTGATTTTGATTTTGATTTTGATTTTGATTTTGATTTTGATTTTGATTTTGATTTTGATTTTGATTTTGATTTTGATTTGATTTTGATTTTGATTTTGATTTTGATTTTGATTTTGATTTTGATTTTGATTTTGATTTTGATTTTGATTTTGATTTTGATTTTGATTTTGATTTTGATTTTGATTTTGATTTTGATTTTGATTTTGATTTTGATTTTGATTTTGATTTTGATTTTGATTTTGATTTTGATTTTGATTTTGATTTTGATTTTGATTTTGATTTTGATTTTGATTTTGATTTGATTTTGATTTTGATTTTGATTTTGATTTTGATTTTGATTTTGATTTTGATTTTGATTTTGATTTTGATTTTGATTTTGATTTTGATTTTGATTTTGATTTTGATTTTGATTTTGATTTTGATTTTGATTTTGATTTTGATTTTGATTTTGATTTTGATTTTGATTTTGATTTTGATTTTGATTTTGATTTTGATTTTGATTTTGATTTTGATTTTGATTTTGATTTTGATTTTGATTTTGATTTTGATTTTGTTTTGATTTTGATTTTGATTTTGATTTTGATTTTGATTTTGATTTTGATTTTGATTTTGATTTTGATTTTGATTTTGATTTTGATTTTGATTTTGATTTTGATTTTGATTTTGATTTTGATTTTGATTTTGATTTTGATTTTGATTTTGATTTTGATTTTGATTTTGATTTGATTTTGATTTTGATTTTGATTTTGATTTTGATTTTGATTTTGATTTTGATTTTGATTTTGATTTTGATTTTGATTTTGATTTTGATTTTGATTTTGATTTTGATTTTGATTTTGATTTTGATTTTGATTTTGATTTTGATTTTGATTTTGATTTTGATTTTGATTTTGATTTTGATTTTGATTTTGATTTTGATTTTGATTTTGATTTTGATTTTGATTTTGATTTTGATTTTGATTTTGATTTTGATTTTGATTTTGATTTTGATTTTGATTTTGATTTTGATTTTGATTTTGATTTTGATTTTGATTTTGATTTTGATTTTGATTTTGATTTTGATTTTGATTTTGATTTTGATTTTGATTTTGATTTTGATTTTGATTTTGATTTTGATTTTGATTTTGATTTTGATTTTGATTTTGATTTTGATTTTGATTTTGATTTTGATTTTGATTTTGATTTTGATTTTGATTTTGATTTTGATTTTGATTTTGATTTTGATTTTGATTTTGATTTTGATTTTGATTTTGATTTTGATTTTGATTTTGATTTTGATTTTGATTTTGATTTTGATTTTGATTTTGATTTTGATTTTGATTTTGATTTTGATTTTGATTTTGATTTTGATTTTGATTTTGATTTTGATTTTGATTTTGATTTTGATTTTGATTTTGATTTTGATTTTGATTTTGATTTTGATTTTGATTTTGATTTTGATTTTGATTTTGATTTTGATTTTGATTTTGATTTTGATTTTGATTTTGATTTTGATTTTGATTTTGATTTTGATTTTGATTTTGATTTTGATTTTGATTTTGATTTTGATTTTGATTTTGATTTTGATTTTGATTTTGATTTTGATTTTGATTTTGATTTTGATTTTGATTTTGATTTTGATTTTGATTTTGATTTTGATTTTGATTTTGATTTTGATTTTGATTTTGATTTTGATTTTGATTTTGATTTTGATTTTGATTTTGATTTTGATT
Source organism: Tetanocera ferruginea (assembly GCA_958299015.1). Lineage (NCBI taxonomy): Eukaryota > Metazoa > Arthropoda > Insecta > Diptera > Sciomyzidae > Tetanocera > Tetanocera ferruginea. The sequence continues at coordinate 25,224,190 of OY282644.1, read as the reverse complement.
TTGATTTTGATTTTGATTTTGATTTTGATTTTGATTTTGATTTTGATTTTGATTTTGATTTTGATTTTGATTTTGATTTTGATTTTGATTTTGATTTTGATTTTGATTTTGATTTTGATTTTGATTTTGATTTTGATTTTGATTTTGATTTTGATTTTGATTTTGATTTTGATTTTGATTTTGATTTTGATTTTGATTTTGATTTTGATTTTGATTTTGATTTTGATTTTGATTTTGATTTTGATTTTGATTTTGATTTTGATTTTGATTTTGATTTTGATTTTGATTTTGATTTTGATTTTGATTTTGATTTTGATTTTGATTTTGATTTTGATTTTGATTTTGATTTTGATTTTGATTTTGATTTTGATTTTGATTTTGATTTTGATTTTGATTTTGATTTTGATTTTGATTTTGATTTTGATTTTGATAAATAAAACTTTTGTATAATATTCGCTTTTAATGTTTTAAAGGATACTTCAAAGAGCCAAAAAATTGACTTTCTGAAATAATATTTTAAAAAAAATTTTTAATCAAATCATTATTATATATTTCTGGTATGATACTTGCTTTTTAAGATTGTTATGAAAATAATTATATATTATTTAATATATTATACTCGAATTATTATTTAATATATAAAAAATATTATATTATAAATAAAGTTATTTCATTTTTTAAACCGATACTTCAGGTATTCATAAAGTTTTGAGTAACCAACAACAATGTGTCTTTCAAATTGAACACTAAAGCTAAGCTTTGCATGCTTTTCAGACAACCGACAACTAAATATAATAATAAAATAATAAAAATATTATTGTATAGCATTTTAGCAACATTAGGAACGTTTATGAACTGCGGTTACATGCCGATTATTTTAATATAAATAATTAAGTTATATGTATATATTTTATATTTATTTTACCTTTGCGCCTAAAAGCACTCTTGTGCTCTGTTCTTACTACCCAAGTACAGTAAAAATATAACAACCTGCCTTAATTTATCTTATAATGTGAGGGAACAATAATTTTTTGGTATTTTTTTTTTTTTATTTTCTGGGGCCAAAAAGAAAGAGCCAAGTGCTGCCAACCGCATAATAATATAGTGTAGAACGTCGACCGCTTGTACCGCAGCACAAGCTCTTGAGGGGTGAATAAAAGATAATGTCTGCATTTAAGCGCTTTAAACACAACATAAACGTGCATGCGACTGCTTATTTTTAACTGTATGTATGTGTGTGTGTGTGTGTGTGTGTTTTAGTGGTAATGTTTTGTTGTTGTTGTTGTTGCTTGCAAAGGTCCTGCGTTTTACTGTGCTGTTGTGTACCTGGTTTTTAATTTTTTATACACATACATATATCTCAGGATATTTTTATATTCTAAGCTGCTTTCTTACTTTGTTAGCCTGCTTTTAGGAGTTCTTTTTAAAAACGACTTCGTTACTTATTTATGTGGCAAGGCAACAAACAGGCACTAAGTAGCTGAGACCTTGTACCAACACAAGCACACTAATGCACACTCTAACCAACACACACACACACATCCACTGAAATATATATAAATATTTCAGCAAAAACAAAGCATATCCTTATCTCAGATACAATATATTGTGCTCTATCTTTTGGCTTGTACCAAATGTAGGAGTGTGTGTGTTTGTCTGTCTGTCGGTCTATCCATCTTAATGTGTGCTTGTGTAAAACGCCGTCATTTATGTTAAAAATCACAATGGGGCTTCGTGTGCGAGATAAACCGAAATAACCATGATTTTTATGCGTTTCGTGTTTTGTTGTTTCCTTTTAGTTGTAGTTGTTGTTGTTGTTGTTGTTATTTTTATAAGTATCTGCTTTGCCAGATATTGCGAATGCTTATTATTATTTAATGGCACACAAAATGCATTTTTGCCACGGCACGCTGTTCAACTGAAATGAAAGAAGCATGCCACGCACGCCACAAGAAATCTTGCTAAAGTTTATCATTGCCAAGAATGCTTTTTTTTTTGTATCACGGTTGTCTGTGCATATATGAATAAAAACAGCCCAAGCAGCAAGGTTAAAGAGGACATTTATGTTTTGTTTGCTTTTATGCGCTGTGTTATTGGTAGGCATAAAAAATTAAAAATTTATTTGTCGGAATGTTTTAATGTAATGGATTGTAAAAAGCGTTTTTGTTTTTGTTTTTTTTTTTCCTCTTGTTTTGTTTTTTGTTCTGTTTCTGACTAATGCCTTATTTAGCATAGCGTCTAAAATAAATCTGAGAAAAACTGACTTTTATTATATATGTAAATAGGTCTTTTGCAGGTTAGCTAAAGCAAATCTTTAGATTAGCAAAAATAAATTTTAAACAAATCGTTGAAAAAATATTTTATTTTAGAAAAAATTTAGCTAGTTAGATGAGCACAAAATATTTGCTTGATTACTTATCTAATTGTTATGTTAAAGTAGAGCCTGACTGAAAACACCAACGGAAAGCATAGGTAAGTTATGACGTAAAGTGAAAATTTTGTGATATTTGTTGAAGTTGATTAAGTTTCTATCATAATTCAAAGTTTTTCAACTTCACGTTTGTTTTTGGGGTTCTGTTAAGACACTCTATTACGAATTTTGCTAAAAAGCAAAAATGCATGATATTTAATTTAACCCAAAGCATTTACAATAGTCCGATGAATAATTAAAAAACCTCTTTCTTCAAAGCCACAAACAAACTTTTCCACACGAAAATGTTTATAAATCAAATCAAAACAGATGCTCTTGGTTCACTAAGACTATCTGAGAAATCGCATAAAAATGAATCAAATCACATGAAGTGGACAAATATTTATATATATAAAATATTCAAATATTTTATTTCATTATACAAAAGTCACAGAAGTCTTCAGTAGTTCACTTACATAAAAAAAACTAATAAGCACAAGTTCCGCAAAACCAAAGCAGAATTATATGTGTCTCTGAATGCAAAGCAAGTGCTTTAAAAATACTATTCTTAAGAATTGATTTTATGCTTATAAGACAACTATAAAGTCTATGTCATATAATGCATGTTGCAAAAGGATGCTACAACAACAAAAATCTATACATATCAAACCATCAGCAGACTTTACAGTACTTATCGAAATCTTTGTTCTCAATCTTGTGAGTATTCTTGGCAAAAAAACTTATGCTTTTCTTCCTTCACTTTAATTCCTGCCATATTCCTGGTCCTTGTCTTTGTCAAAGTTTTTATCGTTATCTAATCTTTATCATAATTCTCGTTTAAATTCTAGTTTGTGTCCTTCTTATTATCCTTATCCAAACCTTTTTTCTTATTCTTAAATTTTTTGTTGCATAAAGCCTTCTACTGCCATAACTTATCCTCGCCCTTATTTAAACCTTGCCCACATCCTTGTGAAAATCCCATATTTATCTTTCTCCTTATTTTTTTTCATTATTTTCGTTGCATTTTTGTTGGAATTCTGGTAAAAATCCATATCCTTTTTCTTATCTTTATCTCTGGCACAGTGGCGTACCGAGAGGCTAAGCCGCCCGGTGCGGATTCCAAATTTGCCGCCCCTCTCATATGCAATAAAAAAAAAATCTTTGATATTTATATAGGGTTTTGTATGCATAGTTTTCACTTTAGAATTTGGTCTTTCATTGTTCTCAATTATATAAAAAAAATTCTAATATACATATCATCAACCTATATCTAATACGACGCAAGTTTGGAAAAGATGGAGCAAAACGCGCGCATGAGTCTATTTTTGCTCTCATTTCTTTCGTGGTTTTGTTGTTCTATCTATGTTTAAAAATCTAGAGCAAAAAGTCTACGAGAAACTTCAATCCATTTTTGCCTATCTCATTTCTAAACACTAATATTAAAAAAAAAAAAACAACAAGTAACTTGAAATGCCTTGATTAGATTAAAATGGGTTACAACAAAACCAAGTTACTTCAGTACTTTTCAGCACATTACTTAAACGAAGTTAAATTTTATGCGAAAAAATTCACTTCAAAATACCGCAATCGAAAAATTATTTCAAAAATTTATTGAACATTTTTTCTTAGTCACATCTTCTTCTTCAAACGTATCGAATATAATCAAAAACAGCGTACAATGTCGTCACTTGAAAAAAATTTCGCTTTAATTGAAAATTTGAAAGTCATAATCTATCAAAAATTATATGATAAGTTCCTTGAATTTTTTTTTGGAAATTATTACAAAAATATAAGTATACTCTCCAGTGATTTTTGCGTTAATAACGGAGAAAGTAAAATTGATTTTAGTCCTGCATCGTCGTACTATGATCCTGATTTTGATCCACAAATGAAAAAAGGTGACGAAGAAGAGCTCATGGACAATCATTTCATGGATACTCGATCTGAAGATTCTCAAACAATCTTTTCCAATCGTACTACAAAGGATTCTCAAACATTCGTTTTCAATCGTGCTACAAAGAAAAGATTATTGCATCCAGCATACAGCAATTGCCGAAAAAAATTAAATGCAAAATTTTCGAAAAGGATTATTGTAATTTTTTATAAAACTTCCATCGAAACCGATGCAAAATTTTTTTGAATGCACATTAGTTCATCAAAAAGATCTTCTGAAATTTTCAAATATGTACAATTAAAGGAAATCGTGAAAAACCCATCTAAAAAGAAGGATATTATAGATAAATTAATTCCTTTAATACATGATAACACAAAAATTAATTTTTGGGAAGATTTTAAGGAATGTGCAGATTCTAAAGATCTTTCTATTGGTTTTACAAGCCATGAGTAAATACCAACATTCATGAATTTATTTATATGTTCCATTAATTTTGTTAAAAATAGTATCAAAAGATTTTTTATTGAGTTTAATGAATAGATTTATATATAATTTACTTAATAAGATACTTGTGTAGATACTTAATTATAATAATAAGAAAAAAAAAAAAAAAAAAAAAAACAAATTGGCCATTTCAGCCCTTGAAAGGACTTTGACCGAGCTTCTTAGGATCGATTGTGTTGTGTGTGTTATTAAATTTATGCACATAATTGACCGAGAACTGGACCTACATGTTTTCTGCCGACTCCGAACGGCTCATGTTCTCAAGAAGCTTTACATGGCATTATTTACTCTCTGAGGTTTGCCATTGTCTGCAGAGAGGTGGTGACCGATCAGAAAAATTTTTTATTGAAAAACTTTTCGCCACGGCTGGGGATCGAACCCGGGCTCCGAGCATGCTAAGCCACACACTTAACCTGCATGCCACGGTCACCAACCAATAATAATAAGATACTTAATTAAAATTGTAACAAATGTTCAACTTATTTTCTAAACAATTGTGTTTTAATTGATATTATACAACAAAACCAAGCAACTTTAAAGTTACTTGATTTTGAAAAAACAGCAACGAATAAAGTGTTCTAAGAAACATATAAATGTTTTATTTGCTTTTAAGTAACTTCATAGTTGCCTGGTTTTGTGAAAAAACAAAAATCTTGTTTATATGAAATGAAAAAATATATGACAAAAATTTTCTCAGTATCTTAAGTTCGACTGAATTGTTAAAAAACTGCAACGCAAAATAATTTGGCTAGCACAAGTTTCAAAAATTTCGAAACTTAACTCTTAACTCTTCAATAATTTAACTCTTCAATAATTTGAAAAAACTTAAAAATCTTATATACGGAAAGATTATATCCTATAACACAATACCTCAATTTCTCACAATTTTCAAAAAACAAGTTACTTGGTTTTGTTATATCACGGGAGAATTCTATATTTACTAAAATATAAATATGATATATTGACACCTGAACAAGTATTTTTTAAGGAGTAACCTGGCATAATAAAATTTTGTCATTGCATACACACTATACTTATACCCTACAGTTGAAAATAAAATTTATTTATGATATATAAAGTGGTGAACAAAACATATGAAATTAAAAGCGCCATGAATTTTTTAAAAAAATTCCATCAGCAGTATATGTGATTAAAACAATAAAAACTTTTTTTGCGTAATATTTTCCCGAAAAATATATTTGTAATTTTTCAAAATTATATCTATTTTTATTGAACTTATACACATTTTTAAACATTAAAATAAACAAAATTTTGAAGGCGTCAGGTCCCCTTAAACGTTAATAATCGCTATTATTCCAAATGTTGACTTACGCCATATTAGAATTAGGCCAACGATAAAAAAGTTTATTCCTTTATGACACCGAAAAGGAAATTTATACAAATACAATTTTTTTTATATAATATTTTATTAAATTATTATTTTTCTTGTTTTTTTATTAGCAAAATCGGTAATTACATTTAGGGTGCTCACAGTTCTGTATTATCTGCTCTGTTTACTTTGCCGTTTATTAACTTTAGAACATTTTAGCACGTGTTAACTTTGATTGTTTTTGTTTTACGTACAAACTTGAGATCCCACTTGTTGCTAAAGTTATCTCATAATTCTTCCTTTCCGTTCATTCGAGGCATGTTTATGAACAAATTTCAAATTTTTGAAAACTATTTTTGCAATTTAGCTCCAAAACACAAAAAAAGGTGCTCACAGTTCGATCTAAATATCTTTCTAAAGCTGTCAGGTGTTAACTTTAGAAGCAAACTGTGAATTCCCTAATTGTCAAAGTCTATTTCATTACTTTACTTGTATTTTATAGATAATATGGCAAGATTTTGTAGGCGAGACGTACTCATTGTAGTTCTTATGTAGGTTTTTATGAATAAAAGCTTAGAATAAAGCTTAAAAGTATAACAATGTTTGGAACTGCGTTTTCTAGACTTAATTTAAAAATAAATTTTAAAAGTTCAAGTGGACCTTTCATACAAGAATCAGTTTCTTTGTGAGCTATAGAAACAATATGCTGAAGTATTTTTCTCTCAACGAGAAACTCTTCATTGTCAATTTCTTCGTGACAGAATTCATTCAGTTTACATTCCAACTTATCATTCAGGAGAATCAAAGGAGTAAGAATTGCGAATTTTTCAGCAAGAGCATTAAGCTGCTGAAACCTTGTGGTCATTTCTCAAAATCAGTTCTTGAAAACTAATAATTAAATTATTAAATTAGAAAATGACCTAAATCAGTTTAGACCACGCCTAACTCCTCTCCAAAGTGATTTTATTAAAACAGTGAAATCCCTTAAAAAATCAAAAAACATTATAAAAGATACGACTTAAAATTATACGCATTAGTCTTATTTCTTAATATGCACTCTGAACTTACAATTCGCCATAATCAAACGAAAATTCCGCCTTTCTCCCACACTCAACACATCAAAGCACAAAACAGCTATTTTTACCAAATATACCTAAGTTGAAAAACGTTATTCTGTTAAACCACTTTTCTACTGGGCATTTCCACTGACAAGTTAAAGCACTTAAAAACTCAAAAAACTTTGAGTTACTCGAAAACACCAGTTATTCAATGCTTGTTTCAAGTCGCAGCCGAGTTATTCGAAAATTCAACTACTCGCACATGCCTAAATATTATGTCTTTTTTTATTTCTTTGGCAACTAATTTTGAGACTCGAAAAACGATTTTACATTTTGGTTGTGCTCAATACGAAGCTCATAAATATAGTTACATTTACTGTGGTGGCCAAATTTATTCATTAAGTTTAGTTCTTTCTTTTGTTTGTACACCTTAAAATGATAATGTACACATATTTATTTTGTAAAAGGCTTTATTTAGCTTCAGTGCCGCCCCTAAACTAGTGCCGCCCGGGGCGGACCGCCCCCCCCGCCCCCCCCACGGTACGCGGCTGCTCTGGCATAATTCTTGTCGCATCCAGTTTTTAATCTCTGTGTTTTTTTTAATTCTTAACCTTGCTAACTGAAATTCTTGGTCAATTCCTTGTCCAAATCCTTTAAGAAATATTATTCTTATTCTTGTTATAAATTTTCAAAATAATTTCCCTTGTCCTTATCCTTATCCTTTTCATTATTCTCGTTTACCTACTTTTCTATGTCTTAATTCTTAGACAATCCATTATTTTTATCCTAAAAAAAGTGTTTGTCTCAGACTTTGATCTTATATTTGCTCTTAACTTTTCCAAATCCAAGTCAAATGATTATCCTTATTCATTTCCTAGCTTTTGTCATTATTCTTATCACATCCTCGTTTAAATCTTTGTCCCTATCCTTACATAAATCTTTATCCTAGTTCCAATTTTAAGCCTTGCCGTTATTCTTGCCAAAAATGTTATTTTATTGTATATTTTTACACGTCATCCTAATCCTTGTCATTAGCCCATACGTATCCCATACGTAACCTGGTCTTACTTCCTGTTTTTACCCTAAACTTGAAAGGTCTGGGTATATCAACTTTGTGCAAACGTTTGTAACGCATAGAACGAAGCGAGTCCGGTGTGGAAAAGTATTTATTTTCTTGATCAGCGTCACCTCGTGAGCCGAAGTATTCATGTCCGTCCGTTCGTCCGTTCGTCCGTCCGTCCGTCTGTCCATCCGTACGTGTGTGTGTTGTCCGTTAACACAGGATAAGAAGAAGGAATTGAGATAATTGGATTAAACTAAGTACACATTGTCGTATGAACCCAAGGATCTGCACTATCAACTATTTTTGGAATCCCCCCACGAACGCCTACCTCCCATACAACGCAAAACTTGAAAACTGCATAACGCAGCTCATAACTAGCCTACAACAATAAAATTTGGTATGCGTGTGTTTTGTCTCAACACAAAAATGTCTTCGAAAAATGGGTATCATTCGCTCACGAACACGCCAACCTCCCATACAACCCATAAATTGAAAAAGCAATAAATAAGCCTCTGTATAACCTACAGAGATAAAATTTGGCAAGTAAGGTTTGTATAATAAGACAAATATGGTCTTGAAAAATGAACGTCATCCGCTCACGGCCACGCCCACCTCCCATACAACCCAAAAAATAAAAACGCAATAAATAAGCCTCTGTTAAACCCACAGAGATAAAATTTGGCACATATGTTTTTTATAACAAAATAAAGATGGTTTTGAAAAATGGACATCATCCGCCCACGGATACGCCCACATCCTATGCATCATAAAAAGCTTAAAACTCAATAAATAAGGTTATGTTAGTCATAGAGAGATCAAATTTGGCATGTATGTATTTTATACCAAAACTAAGGTGTGTTCAAAAATTGGGAGTTATCCGTCCATGAACACGCCCACCTCCCAAAGTGTAAGGACAATAAAGGCATAGACTGTGAGCTACAGAAATAAAACTTGGTATGTGTTAATTTTTCATCAACATTTAATTGCATATAAAATGTAGGCTTTATCCCGTGGGCGGATAAAGCACGTCCATTTTCAATAATATAATTTTTGTTTTTGGAAAAGTAGGTTTAGGGTATTCCATAGTCGGCCTAGAACGACTTTAGACTTTCTTTACTTGTTTTATACCTGTCATTATCTTGTTCGAACTCTACCTACATCGTTGGGAAATCCTGCTCCATATGCGTTTAGTTGTTTAATACTAATCTTTGTCCTATGCCTTGCCCAAATCCTAATCAAAATCCTTATCGAAGTTTTTATCTTTAATCTTGTCGTAAACCTGTCACATTCATTTTTGTGTCATTTAACCTTCTATTAACTTTTGTTCATATTCTTACTCAAAACTTTTGCCTAATCTTTGTCAAAGTTTAAGTGATTATCCTTGTCTACAATCTTGTTTAAATCTATTGCCAATCTTTAAATTAATTCTAAACAAGTCCTGGTCTAATACTTTTACTAAATATGGTCTAAATCATTGCTCTTAACCCTACATTAAGCCCCGCCTTGGATTTAAATGCTTAATCTAGTTACAATCCTTGATATTATGTTTGCTCAAATGCTGGTCTAAATCCTTGTCCAAATTCTTACGTAACCTTATAAAATTTAAGGTCATAGCTTTAGTTCAAGACCTTGTTTTTATCCTAGTCTTTAGCCCTGCTTTAATCAATGTCTTAATCCTTGTCTTGATTCTTTTACAATCGTTGTGTAAATATTTGTATAAACTTTTCTAATCCCTGGTTACACCATTCTTGAAATTATTCTCCTTATTGTTGCCCTTTTTTGTAGTTCCTGTTCAATTTTTACCTCAATCCTTGTATATATCCGTGCTCTAATCCTTGTCCACATACTCTTCGTCTAATCCTTTTCTCATTTTTCTAAGCATTGTAAAAAATCTACAAATTTGTTCTTATCATTGTCGTATTACTTATCCTTATTTTGACTTCACTTTAACTTGGACATTGACATTGACATTGAAATTTAATTTGAAATTGAAATTGAAAATGAAATTGACATTGACATTGACATTGACATTGACATTGACATTGACATTGACATTGACATTGACATTGACATTGACATTGACATTGACATTGACATTGACATTGACATTGACATTGACATTGACATTGACATTGACATTGACATTGACATTGACATTGACATTGACATTGACATTGACATTGACATTGACATTGACATTGACATTGACATTGACATTGACATTGACATTGACATTGACATTGACATTGACATTGACATTGACATTGACATTGACATTGACATTGACATTGACATTGTCATTGACATTGACATTGACATTGACATTGACATTGACATTGACATTGACATTGACATTGACATTGACATTGACATTGACATTGACATTGACATTGACATTGACATTGACATTGACATTGACATTGACATTGACATTGACATTGACATTGACATTGACATTGACATTGACATTGACATTGATATTGACATTGACATTGACATTGACATTGACATTGACATTGACATTGACATTGTCATTGACACTGTCATTGTCATTGACATTGACATTGACATTGACATTGACATTGACATTGACATTGACATTGACATTGACATTGACATTGACATTGACATTGACATTGACATTGACATTGACATTGACATTGACATTGACATTGACATTGACATTGACATTGACATTGACATTGACATTGACATTGACATTGACATTGACATTGACATTGACATTGACATTGACATTGACATTGACATTGACATTGACGTTGACGTTGACATTGACGTTGACATTGACGTTGACATTGACTTTGACATTGACGTTGACATTGACATTGACATTGACATTGACTTTGACTTTGACTTTGACTTTGACTTTGACTTTGACTTTGACTTTGACTTTGACTTTGACTTTGACTTTGACTTTGACTTTGACTTTGACTTTGACTTTGACTTTGACTTTGACTTTGACTTTGACTTTGACTTTGACTTTGACTTTGACTTTGACTTTGACTTTGACTTTGACTTTGACTTTGACTTTGACTTTGACTTTGACTTTGACTTTGACTTTGACTTTGACTTTGACTTTGACTTTGACTTTGACTTTGACTTTGACTTTGACTTTGACTTTGACTTTGACTTTGACTTTGACTTTGACTTTGACTTTGACTTTGACTTTGACTTTGACTTTGACTTTGACTTTGACTTTGACTTTTACCTTGACCTTGACACTTCATTGCAAATTCAACAGTGAAAAATACTGAAAAAAAGCTTCAATAAAATATTGAAAATATTGAAAAATATTTGAATTGCTTCAAAAGGCCTCTCTTGGAAGGCTTTAAGACAGCAGTTCGATTCATACTTTTCAGTTTCGCCCATCTCTGTAAGAGATTTGGAGAGTTAAAGAAGATGATAGACAGAATAAGAAGAGAAAACTGTTTTTAAGCTCGCTAGAAAGTATTTTGTTCGTGCTCAGTACCATGTGTGCTGACTTTTTGGTCCACATACATATAAGCTGCTGACATGCTGGCCCGTTTGATTATAATCAATTATAATTGAAAATAAACATTTTCCTTTAAATATTTCTGTTGAAATTTCAATCAAAGTAACAGTTTATATTGTTTAACAAAAATATTCAATATAAAACAGCCTTAAATGATGCAACATATAATTATAACATTTTAGCTAAGCGCATAATTAGACTATATCTCAAAACTATTATCAGCGACCTTCTGATAGTTTTCCCAAAAGTGTATAATTAAGGATCGAACACACACACACACACGCACTCACTTACACAAATAGATACGAAGAACACGCACTAGCTTCCGGTCGAGCTACCCTCTGATTTAGCTCATTATTATTAAAACTAATAACAGTGCTGCTTTAGAAATGATTATAACTGTAGAAATGTGGCTGTGAGTGTGTATGTTTTTTATGAAAGCATTCAGCAGTATGTGCAGTACTATAACCACCACCATCACCACCACCACCATCACCACCACCACCATCACCGCTGCCAGCGCACTTGACATTAAACAAAAAAAAAACAATAACTTAAACGCGTTTCATCCCTCTACGAACTGCGAACAACAATAAAAACAGCCCTTCTAATGCAGTATTTGCATTTTATAAATAATTCCATGAATGTTGATAGTAACAAAAAAAAAAAAAAATTATGCTTAACGTGATTTTAAATCGAAGTGTAGCTAAATAATTGAGGTTAATGAGATGCAAGCCATAAGAAAAGCACAGGCAAAGAATTAATGAAAGTTTTAAGGGAGGTACAGAGGCAAAGGCTTTAAAGCAAGCGATTAACTTTGAATTATAAAGACATAAAATTTGAAATATCAGATAAATTTTATGATTTTATAAAGCGGAATTGTGCGCTCATTTAGGAGTTGGGTAGATTTTAGCGCCAGACATGGTCAATGTATGAAAATTTTATAAAAAAATATGCACATAAAGTTTGTTTTTTTCAGTTCAAAATGAAAATAAAAATAATTTTCAACATGTATTCATTAAAACAAACATACAAATTTTAGATAGCAAGTTTCAAAGTTTAAAATCACAAAAATTTTAATAATGGGTTTAATTAAAAAAATTGTCTATGAGAAACTTCATTTATGCTGAAAATTTTTCCTGATAGTATGTTAAAAAATTTAAATGTCACGAATTGATGAATTTTCATGTTAAGTCAAAAGCTCTCTTTTTATTTACATCATCTTTACATTAAAATAAAATATGTTCTCGACACTCAGCAGCTTAAAAGCAGACCGCAATAAACACTCACGTTATTTCTTTGCAAACTTTTTTGATTTCAAACCATGATAATTAAAATTTGCATATAGAAACAAAATTTAATATTGACAAAATGTTGTTTTGACACACACATTTAACGTTATCATCATTGATTTTGATTAACTTGTCAAAGACCAAAAACACCAACAAAATCTCTCTCTCTCTCTCTTTAACTTTGAGCTGTTTGGGATGCCTTTTGATCAAATTTTTGCTTTCATTTCAATATTAATTTCGCAAAGTGCGTCTTACACATCCTTTTGTTGGCGTATGTGTTTAAGTGTGGGTGTGTGAGTCACTTCACACTCTAAGACATGTTTTTGTCATGTCAGCACAAAATTACATTTATATGTTAAAAGCAAAGTTAAAGTGAAAAAAACACAAGTTGTTTGAAATTGCAAATATTTCGTTTATTTGTGAAATCAAAAACCATGATTAAATGAAATGCAAATAAAACGCAAAGAAGCAGAAAAGTAAGGAAAAAAAACACAAAACACACACACTAAGTCACAATATAAAGTTGTATCAGATAAATTGACGAGATATTTGTTGACAACAAGAACTGACAAGCAAGGTTTTGCAATTTTAATTTCAAAGTGTTTGTAAGCAGTTTATTTGATCACACACATGCACCCCACAACACTCACGCACACTCAATTTCGCATGCGTTGCCCTTCAATAAAATGTTGCTGCATACTTTTTGGCAATAAATATTCTTGCCTTTGATCTTTTATTAGGTTTTGTCAATTTGACTCAGCATTTTCGCCCGAGTCATTTTCGTGTTTTCTGTCAACAGTTAACAAAAAAGAAAAAAAAATCAACTCAGAAGCATACACATACACTTCGTTACACGCAGCTGACACTTCATTGTTTATGATCAAAGCATACTCTCGGGCACATCAATTTATATATTTCACATGTGCTGAGAGGTCGCAGCAGCATGTTTGTCTAATAAATACAACAGGATGAAAAGGAAAAACAGGAGTACGAAATGTATAGATGGCAACAGCAACCCAAGCAAATTTTCTCTTTTTTTTTCTTTTGGTTTGGCCTGGTAAGCCGCGAAAGTAAGTAAGAAAAGTTGTTTGTATTGACAAAAGTTGTATTGGTTCGGCATAGAAAAGAAGCGTGCTGATTTCCGTTTATGTTGTTGTTTTTTTTTTAGATGTGTGTGACATATCCAGCAGCCACACGTGGAAGTCAGTTTATTGAGAACAACACGGTAAACATCGTTTGCAATATAGTGTTAAAAGCTTTGCATATTTCAAGGCGTATTCAAGAGACCTAAATGTTGTACGAGTGCTTCTTTAACATTTAATTAAGCAATCAGCAGCTACTTCAGAGTTTTTACAATAAAGTTCCTACACAAGAATCCACCAAAATACAAAATACAAAATAAAAACAAAAAACACAAAATAAAAAAATTCCAGAAACAAAAATATAAAGTTAAAATGAAAATAAATTACCATTAATAAAAATTTGAAATAACAAAATAAAAACAAAAAACACAAAATAAAAAAATTCCAGAAACAAAAATATAAAGTTAAAATGAAAATAAATTAACATTAATAAAAATTTGAAATTACAAAATAAAAAACAAAAAATAAAAAATAAAAAATTAAAAATTAAAAATTAAAAATTAAAAATTGAAAATTAAAAATTAAAAATTAAAAATTAAAAATTAAAAATTAAAAATTAAAAATTAAAAATTAAAAATTAAAAATTAAAAATTAAAAATTAAAAATTAAAAATTAAAAATTAAAAATTAAAAATTAAAAATTAAAAATTAAAAATTAAAAATTAAAAATTAAAAATTAAAAATTAAAAATTAAAAATTAAAAATTAAAAATTAAAAATTAAAAATTAAAAATTAAAAATTAAAAATTAAAAATTAAAAATTAAAAATTCAAAATTCAAAATTAAAAATTCAAAATTAAAAATTAAAAATTAAAAATTAAAAAATTAAAAATTAAAAATTAAAAATTAAAAATTAAAAATTAAAAATTAAAAATTAAAAATTAAAAATTAAAAATTAAAAATTAAAAATTAAAAATTAAAAATTAAAAATTAAAAATTAAAAATTAAAAATTAAAAATTAAAAATTAAAAATTAAAAATTAAAAATTAAAAATTAAAAATTAAAAATTAAAAATTAAAAATTAAAAATTAAAAATTAAAAATTAAAAATTAAAAATTAAAAATTAAAAATTAAAAATTAAAAATTAAAAATTAAAAATTAAAAATTAAAAATTAAAAATTAAAAATTAAAAATTAAAAATTAAAAATTAAAAATTAAAAATTAAAAATTAAAAATTAAAAATTAAAAATTAAAAATTAAAAATTAAAAATTAAAAATTAAAAATTAAAAATTAAAAATTAAAAATTAAAAATTAAAAATTAAAAATTAAAAATTAAAAATTAAAAATTAAAAATTAAAAATTAAAAATTAAAAATTAAAAATTAAAAATTAAAAATTAAAAATTAAAAATTAAAAATTAAAAATTAAAAATTAAAAATTAAAAATTAAAAATTAAAAATTAAAAATTAAAAATTAAAAATTAAAAACTAAAAATTAAAAATTAAAAATTAAAAATTAAAAATTAAAAATTAAAAATTAAAAATTAAAAATTAAAAATTAAAAATTAAAAATTAAAAATTAAAAATTAAAAATTAAAAATTAAAAACTAAAAATTAAAAATTAAAAATTAGAATTAAAAATATGCCCACGACTACCGAATAATTTTTAGATGATTACTTTTATTTTTTAGTTTTTTTTTTACAAGAAATCTATAGCTTAAATGTATTTTTGAATAAATTTTTATTATTGTTAGTTAATTATTATTATGATTATGATTCATTACAGAAATTGTTTGATATTCCTTTCAAGTTATTTTATAGTCGATAGTATCTCTGTATCGATTGCTCTCTGTCTCTCTTTGTCTTAATTTTAAGCCATTTTTTTTTATTGATTTCACAGATTTCATCAATTATTCCAACACAATTTTGCCCCAATTTATACGCCAATTAATTTTGAGTTCGGACCGTGCTGTATTATGTGCTTCTACGAAAGCTAGCCGCACACAAGCATACACGCATTGAGCCACAAGCAAATACAGACTCATATATGAGCACTCAAACACACACACACATATACATACAAACAATTATCAATTGAATGCTTGCCATTTGCTTCAATTTGTTGAATTCAACATCGAAATTCAACTCGATTTTCCAATTGAACGACCATGGCGCACATGTATGCGATGCATTCGTGCTCGTCCTTTTAAGTCCTATTTGCAGAGTATGTTGACGTTGGTAGCAAGCGGTAGGAAGTTCAAAAAAAAACAAATGCACAAAAACATTGAGAAAAAAAAAAAACAAACAGATATCATCGCCTTGCCTGGTTTGGGGGATGCCTGCTAAAATATTTGTATAGCGTAGCTGTTGAATGCTTTTTGATGTTGTGCCACAACAAACTAAAAGAACCAAAAGCAGTTCTGTCTCACTCTTATTGCTAAACACACACTCACACACACACACACATGTGCCAGTTCTGGCATTCCGCTTGCTTAATTTCCACATCGAAGACTTCTTTCTGCTCTTGCTCATTTGTCAGCTCAGATAGAAATCAATTAAAAGACGTGCTTTGATTACGTAACTAATTGAGCTTAAAGCTGTGCCAAGGCAACACATAGTAACAGTGGCATTTAGAATGAAAGGCGGCATAGAATATGTTTGAGTTGGGTTTTGTTTTTTGTGCTGTTGTTTTTTTTTTTTTTTTGTTTTGCTCTAGGCTTACACAAGCTTTTGCAAAAAGTTGTCTTTTAGATGTAAGCCTGTGAAAGTATGTGAAGAATATTTTTACGCGCTTAAGGCACATAGCTAGCTAAAACTTTAATTTTTAAAGAATTTTTAAAAATTTCTTCCTAACAAGCAGAGCTTTACAAAAGACATTTTTTTGTTTTTTAAGACTAAACTAACGCTCAGGGATGACACGTATAAATGCGTAAGGATTGTATAAGTGCGGAAGCGGGGCGATTATGTAGTTGTTGGGTGAGAATGTAGAGTAGTGTCGGTGTGGATTTGTTTTAAGATTATACATCTCGCAACTTTCGGGGCAGAAACTCCCAGGAAGATTTTTCCTCAATTTCACTGAACTACTGAACAAATTGTCTCGGTAATGCGCTGTTCTATTGGGCATCAGGCAATGTTGTAGTGATAAACTTGGCCCAAGTGAACCTAGAAAATACACGAGCTGGTGGCGGTAGTAACCTATATTGAAGGTTGAGGCAACCAATATTGCGTCGATGCCCAAGAAAGTTGAGGAAAGTAGAAATGGTTACATGCCCTTTCAAATATATCACACGACAATGAATTCAGTCAAGCAGCTTCAAATAATATCTTGAAGCCCCTGCCCAAATGTGTAAATTCTACTCCATTTTCGGCCTTATAAATGGGATAAATATTATGAAAAGATCGGCTAGAGTGAAATTTATTCTTGGACCGTTTTAGAAAACCTTGACACTTGGTGGCTTCTTTCGATACATCGAATATATGATCATTCCAACGAAGATAAGATTGAATCGATACACCCAGAACGTCAATAGTTGCTGGCTCCGGTTTTTTATTGAGCACAGTCCAACTTGTTCTTTCATAAAACAAAGCGATAGATAAGAATATACAAAAGCAGCAAATATGGCACAGTGGTTCGAATTACCAAAAGATGCATGAACACACACACCATATTTCTCATAATGAGATATCCGAAAAGACTCTTGAGATATCTTTTTGACTCTGCAAACTAACTAGTAATGAAAGTTGGTTCCTATCCTAATTGAGTCAATTGGTTCATTTCAGAAAAGAGCTCAACGTATTGGACTAAAGGTGTTAACTGATCTGAGTGACATATCCAAGCCAGCCCAGCCAAATTTTTGATAAAACTTGACATGCATTCTAAGATACACTGCTTCCAGAAGACATCTCCTTAGCCTTGTCGAAAGTGCTCTCAGGAGGCATTCTTATAAACTTTTAAAATGCTATTTGAATGGCTTCCAAGAATGCTTAAATGACATGGCTTGTGGAAGGCAATGGTTAAATCTTTTCTTAAAAGCATTTTGTCTTTTGTCTTTTAAATAATGTTATACCTACTTAAAGTTTTCCTGAAAAATACCTACTAGAATCCTTTCATTGAAGGCCTAGAGAAGACTTAAGAAAGCATTCCTCCCAATGACATGCATATGTTAAAAGAAAGCCTTCCGGGTATGAAAGTAAAAGGAATGGAACTCACGACTTTCCATTTAACTTTACCTTCTTTTGGACAACGAAATCGACGGCAATAACGGCTTCGTTGTCGGGGAACAACTGCAAAATTGCGTTATGGAGTCAGAGAGAGAGAGAGACAGAGTCCAGTTTATTCAAAGTGGGCTTCATTCCTTATATCGAAATTCTATACACATAACAGAATTGTTCAGCATGTGCGAGTAAACTCTAAACGCTCAGACTCCACTCATACTAATATATGTCTTCCGTTCTTATAAAAAGAGCGATGCCTCAATTTAAAGAGGACAATAACATTTAGTAATACCCACGCATATTTAAATCCGGTATATCTGTATCCTCGCCCACCTGGGTCTCACTTAGTGTCATTATTTGAGGCCTTTTAAGAGCAGAATATTTATACACCGAGAAAAAATTTGTTCTCCGTTCACGAATATTGCAGAAATCTATGCGAAAATGGCACGTCATCTTCGTACAGTACTAATTTTAATCAAATAGGATATAAAAGTTCTAAGTTACAACTGCGCATAAGATTCCAGGTTAAAAATTCATGTTCAGAAAATTCTAAAAATTCACCTATACAAAATTCACCTTTTCATTCAATATTATAGAGAGCGGATCAAAATTCTTTTTGTTTTAATTCTTCGTCCAGAAATCAACTTAAGAACAAAATAAAATTCTTCTAAATAAATCTCACCGTTTTTGAAAGTAATTCAATTTTATAGGGAGCGGGATTTTCTTCCATTTAAAAATTACCCATTCAAATATTCACCGTCAAAAATGTACATTTTACAAGATTCACTCTTTTAATATTCACAAAATGTTTTGCTAAAAATTCAACTTCAGAAAATACCGCCTTACAATATTTTATAAGGAGTGGGTCGATGCACCCCTTTTCGAAAGTCCGCGTTTAAGCTTAAGCTTCAGAAAATTCTCGTTTACAAATTTCACTCGATTCAAAATTCCCTTTCAAATATTGCCCGTTCTAATATCCATCTTCAGAAATTTATCTATTACAATATTTACACTTTTTTAACTCACCTGTTTTAAAGTTCACCTTAAAAAAAATTATATTTCAACAAAATTTTTCTGAACAAAATTTCCCGCTCAAAATTCATCTTAAAAAAATTCTCAAAATTAGCCATTAGAAAATTGACCCCTTTTGAAAATTCACCTTCAGAATATTCAATTCATTCAATTTTATAAACAACTCTTTCAGTTATCACCAGCTGAAATTTTATTTTTCACTATTCAACTTTTTTAAAATAAATTTAATATTATGGAGTGTTGATCAAAATTCCAATTCCAGAATACACCATCAGAAAATGCCCCTTAACAAAATGAACCTTCAAAATTCTACGTTCAAAAGAAACCTTCAGAAAATTTCCCTCTAAAAAATTCACCCTTTTCAAACTACATTCAATTTCATAGGAAGCGGGTCGAAATTCCGTTTCAAATATAACCCGTTCTAGTGTCCACTTCAGAAAATTACCTTTTGAAAAATTTCATTTTTTAGAAATTAACCCGTTTTTAAATTCACCTACGTAAAATTTACCTTCAATGAAATTTTCCTTAGCAAACTTTCCCGTTCAAAATTCACTTTCAAAAAATTTCGAAAAAACTCCTTTAATTCAATTCATTCAATTTTATAAGCGCGAACTTCCTCTTTCATAAATTCCTCTCTATGAAATTCACCATTTTCAAAATTCATTAGTACTTTTTTATAGATAGCGGGTCAAAATCACCTTTTGCAAAATGCTATGTTCAAAATTAATTTTCCTAAAATTCTCCTTTACAAAATTTATCATTTTCAAAATTCATTCAACTTTTTAAGCAGTGCGTTAAAATTTCCTTTTTGAAAATTCACCGACCAAAAAATTTCCCCAAAATACAAAAGATATAATTTTCAAAATTCATTCAATTTCATAAGCAGCGGATTGAATAAACATTTTTAAAATTCATTTAATTATAGGAAGCGAGTCTGAATTCACCTTTCCAAAAATTTTGTTGGAATATCAACTTAAAAAATTCTCCTTTACAAAATTTTATCTTTTCAAAATTCATTCAATTTTATGTAGAGCGCGGGTCGAAACTCCCATTTTCAAAATTACCCGTACAAAACTCATCTTCACAAAATGTCTCTTTACAAAATAAGACCTTTTCAAAATTCATTCAATTTTATAAAATTCCTTTTTTTGAAATTTGAAATTCACCGTTCAAAATTCACCTTCATATAATTCTTCTTTATAATATTCATCCATTTCAAAATGCATATAATTTTATTAGCATTGGACTGAAATTCCACTTTTCAAAATTTCTAGGTCAAAATTTACCTTCCGAAAATGACCCTTTATACATTTGTGGTTAAAAATTTCCCGTTAAAATTCACTTTAAGAAATTTCCCTCTACAAAATTCATCATTCTTAGAAATTCTTGCACTTTATGAGGAACGGGTCGAAATTCCCAACTGGAGCTAGTTGAAATTCACCTTTCCTAAATTCCCCGTCTAAAATCCATTTTCAGGATTTAAATATTTCACCTTTTTAAATCTCATAAAATTTAACACAGAGTGGGTCGAAATTTACGTTTCCAAAATTTCCCGCATTCAGAAAATTTTCCTCTGCAAATTTCACGCTTTCTAAAATTCAAGGTTTTCTAAAATTCGGAATTTTAAACTCTACAGAATTCCCTTTTAGCAAAATTTTTTTAACAATACAATCTTTACAAAATTCCACTTTACAGAATTGCCCTTTTAGGAAAATCTCTTTTTAAAATTGATAAAAAGTTCGAATTTTTCATCAGTGTCAATATAAAAATATAAAAAATATAAAAATAAAAATAAATATTCTCGTAAAATTTTGTAAAAAATAATTTTGCAAATAGAAATTTTGTGAAGGTGAATTTTAAAGTGAAGAGTTTAACAAGGGGGAATTTTATACAAGATAATTTTTAAGAGGTGAAATTTAAAAAAGAAAATTCTGAAAAGGGAATTCTGAATTTTGTAAAAAAGAATTTCATATTCAAAATTCGCCTTTTTGTGAAGCGGAATTTTTATAAAGCGGATTTTTGTGAGGAGGGTATTTTATAAAGGAATTTTATAAAATTTTATAAAAAGAATGTTGGAAAATTTTTTTTTTACAAAATAACCTTTACAAAATTCCACTTTACACAATTACCCTTTTACGAAAATCTCTTTTTAAAATGTATAAAAAGTTGAAAAGCTCGAATTTTTCATCAGTGTTAATATATTCTTTTGAATAAATATCTACGTGGAATAATACAAATAAATATTCTCGTGAAATTTTGTAAAAAGAATTTTGCAAATAGTAATTTTGTGCAGGTGAATTCTTAAGTGAAGATTTTATCAAGGGGGAATTTTATAAAAGAGAATTTTTAAGAGGTGAAATTTAAAAAGGGGAATTTTGTAAAAGAATTTCATATTCAAAATTTCCCTTCTTCGAAATTATCCTCAACACCGTTTTACATATATTTTGTAATATTTTATTAACATAGAATTTTATAATGGCGAATTATGTAAAGGGAAATTTTGTGAAGAGAAATTTTTATAAGGAGGATTTTTGTGAAGAGGGAATTTTATAAAGGAGATTTTAAAAAAGGTAATTAGCTATGGAAAAGGAGTTGTTAAAATTAGAATTGTGAATAAACGAATTTTGTTTAAGGTGAACTTTTACTCCAAATGTGTATGTATTATTGATCAGCATCACCACCATAGTCGATTAAGTCATATCTGTCTGCATTTCCGTCTGTCTGTCAGTCGATATTTGCCGTAGTTTTAAAGCTATCGTATTAAAATTCGATATTTAGTTTTTATCGTAAAAATTGCAATCAAATTTAAAGATGAGCCAAATAGTATTAAACCCACACCTATCTTCCAATCAAAGTGATTTTTTCAAATTGTTAAAATCTCTTTAAATTCCATAAAAAAATTATATGCCTTGATATTTAACACGTGCGCTTGGATCTGAAATAGGCACTTGGAGTTTGAAAATTGTAAAAATCCAAAGAAAACCAGGCATATCTCCCATACAAAGTCACATCATCAAAACGTAAAAATTCTCTAAAATCCATTAAAAAATCAATCTAATCCCTTGAAACTTATAACATCAGCTCTCATTTGTAATATAAACGCTGAAGTTGAAATTCGACAACATCGAATGAAAACTACTCGTATCTGTCATACAAAGTGACATCATGAAAACGCAAAATCTCTCAAAAATCCTCAAAAAATCTATATAATGACATGAAACTCTGCACATCAGCTATAATTTGTAATATAAACGATTAAGTTGAAATTCGACAAGATCGAAAGAAAACTTCTCTTACCTGCCATACAAAGTGACGTCATCAAAATATAATACCTTCATAAATTCCTCAAAATTGTATATTTTGTTTTAATTAAAGTATTAACTTGATGTCTTAACATAAGTGTTGTTAATAAAACGTAGTCTGAGTTTCATATTTGAAAAAAATTGTATGAAAATTAAGCATATTCCTCATGAAAAGTGACGTCATCAAAATAATAAAACCTAAATAACTTCGAATATACTTTAACACGGCTCTGGGGATGCATGAAAAGAGCGAAATGGAACAAAATTTTTGGTATCAATAAAATATCATATTATGAGACAAATTTTTTTTCTTAAAAAAAAATACTGCAAAAATTTAGACATTTGCTTCAAGCTTTAGCCTAACAAGTTTATATCTATTATAACGGCTTTTTAAGCTATCATAATTTTTCCGCCTGACAACTAATGAATTACTTCATAATTTCACGCTTTATTTATTATGCAAATTTGCCTCCCCTCCCCCCACCTGCCACCCCTTTCTACTCCTTTTCCTGTCCCAGCCCATGCACATTTAAACACCGTTTGGTACCTACCAATTATCAACAATAACACGCACCAAAATTATGTTAATATTAAATGCTCTGTAATTAGCCTAATTTGTGGTCATTTAGATATAAAACGTCAACAAAAATGGCTAAAATATGAATGAAGTTTTAGCAAAAAAAAAAATAAAAAGAAGGCAACAAGAAACCACAAGGTTAACATTTTAATTTTAATTAAAATATTTTGTAGCTCTTTTCATATGAAATATTGAAAAGCTTAAATAGCGCTGTATTGTGGCCTAAAATTTTGGCTATAATTTATGAGCGCCAAAGGCAGACCATAAACAAGCATGACGTTTGTACACATAAATATCTTTATATGCTACACATGCTTGCCTTCGTTTTGTTTGCAAAGAAATAATTTTTATAATTTTTTTTTTTTTTTTTGTAACATAATAATTTACTTTATTTCGACATAAATTACGCGTGTAAATCTAAAGTTCACTTCTTGCCGCCATCATTAGTTAGCTATTAAGTAGCAGCATTAGTTTTCTGCACATATTTGTGTGCGTGTGTGTGTGCGTGTTTGTGTGCTTATTTTGTTGACCGCAAATCAATACAATTACACACACTAACAGTAGCGATACCACTAATACAGCCAAACAAAAGCCATTTAATTGAAGCACATGCGTGCGTGTCCTTTTTTACGCTACATTTGTTGTCGTAGTGTTGTTGTTATTGGTTTCTTGGTTCTGGTTTGTCATTTAAAACACGCATGTAATTAACTAAACGCGAATTGATTTGCATTTGTGGGCTGAACTTGACTCGGTTTTTTTTTTTTTTTTGTTCAGTTTAGTTTTATATATATATATATTTTATTTATATCTACTCTCTGTCGTCTAGCTTGCTTTGCATGTGTGAGTTTAACGTTTTAAATGTCAGCATGTTATGCTATCGTCAGCCAGTTGAAAGGATTGGCATTTTGGCAGTTAATGCTTTTTACAGGCGTATCGCCTTTAAGTTAATTACAAGCTTTATACAGCATTGATTAGGCCGCAATAATGTGAGAGCATTAAAATGTTCTAATGTAGATTGTAATGGACCATACATGATAAGCTACATGCGTTACATTCCAAGAATGTATAATCGACGAGTTTAAGCAAATTTTTTTTGCGCTTAATCAAGGCATGTTCAGGTGGTAATGAGCTGTTATGAAAGCTTTTAACAAAAATAGCTTTTATGAAAATTAAGAAATAAACTATTGACACACTATAATATGTAAAATAATTGGTACTAGACAACACCAACATGAAGAGTACTATAGCTCGACACCCACTGGTTGGAAAAACTGAACATGATGAACTATTAATAGAGTTATGCATGTTCAACAATCGCATCATTGAAGGTGCGATTAAGACAAAAAGACGCCGCAATAAAAAATTAAAATTAAAAATAATTTTTTATAAATGTTTTTGAAGTGAAACTTCATGTTGCGATTGAAATTTCAAGATCACTTATGCATCACATATAATCAACAAATTTTATGAAAAATTGTACACCATAAAAAATTTATTCATTTGCTTTCATCGAGATTCGAACCATGCACCATCGCATAAGAGTCGAAAGTTCTAACATCATGCCATTAGATGGCTTTTGAACGAACAAAGTGCGAACTAAGTGCAAAGAAAATATCAAGCAATATCATTACTTAATTCGAATAAATATTTAATAAACAGAGAACGTATTTCTTACGCCATTTTGTTTTGTCTTTGTTATCAATTACTTCTTCGCTTCTTTTTCTTTAATTTTTAAGAGCTAACAGGAGATGGTTTTTGGTTAATACTCTCAGAATTTCACGGAATATGATAAAAAAGGCATTATATTTAGAGAAAAATGGTATCGACGTTGCTAAAGAGAATGTTACTCTCTAATTGCGATACTAAAAATTCTCTAAAAATGATAAAAAGCTTACATGAAAAAGAAAACTTTATAAAAAAAATATCGTTTTTAAAGAAAATTACTTTTTATTTTTGAGAAAAGATTTGTTTTTATTGAAGAAAATACTTCTCTGAGTGAATTTATTAGCAAAAGGTAAGAAAAAAAATTTTTGTATTTTCAATAAATTTTATTCTATAAAAGTATAAAATCACAGTGTCGACGCTGTTTCTTTTTAATGAAAAAAGTAGCAAAACAGAAAAAAATTTTCTGACGAGCTGGATTCTCTTTTATGTAATTTTGTCACAAAAAAAAATACTTTTTGATTTCTTTTCAGTTTTTTGTATGAAAATATGCTTTACTTGGGAGCTGGAAACAGGCCTTAAATGAGAAATGTTTTGTGCGAGAAAAGTACTTTATCATTATTAAAGAGATTGAAATATTTCCATTTGCTAGAAGTACAGCAATATTTCTTCGAAAATGTGGAAATTTATTTTAATTGAAGAAAATTTTATTTGAAAATGAGAAAATTGCTATTATCGAAAATAGAGAAATTTTTTACCGGAGCAAGGTATGATTTTTTTCTGAATGTAAATATTTAATTTTCTGGGTGTAAATATATTATAAAAGCTAGGAAATTTAAAAATTTGTTTAAGAGAACCATCTAATGCCAGATACTGTTTCTCCGCTTAGAATGAAAATTGGAAAAATCGACATATTTTAAAAGTGACACATTTTGCTGCTGTCTTGAAAAATTTAGCTCAAAACAAGTCAAGAATGTCTCAAGTCGGTCTAGGCCGACTATGAAATACCCTAAACCTACTCTTCCAAAAAAAAAATATTATTGAAAATGGGCGTGTCCGTAGGTGGATGAAGCCCATACCAAGTTTTATTCCGGTAGCTCACAGTTAATGCCTTTATTGTGCTTTCGCTATGGGAGGTGGGCGAGTTCATGGACGGATTACTCCCAATTTTTAAACACATCTTAGCTTTCGTATACAATACATACATACCAAATTTTAACTCTCTTTGACAAACATAAGCTTATTTATTGATTTTTTAACTTATTGGGTTGTATGGGAGGTAGACGTGTCTGTAGGCGGATGACGTCCATTTTTCAAAACTATATTTTTTTTGTCATAAAAAACATATGTGCCAGATATTATCTCTGTAGGTTAAACAGAGGCTTATTTATTCCGTTTTCAATGTTTAGGTTGTATGGGAGGTGGGCGCGTGCGAGGGCGGATGATACCCATTTTTCGAAACCATCTTTGTTTTGTTATAAAATACATACATTCAAAATTTTATCTCTGTAGTTTAAACACAAGCTTAATTATTGAGTTTTCAATTTTTGCGTTGTATGGGAGGTAGGCGTGTCCGTGTGCAGATGATGTCCATTTTTCAAAAACCATCTTTGTTTTGTCATAAAAAATATACGTGGCAAATTTTATCTCTGTTGGTTAAACAAAGGCTTATTTATTGCGTTTTCAAATTTTGGGTTGTATGGGAGGTGGTCGTGTGCGTTGGCGGATGATAACCATTTTTCGAAGGTATTTTTGTTTTGATATAAAATACATACATACCTAATTTTATTATTGTAGGCTAATTATGAGCTCATTTATGGAGTTTTAAATTTTTGTGTTGTATGGGAGGTAGGCATGTCCGTGGGCGGATTCCAAAAATATTCAATAGTGAAGATCCTGCAACCTATGTGACCATGTGTAGCTAGTTTAATTCAATTATCTCAACTTCTTCTTCCTATCCTGTGTATACGGACAACACACAGACGGCCAGACGGACGGACGGACATGGATAGCTCGACTCACGAGGTGACCTTGATCAAGAATATATATATACTTTTCTATACCAGACTCGCTTCGTTCTATGCGTTTCAGGTTTAGGGTATAAAAATCAAGCAATATCATACTTAATTCAAATAAATATTGAATTAAGCGGTAACATGATATCAACCGTTTTTTTAAAGCGACTTTTTTATAATTTTGTATTTTAGTAAATATTCTTAAAATTCTTAAGATACAATTTCATGGAAAAATTCTTACGGGTTCAAAAGTTACAGCCGCATTAATGAGAGCGCATTTTGATTTTTCTTTGCAATCTTCTTTGTTCACAAACTTTGAACGCGTTTATCTCGAAACCATGTTTTTCGTACTGGTTGCGGCACTAGCGGGTTCATTTTTTGACGAAATTTTTTTGAAGTGAAACTTCTTTGGCGGCGTGTGAAATTTCAAGGTCTCTTATTCGTGACGCTAGGCTAACGTTTTCAATTCATATGAAAATTTAAAAAAATTATTGCCGCTGCCGAGAATTGAACCACGAACATCGTTGGTTAAGAGTCAGAATCTATACCACTACGCCATGTAGGCACATGAATATGATCAAACAAAATGTAATTAAAACTGAACGCGTAACATACTGAAAATAACATAATTAACATTAACATTAACATTACATTATTAACATAACCGCAACATTAATTTTCATCATACAAGTATGCACGGAAAAAAAATAGAAAAATAGCTAAAACAGGAGCAGAACGCGTTCGTGAATATAGAGAGAGAATTAGAGCTCTTAAGAATGCAGCCGCAGCTGGGTCTGCAACTAATGATAAAGGTAAGGTCATTGCAACATCGGCTGAGTTCCAAAATGCATTTTTACGAAACATCAGTGTATTTTGGTGAATGTACAAAGAACCAATCCCAAAAAAAACACACTGATGCATCTCAACAAAATTTTAAAGCCAACCAAGTTGATGCACTCAACAATCAACGTTCGCTGCTTTATGAGGCCCTCTATCAACATAGCAATTATTATGATCAGAAAGCAGGAGGTAATAATGAACAAGATTTGCCTCTGCTTTCGGAGGCTCCTTCAAAGAGTACTATGCAAATGCAATCCAGCATTCAAAAAGTAACAATGTTGAGAAGACATTCGAAAGCAACTAAAACACCAACTGAACTAAAACAAGTACCGAAAATAACTGTTATTTTACAATTTTCAAATGAAAAAAATTGTCGAAAGACTTTTTCAAATATACGATTATGTTACAAATGTCCTCAGCCTCACGAATATTAAGTCGCTTTTAAATTTGAAACTGATTCTTTAAAAGTTCATTTCCTGCCTAGTATATTTCGAGAAAAAATAAAGGTTACTTTTGACTTTTATTTTATCGGTCAAAAAAAAGCAGTTATTTTGTGACTTTAATTTTTTCGGTCAAAAATATCAAGCAATTTGTGTTTTCTTAAAGGCCGCTTGACAGATTGAACTGTTGATACCATGTGTAAAATGTCTCACCGATGAGATGAAAATAATAATATCAAAATGTTTTTATCGGTAAAATGACTTGAACAAATATAAATTACCAGATATTTTTGACCGAAAAAATAAACGGCATTAAATAACTGTTATTTTTGCCCAAAAAAACTATAAGGCACAAAACACTGTTATTTTTGTCGGAAAAAATAAAAATTAAGAGATAAAAGTTAATATGTGACACATTCGACAAAAAACACTTTCGTACATATTCGGTACGGTCCCTGGATGCAAATATTGAATCAACAAATTTTTATTCCATTTCGTATTGATTGAATTTCTTTTCAGATACTTTCTCTCTCTATTTCACACTAAAATCTCTCTTATTTCTTACTGTTAAAGAAGTTTCACTTCTGCCACGTGTACGTTGCTACACGCGAGTTTATTTTCTTTTGTATTTTTTTAATCTTGATTTGCTATCGTATGACATGAGCTTTTATTAAATTTTTTTTCGATTTTTTATGAATTTTTAAAGTCAATATTTTTTTCGAAAAAACACTCTTTCAAATTTGGAACATCACCAAAATTGAAAGAAAATTCTTTAAAAAAAAGCTCCTGTCATATGATAACCCATTTTGTTAAGATTTAAAAAAGTAATTTTTTTCCAGATCGGACAATTTTTGCGACTCCCAGCGCTGCAAACACGAGGCCCCATTTTTTTCTCTGCCGCCAGTTTGGAGCTCTATAAAACCATGTTAGAGTGAAAAAAAAAAATATTTTTTTTTTTAATTTTTTTTTCTTGTAATTTCTTCAATTATCTACAATAATAAAAAAAATTTGGAAAAATGTTTGTTTTTGACTGAGTTATGAATTTTTATAAAAAGGTCTGTTTTCTCTGCCTCGAATGTCCCTCCTTATCAGAATACATATTTCTTAAGGCATTTTGTTTTGTCTTTGTTATCAGTTACTTGCCGTCTCTTAGTATATAATTTTTAAGTAGCAGCTGAAGATGGTTTTTGGTAATTAAAAATATTATAAAAGTTTTTAAAATGGAAAAAAATTTTAAGAGAAGCATCTCTTTATCTCTTCATCTCCTCATCAACGCCAGATGCTGTTTCTCCGAAAAAATGAAAAAAAAAAATATTTATAATTTGTCGACTCCACTCAATTAAAGTGCGTTAGACTATCAATGTAACAAGCTTTCAACAAAAACGATAAACTTGTCAGTCTAGGCAGCCCCTTAATACTCTACTTTTTTTTTTTTTTTTTTTGCTTAAAACAAGAGCTCAAATACTGCGGTCTGCATGCGTGATCCTAACTTAAGTGCACATGTAAACAAACACATATACAAAAACACTGCCAACACATAGTTACTCGCACCTTTTGAAAATAACTCACACACAGATCTACGCCGGAAAAGCCGCTGCAGTTCATCGACCACTTAATTTATAACCGCGTGAGCGGGAGTTGCTGTTGCTGTTGCTGTTGTTAGTACAGCTGAATTGAGTTGAATTAAGTTGAGTTGAGTTGAGTTGAGCTTTGCTTAAAGCTCATTTGTAGAACAACAGCTACGCTGCAGCAAGCAATGTTGACAACAGCAACACGATGATGGAGCCAACGCATGCACTACATTGCCAAAAGCAAAAAAACAATGTTGTCTACAGCAACAACAACAAGAACAACAACGACGACAACAGCAACGAGAAAAAAACCCAAACGCAACATTTTCAATTAAATTTTAATCAGAAAAATCCTTTTGGTGTTTTTGCAACATTTACAACAGCGTTGAATACGTAGCGGGACAACAGTATATGCGTGTGCATATGTGTGTGTTAATGTGTGCCGCTATATGATTTTATGTATGTGTGCTTGTATGTGATTTTGCGGTGGTGTCGTAGTTTATTTGGCGCTCAATGTAGCGGCATTTTTTTAAGTTAATTTGAAAGCTCAGTGAATATTTTCGCCATTTCGGAAAAATACCATTTGCCATGCTTGCCTAAGTGTGAGTGGGAGAGTGAGTGTGAGTGTGAGTGTCAATGTGTCTGACATTGTGGGTGCGAGTGTGTGTGTGTGGCTATGCATTAATATGGCTGTTGGCCAAACTCTTGGTGGCTGTTTGTAACTGTGTGCGTGTATGCGTGTGTGTGTGTGTGTGTGTATGTGTGTTGGTGTGCGTTTGCTTAAAAACTGCTTATTCATTATGCATTAATGTAAATACGGCAAATGTTGTCCAATCATTAACATAATTGAATTACAAACAAGTCGACTAAACATTTGCTAAATGTTAATAATTTGAGTGCATGAAATTGTTGTTGTTTTTGTTATATTTACTCTACAAACTACAAAACAAAATCAAGCGTTAAATGGTGGAAAATAGCTGTGCGTTTAAATAATTGCTTACGTTTGCTTATCCTTGCATTAGCGCAAAGATATTAAAAGCTTTAGTTGCATATTGCTTATAATGAAAACAAACATGGCTAAATAAGAATGTTTGTATAAGGCAAGGAATTTATTTGATATAGTTTATGATGTTTTATCTACTGTGAAAAGTGCAAAAATTGGCAAGACGAAGACTTTTCTATAAAAATTTTCTGATCTAAATAAGACTAATAATAATACTTGTTACACAGATAAGCCTTAACCCTGCGCCGTTATCGACCTTTTTACATTACACGGCCGTCTTCGTGGGACGAAATCATCTTTGGCTATTTCTTACCTCTTTAACCCTTCGTTCGGCACATGTTCGACGTGTCACATTCGTACCTCTTGAGTCTGGTCAGACTCCATATACGTTCCCATGCATTTATATGTTAATAATAAGCTTGAAGCGAACGAACAGCACATTTTTGTTCATTTTTGTTACATTTTTTTACCATCTTTGTCAAAGAAACAATCATCAGCTGTATTGTGTTGTTGAGTTTCAGACTGCAGTTCCTCCATTTTTTCATCGTCACTGTCAAATGCTTCATTTGGTTCAATTTCAACTTCGTTTTCAATGTCTGATGCATCTTTTTCGTTTGGAAAATAATCTAAATCATTATCATTTTCATTTTCAGCGAATGGATCAATTTCATCGCCATCTTCCGCTTCTCTTTCGAGCGAAATATTTTTGTCTAAAGCTGCTGCCACTCGATCATAAAATTCTCTATCATATTGACGGCCGCGACGTCGGGTATTATAAATAAAATCAACTTCATCACTCACTTTGAACTATGATTTTTATTAGCACTTACTTTTTGTCGTTCAACAATTACAAGTTAACAAACACGAACGAACATGAAAGATAAAACAACTAAATTTTCAAAGAAGCCAGCAACATATTCAAATTGGATGGTTTTTCATATAAAATGTATGTGGGTCTAGCCAGACGATGTGCGCACTATAATGTCCTTGTAATTAACCTTGCGTGCATTTTTCGTTCTGATTGTATTGTTTATCAAAAGCCAATGAAATTTGAGGAAACTACATGAAATTTCAAATCACTAGCTCGATTAAAGATATACTTAAATCAAATTTCAAAATTCGAAAAAGGTCTGGCCAGACTCATGTGTCTAACGGAGGGTTAAAAGTATCTGACCGCTCTAAAATGTTTTTTGGGGATTAGGCAACAAAATATTCTTGAAGGTTTTATTCAAAAAAATTTTAATAGCACACTCGCAAGCAACATTAGAACACCGAAAAACGAGAATTTTGGGACTAAAATTTTAAAAATTCATAACTTGAAAGCAAATAAATATTTAGAAAAAAAAAACATTTTAAAAATTTGCTCTTCATTTATATGACGCTGGACAAAATGTACGCAGATTTGGCTACGTTCCAAAAAGTGCATTAATTTTACCAAATCCCCCCCTCCTACTTACAACATACATACCAGTAAAAGTTATCCCTTTTTTGTTCGGTTCTACTCATGTTCTGTTCCTGCACAGTAGGCCGAATCATTCTTGTAGGGATAAAAAAAAATGTCAACCGGTCAGGGCCTCAAAAGTTAGAGGACACAGAGAAAAAAAGAAGAACTTAATATCTTTCAACAATAACAATTGCAAGTAAATCTAAAAAAAATGTGTATTTTACAGCGGTTTTAAAAAAATGTGTTTTTGAATATAGCAAAATATTTCAAATTTTTGGTGGTCAATAAGAGTTATAATGAAACATAATTTTAAAATTTTTTTTATGTCAAAATATTTGTATTAAACCAAATTGTAACTAAGTAACTAAGAAAGAAATTTAATATTTCAGCACATATGGGTATGCATTCTGTGAAAAATAAAAAGTTACAAGCAAAAAACATGTTATTTTTACCAAAAGAGGGACCTTCAGGAGAATCAAAATTGCTACGGCGGTTTTTCTCCGATTTGAAAAAAAAATATGCAAAAATTATTTTATTGAGTTCCTCTAACTTTTGATACCTCGACCGGCGGAATATAAATTTCGATCCGATCTGCTGCACAGTCATAGGCTTCAAAACATTTACAACACAAAGAAGTTCGGTTTATCCTCAGATATTCATTCCCCAGTAGTTCCACCCATCATTAATCAACAAATATCTACTGCTACACTGTCTTAAGATCCACCCATTTTAATCAACCCAACTTAGTCTCAACAATCATTTATTGATCATCTCCAACCACCACATACTAAATTAACCAAAAATCTTGCTGACATAAGTAGCGATGGCTTGTAACTTGCATGACCTGCGAGTACATAACAAGTCGGAAGCTATTTGAAAAAAATTACGGTGTCCATACAACAAGACAGTCTTCCAACCCACCTAGTTGAGTTGAAGAAAACTTTTACAAAATAACATGAAATCTTTAACTTATATCCAAAAGATATGAAAAATGATATCTCTGCATTTGCATCGCATACGTATTCAAAGAGAATTTGGCATCTAAAAAGATCTCGTGCTTACACAAAAAGTTACTTTTGTTCTTAACTCTCAAAAACCAGCCTAACCTATCAAGTGCTTTAAACTTGGTATACTTGGTGGTATAAAAAGTAAACTTCGAACAATTTTTGTTTATGCTAAATCGTATTAGTTCAACGTCCTGGTCTTTACGGAAAAGTGGTTAAATAATACTTTAAAAAATGAGGGGTCTCGGTAGTCGAGTGGTTAGCGCGCTTGACTACCAACCCAGAGGTTCCGGGTTCGAATCCCGGTCTAGCCATGGTCCTACGCTTTTACCTTTCTTTAATTCTTTCCTCATTTCTAATCAACTGAAATTAAAAATTTCATCAATATAAACGACTTTGGAAGTTGTAGTTGGTGGTAGACATGTTTGT
Organism: Tetanocera ferruginea; assembly: GCA_958299015.1. Taxonomy (NCBI): domain Eukaryota; kingdom Metazoa; phylum Arthropoda; class Insecta; order Diptera; family Sciomyzidae; genus Tetanocera; species Tetanocera ferruginea. The sequence continues at coordinate 25,190,512 of OY282644.1, read as the reverse complement.
GAACTAAGATTGCTTGATAACTCGGATTGACTGAGGTAAAGGCATAACACTTGCCTCAGATTCAAATTCGAATGTTGTTATAGCACTCCACCACACTAGAACTTTTTACACTTGCTTCTCTTGGTTTCCCTTCCTCTACTACTTATCTATCTTCCCATTCCCGAACCAAGGCAGAATTGACTGAATAGGTTTGACACCTGAAATCCTTGGTTCAAAGCTAAAAAAAAAACCAGTGTTTGTTCACATCCAATTCTTCAATGTACTTAAACTTTGTTTCTGTAGCGTTCTCCGTTGACCATTAGAGTAACTTCGGGTAATGTGATAAAAGTCTTTTTAAATTAAAAACTAGTAAAGAAAGTCTAAAGTCGGTCTAGGCCGACAATGAAATACCCTAAACCTACTTTTCCAAAAAATAAATAATTTTATTGAAATTGGGCGTGTCCGTGGTCGGATGAAGACTATTTTTTATATGTATATTAATGTTGAAGGAATATTTATACATATCAAGTTTTATTCCTGTAGCTCACAGTTCATGCCTTTATTATACTTTCGCTATGGGAGTTGGGCGTATTCATGGACGGATTACTCCCAATTTTTGAACACACCTTTGTTTTGGTATAAAATACATACATACCAAATTTGATCTCTCTATGCCGAACATAATCTTATTTATTCAGTTTTAAACTTTTTGGGTTGTATGGGAGGTAGGCGTGTCCGTGGGCGGATGACGTACATTTTCCAAAACCATCTTTGTTTTGTCATAAAAAACATACTTGCCAAGTAAAATCTCTTTTGGTTAAACATAGGCTTATTTATTGCGTTTTCAATTTTTGGGTTATATGGGAGGTGGGCGTGTCCGTGAGTAGATGACACCCATTTTTCGATGACATTTTTGTGTTAATACAAAACACATACACACCAAATTTTATTATTGTAGGTTAATTTTGAGCTTATTTATGCAGTTTTCAATTTTTGCGTTGTATAGAAGGTAGGCGTGTCCGTGGGCGGATGACGACCATTTTCCAAAACCATCTCTATTTTGTCATAAAAAACATGCATGCCAAATTTTATCTCTGTTGATTAAACAATGGCTTATTTATTGCGTTTTCAATTTTTGGGTTGTATGGGAGGTGGACGTGTCCCTAACCGTATGACACCCGTTTTGCGAAGACATATTTGTTTTGATATAACATTCATACGTACCAAATTTTATCTCTTTACGTTTAACATGAGCTTATTTATTGAGTTTTCAATTTTTGCGTTGTATGGGAGGTAGGCGTGTCACCCGTTTTTCGAAGACATCTTTGTGTTGCTACAAAACATATAAACACCAAATTTTATTGTTGTAGGTTAAATGTGAGCTTATTTATGCAGTTTTCAATTTTTGCGTTGTATGAAAGGTAGGTGTGTGCGTGGGCGGATTACAAAAATATTCAATAGTGCAGATCCTTGGGTTCATGTGACCATGTGTACCAAGTTTCATCCAATTATCCATGGCAGATGGACGGACATGGATAGCTAGACTCACGTGGTGACGCTGATCAAGAATATATATACTTTTCTATACCGGATTCGCTTCGTTCCATGCGTTACAAACTTATGCACAAAGTTAATATACCCAGACCTTTCAGGTTTAGGGTATAATTACTAGTAACTTTCCTAACTTAGCTTATACCGCATTACACAGGATATTTTTTAATGCATTTTGCAGTGTTGTACAACTTTGGAGCACAATGAGAAAATGTTATGTAACTCCTCTACTGAAATTGGCGCGTAAAGTGATATACCACGTTCGGATAATGTGATATACAATATATCACAATATCACCAATATCACATTACCCGAATAGTGTTCAATAGCAGTATCTATTGTTTTTTCAACCAAAATTAAAAAAAAAAACTATGTTATTGAAAAAAAATGTAAATTCTTGATACAATTTTATTATTTTTGTGGAATTTACATAAAAGAATACGCATGTAAAAACTTAAGAAAATATAAAAAAAAAACAAAAAAAAAAAAAAACAAATTGGCCATTTCAGCCCTTGAAAGGACTTTGACCGAGCTTCTTAGGATCGATTGTGTTGTGTGTGTTATTAAATTTTTGCACACAATTGACCGAGAAATGGACCTACATGTTTTATGCCGACTCCGAACGGCTCATGTTCTCAAGAAGCTTTACATGGCATTATTTACTCTCTGAGGTTTGCCATTGTCTGCAGAGAGGTGGTGACCGACCGATCAGAAAAATTTTTTATTGAAAAAAACTTTTCGCCGCGGCTGGGGATCGAACCCGGGCTCCGAGCATGCTAAGCCACACACTTAAACTGCATGCCACGGTCACCACAAGCTAAAGCAAAGGTTAATTTTTCTAGGTTTTTCAGTTCTTAATGCATTTAGCAAAAGCTACAACAACAAAAATATGCATGAAGTTTTTGTGAATCATACTTCAAACATATGTATATAAATATGTTCATACAAAATGTTTGTTGTCATAAGCTTAAAAACTCTTGTAGCTTAGTTTACAAGCTCGTAAAGCTTTTAATATTACTTATTTTTTATGCATTGTTTTGTTTAACAGGACATAAATTAAAACTCATGTGTTTTGAATGGGTCGAAAAAACTATAACATTTAAAGTAACAACCAATTAACACCGAAACAAAAGCTTTAAAGCGCTCTTAACAACACGCAGTGGAATCATTAATCAAGTTTTTTAGCTTTAAAATGTTGACTAGCATTAAAAATGTGCTATAAATGCATAACTTTTAAATATTTCTGTTTACATTTTTTTTCATTTAAACTTAAAGCTTGGAGATTTATGAAGTTTTTAGGCTTTTTTTGACTGCTGAACATCTTTCTGCACCAGTAAAGCACTTAAATGTGCTGCATGCAGCGCATTTAAATACAAATATATGAACTCTATAGAAAAGTGCTTAAAAACGTTTTACAGTGACATCTCCACTTATCCCCCCCCCAACCATCACACAAATTACTGTATGTGTAATTACAAAAAGCTAACAATGCGAATCGTTTGCTGAACAATAGCAAAAATTGCAAGAAACAAAAAAACCAAAAAAAAAAAAAAAAAATGTGATCGTTATTGAGTGCAACAATAATGTGGAGGCAAACATTTTAGATCTATGATGCTAGAGTTGGCATAGAAGGTAAGGAGTAGAAAAAAAAGGAAAATTTAACAGCACTTTTATCACCAGCACCATCACCAGCTACCAGTACCAACGGGCACTACAACAACGACATCGGCCACGTCCTCGAACTACATAAAATCGTATAACGAAAATGCAATTAAAAAAACGTTTTATGGCTTTTGTGAAGCACTTTCATTGTTTTCCAAATTGAACGTGCTGCTGCTGTTGAGGGCGGGCGTACAGAAGACAAGGCTGGATGAAGAGTGTGGGCCGCTAAAGCGTATAGTTAGAACCAAAAATGCATGCTTTTCATAACAAACGGTATGACAACATGGTTAGCGGAAGTTGCTGCAGCTAGACCGACTGACTGACTGACCATAGCGAACTAAAGCTAGCTAAAAGCGTAAAACATGAAAACATTAAGAACAATAAAAACAACAACATATGGCTTTGTTGATAGTTTTATGTGCACAAATAAAGATAGAGCAGAAAAATAGCGTAGAAAAAAAAAAAAAAAAACCAAAACACAAATTGTAATAAAAATGCGAAATATGGCAAAACAATAGAAATTGTTAAGGAATATAAAGCAAAAACAATAAGAATAATAAAAATTGCAATTTTACTATAGGAGAGATACGAGTTTTAGATAGCACTATGGGTGGTTGGTGGGGCACGAAATAAAAGAAAAGCTTTTGAGCATCTTAAACAGCAACAACTACGCGAGCAACAAAAATTGGAGAATATAAAAACAACTAGCTAGGTACGCGGTAAATGTTGCACAACGCGGCATCATGTAAGCTTGCGGCTTTGCACTGCAGGATCAAGTAAAACATGATGCATTGCAGCAAAGAAAAAAAAAAGATAACAACAAAAATAATGTAACGAAACCGAAACGAGTTTAGAAAAACATAAAAGCTCCTTGTGAGCTTAAAAGTCAGCACAACAACAAAAGAATAACGCCTGTAAGAAAAGCTTAGTTAAAGGCAGAGTGCATTAAATTCGAAACAAAAGAGAGAGAGAGAGTGAGAGAGAGAAAAAAGAAAAGAGTGAGAAAAGAGTAAAAAAAGAAAACTAATTGATTTGAAGGTTCAGTGCTGGAGAATTGCGGTATAAATTCGTTCTTTTGGAATATTTTCTGTGAGAATTGCTGTGGTTTAATCACTTTCTGCTTTCGTACAATGAGGTTACAATGTTTTTTTACTTGTCAAAAGTCGTGTTTTTCATAAAATGTACGAGTTCGCCGCACGACTACGTCTAACATTGGCGATTTTGATCTAAAAGCTTTGGAGGCACAATAATTTTAGAGCATCTTCTTAGAAAATCAAAAGTGTTCTAAAAATATTTTTATTTTTCTGACTCGTTTAATAGTACGTTCACATTGAGCGATAATTGTGTTAAATCGAGTTAATGACGTCAAATCGAAAAACAAGTTCTCAAATGAAGTTTTGATGAAGTTAAATGTGTACAATTGTTGTTGGAAATGAAACGTGTTTTTATCATTGAACATGTTAAAAAACGAGTTTCAACGAGTTCAAAAGCTGGTGTGTGTACGTGCTAATGACGGAAAAGCTTTTGTTTTTTTTTTAACACTCCCAAATCTGAAAGAAGCTTTAGAATTTGACAAAATATGTTAATAAATTTGTCAGAAAATAAATAATTTAATATTTTATGAATTTTCAAAACAAACAATTTTTACAAAATTTAATGTTATAAAGCAGGTTCTCCTCCATTCCTCCTTTTTTGGGAACTTTTCCATATGAGCACATGATTGTGCAAGAATGGGAAGCGTTTGTTCACGAAATTCGTGATGAAAATACTACAAGCTAGTCATCTGACGAAGGGCGCAGCAGCTGCAGAGCAGAGATTTTTTGTCGTATCAAAACATTTCTGTTTATTTATTCCAAAACATAAACAAACCAGCTGTCAATTTTAAACTAGTTCAGGCCATGACTCAATAATTTATAAGGTTATCCCGATATTTGACATACCCTTATTTTTTGTAAACAAAAAAATATTCTCTCTCGAAAATTAATGACAAACAGGGTTTTGTGGTCTCCCCAAAAAAAATGTATGTTTCAGTGTTGTGCTGTGTTTTTTTTAATAAAAAAGTATGTGTTTTCAATATTTTACTGCTTAAAAAAAAAAAAATCAGTGCATTGCTTTCATTGAATTTTTTAAGTCAATAAATTCGTGAAAATATTTCAAGCTTGGACTCTGTGAAGTCGCAGAACCTTTAAAAATCATCTGATGGATGCTTCAAAATACAAAAGTAGCATAAAATGTATTGACTAGAAATTTAAAGATATATTGTACTAAAAAATAGTATGATATTCAAGCACCTGTGAGATTTTTGTGTCATTCAAAATGCTCTCCTCTTCAAATAAGGGTATCTATCTCCATTTTCGTGAGAGGACGTCAAATATCGGGATAACCTTATAATTATTGAGTCATGGTTCAGGCAATGTGAACGATTGAGTTGGATAAAGAAGCTTTTTTGTTTAACATGTTAAATGAAGTCTATGTGAACGTACTATAAGCTTAACTTTATTTTTTCTCAAAGCTTTGCAAAAAGCTTTTTTTAAGAATACAAACTTTTAATCAACAAATTTTTTAAAATTTTTATATAATGTAGTTCTATTTTAAACTCTTTGCTTTTCATTTAAAAAATTTTAGATGTCCTTTATAAGCGTTTTTAAAAAGTAATGATATCTTATTTCTTATCAAAAGCTTTTAGAAATATTACTAACATCCAACTTATAATTAAAAAGCTTTTTGTAATAGGTGGCTAAAATTCAAATAGCTTTCTCAGCTCATAATTTTGTTGTATAAGCTTATGAAATGGAGAAGCTTTCAAAAATAAAACTTAAGCATTACCATGTTTTTTAAAGTTTAAAAGCTTCTTATTAGAATCCAACCATTATTTCGGTTAATGTGCAAGTAACTTTTTATAGTATGAAAAAGCACTGAAGGTCTTGCTTTTCATTTAAAATATTAAAAAGTTGTTCTTGGTTGCAATTAGAGATGGGCGCATGTCACGAATTTTAACATGACACGACGTGTCATGATGAATCACGTCTTGATCGTGAGCAAACCAATAATAAAATCACGAAAAATTCGTAATTGTGCGTGAGCGCGCGTGACTTAAATTTATTCGTGTCACGACTTGTGTACCAGCATTTTGCCAAACCTGTGCCAAATTTCGTAATGATGTTTTCTTACGCTTTTGCTACCAATTGCATACAAAATGCAACACTGACCACTTCTAAAGAAGCGACAACAACTAACTTCGCTCTCTTTACTTATTTTGCGAAACGTCAGCGACAATTTCAAGCAACTTTGGAAATTTCAAATACAAATAATAAGCTGAGAAATTTTATCAATTTTCTTTTTAAAGTGCTGTATCTACCTCTCTGTTCCTACGCTCCTTCCTGTAGGCTGGTTTTACCAGAGGTACTCTAAACACGCTAAATATTTCTTCTTCTTCCTTTAAAATGTATTCGTAAACACTCGTGAGTAAAGTATACCATCGTAATCGTGCGTAATCGTGACCAAAAACTTATTTTTAAGCGTAAGCGTGCGTGATTAGAAAAAATAACATCGTAATCGTGCGTGATCGTGATCCAAAAAATTATTTTTGATCGTAAGCGTGCTTAATTATAAGAAATCACATCGTGAGCGTGCGTAATTGCGAGTTAAAATCACTTCCATCTCTAGTTGCCATCTCTAGAACTTTAAAAAAATCTGTTCAGTTAATCTTTTTTTTGACACGTTTTAGCTTGTGAACAGCTTGTGAATTATTTCGAAATATTCTGAAAACAATTTTTTTATAAGAATTTAAACTTCAAATCAAAAAATTTTCTAACTACTTTTTATATCATAAACAAGCAGTTTAAAGTCTTTGCTTTTCATTTAAATGATAAAAGTTGTTCTTAATAAGCTTTTTTAAAAATTACAGATATTCAATATATCATTAAAAGCTTTAAAAATATAACATAAATCCAACATTTTACTTAAAAGCTTTCAGCTGTCATTTTAAAAAGTGCTTTTAAAAAAGTTTTGGCATAATTTAAAAATCTTATTAAAAACTTCTTAAAAGTTTATAAAGATCCAACTAAGAATTTAAAAGCTCTAATTTCTCATTATCAACATTTTTAATAGTTGTATCAAAAATTCAATAACAAAATTTATAATTTCGTTACATCAGCTTTTGAAACAAAGAAGCTTTCATTAAATATTAATTTTGCCTCAAATGCTTTAAGGAGGAACATAACATTCGCGGAGAGAAAACAGACATTTTTTTAGAATCGTAGAGAATTGAAATTCAAAAAAATATATTTTTCACTCCAACATGGTTTTATAGAGTTTCAAACTGATGGCAGAGAAAAAAACGGGGCCTCGTGGTTGCAGCGCTGGGAGTAGAAAAAATTGTCCGATCTGGAAAAAAAGAACTTCTTTAAATTTTAATAAAATTGGTTATCGTATGACAGGAGCTTTTTTTAAAAATGTTTTTTCAATTTTTGGGGATGTTCCAAATTTGAAAGTGTGTTTTTTCGAAAAAAATATTGACTTTAAAAATTAAAAAAAAATCGAAAAAAATTTAAAAAAAGCTATAGCGAAAAAAGTAAAAAAAATACAAAAAAAACAAATTTCGTCAAAAAATTAACCCGCTAGTGCCGCAACCAGTACGAAAAACATGATTTCGCGATAAACGTGTTCAAAGTTTGTGAACAAAGAAAAAAGCGAAAATTAAAAAAGAGCTCTTACATATTCGGCTGTAACTTTTGAACACGTAAGAATTTTTGCATGAAATTTTTTTTCTTAGAATTTTGAAGATATTTACTAAAAGACAAAATTATAAATGTTAAAAAACGGCCAATGTCATGTCCCTTCTAAAAGCTCTACAACTAGTTTTTCTAAAAACTTTAGAAAGCTTTTTATAAGTATCCAAATATTTTATCACTTTATATTTTAGTATATTTTTTTTTATGCTAAGAGTTTTTTAATTTTCATTTAAAAAACTTTTGTTGAGAATTCAACAATTATAGCTTCTTATAATTGTGATCCATTAGCTTTGGATGCAAATATGATTTCTGAACATCATTTCCGAAAATCAAAAATATACTTAAAAAAATTAGTACATTAATAAATATATATATAAATATAGCTGTAAAAACGCTTAACTATGATTTCTGCATAAATCTTTGAAAAAGCTTTTTATTAGAATACAAATTTTTAATCAATTTATTTTTGAACAACCTTTTATTCATGAAAAACTACTTTAAAATATTATAGTTGTCCTTTAAAAGCTTTTTTGAAAATAAATTATTTTCAATATATTATTCTAAGCTTTTAAAAGTATAACATGGTTCCAACCTATCAATTAAAAGCTCTTATTTGTCAATATGAGCTTTTTTAAAACTCTTCACATAGTTTCAAAATCCTACTGAAAGTTTTTTAAAAGTTAAAAAATCTGTTACTCAGTATTAAAAAGCTTTTAATTATAATTTTTAGCTTTTTTATTGATTTTGGCAAAAATTTAATAACTTTACTTGTCATAATTTCACGATAAAAGCTTTTAAAACAGAGAAGCTTTCAGAAATAAAAAATTTAACTTTACTTACAATTTTTTTTTTCACTCGTTAGTTACAACGTTACATCAATTTTTTTCCTAAAACTTGAAAAATCTCTATTATAGTCCAAATATCATATTAATTGATTTTCTTACAGTTTTCTTCTTTATCTTAGTTTTTTTTCTTAATGGCATGAAAACCCACTTTAAGCTTTTTTATTTGCACTTAAAAATTTAAACTTGTTATTTATGAGCTTTTTTAGTGTTGGCAATAATTCCAGAATTTTGAAGGCTCTTCATAATAAGAGTATCTAACCTTGTGACGAAGCTTTAAAATTTGCAAGGAATCAAAACTTTATTAAGCATATTTTTTCTGTTTCATACTTTTAATACTTTTTTTACTTTCATATTTTTATACTCTTTAATACTTTTTTAGCTTTCAGAAATGAAACTTTTGCTTCACTTCAAATTTTTTTTCTCACACGTTAGTTAAAGTTTAATAAAAATCTTTTTTTAATACTTTCAAAAGCTGATGTATTATCGATCAGTAAGATTTTTTATTTCCAGTTAAAAATTTAAAGTTGTTCTTTATGAGCTTTTTTAAAAGTGTTAGCAATAATTTCAGAATTTTTTAGACCTTTCATATGTAGGCCTCTAGTCTTGTAAGGAAGCTTTCAGCTTTGTAAGGAGTCAAAACTTTATTGAGCATATTTTTTTTCTTATTAAAGCTTTACAACGATTATTTCTAATAAATTTGGAAACACAGCTTTATTTTTATTGTCAAAATTTTTTATCAATAAATTTTCTAGCAATTTTTTATATTGTACGATCTTATTAAAAGCTTTTGAAAAGCTTATAAAGCTCCAACTCAATATAAGAAAACTATTGTTTCTTATTTTTAGCTTTTATTATAATTGTGGGAGAAATTCAATACCTATCGTCCATCATAATTTCGTTAATAAGCTTTTGAAACAAATAAGCTTTCAGAAAATATTACTTAAGCTTTGCTCGAAATATTTTTTCTCAAACATTAGTTAACGCTTAACAAAAAATTTGTTTCTTAGAACTTCAAAAAGCTTTTGAATATAATATATTTTTCAAATCAATTGATTGATTTTTAGATTTATTTAAAATGGTTGGTATGAATTGCAGAATTTTTAATTACTTTTCATTATTTTCAGAAAGCTTTCATTACTTTTCATTATCTATTAATTAAAAAAAAATTAAATCAATAAAAAAATATATTTTTATGTATTTTTTATCTATTTAATTTTTTTTTTGTCTGTTTATGTTAAAGCTTAAATACGATTATTTTGTTTAAATTTTAAATAAAATGCTTTTTATTACAATCGAAATATTATATCTCATTGATTGAAAAAATTTTCTAGTCATTTTTTTATATATTGACGAAGCGCTTTAACCTGTTTTCTCATCATTTACAATTCTAAAAAGGACTTAATAATATTTATAAGTTTTCATTGTTTCGATATATAAGCTTTTGTAGAATCCTTTCATAAATCATATTAGAAATCAAAAATTTAATAAACATGCTTTTTCTTGCAAGTCAAATCTTAACAAGTAATATTTTTTGAAAATAAAAAAATTACACTTTTTAAAGCTTGCTATCAATAAATTTTTTTGCACATTTTTTATCTTAAAGCAGCACTTTAAGCCATTTGCTTTTCTTAAAAAAAAATTGATTGTCATTTAAAGATTGTCTTTTAAATTGACTAGAATTAAAATATTATTGCTTTTCATTTCTTTGATCTTTAAGCTTTTAATATAGCTTTTCGAAAATCATTTCAGAAAATCAAAACTTTACTTCTCAAATTTGTTCTCATACTCTAAAACTTAGTAAAAATAAGCTTTTTAGTGGACTCTAAAATTGCTATCAAAAAAATTTTCTTACAAATTTGTATATCAGAAGCAACCAATCTAAGCTCTTTACTTTTGTTAAGCAAAATTTAGTCGTCAGTGTTAGTTTTTTTTTAAAAAAAGTTTTGGTAAGAATTTAATATATTTGTTCATAATTTTTATCTACAAATATGAAAAAATTTTCAAAAAATTAATTTAAAAAAATATTTTATCATACGTGCAAGCATGGCTACGGTTTTTTGCTTAAACTTCGAAAAAAACTTTTAAAGAATTCAAATTTAATATCGACAAAATTTATGAACATTCTAACATGTTGAAAATCTAAAAAAACTGAAAAAGTTAAAAAATTATGAAAATACCTTATTTTAGAATTCAGATTTGATGTCGAAAGAGGTTTCATTTTTTTTTTTTTTATTAGAGCACAGAAACTTTAAGCTTTTTGCAATTCAAGCTGTCATTCATTATAAACGTCGAACAAACAAAAAAAAAAAAAACACAAAAACAACAAACAAACATCAAAGTCATGCCAAAAACAGCAGTTTTGTCTAGCACAACAATAACTACGCACCACCCTGTTTTAGCAGGTTTTGCTAAAATTTTGCACTAAAATTTTTAACAGCTACTCAATCAAGCAGCAGAAAAACAACAGCAAAAAAAGAACAAAAACGAAAGCTTTGCAAAATAGTGCCTTAAAATTTGTAGTTTTGCTTGTAGTAGTGAGCTAGAAATGATGTATGAGAGTAGGTAAATGTGTGCTTGAAACTACCTTTATCGATTTGCTTGACAACTGGAACATACAAGCGAATTTATGAAAAGCAAAAATGTGCAAACGAAGAAACATATAAGAAAATAAGTGATAAAATGATGAAGATGCTGATAACAAAAAAAAAAAGTAATAAAAATTTGCTGCTCATGCAAATATTTCAGAAATTCACACAAATAATAAAACGTCTTATGTAAAGAGATATGAAGAGATGTGAAGACATGTGTTGTGCTGCAAGTGTGCGTAGTTGTGAAGTTGTGCTTTATGCCTGTTAAGTACATAAAAAGCTTATATACGCGCACATGTATACAAATACACAAATACACACACACACACACACACATATGATTATTTATGCATATAAGATCAAGATCTAATAAAATGTTGACTGGTTGTCGTTGCTGTGCGCTGCTAAAGTTATATGAGGTAAACCACTTTCGAGCGAGCGTACACAAGCAGCTAAACACCCACACAGCGGCCTACATCTAAGCAAAGACACACACACACACACACACACACAAATGTTAACATGGAAACGTTTCATATAAGGTAAATAAATATGTTTGCACGTTAACACATACCATCAAAGCTTGCTTTACTCACTAGCTGCGTAATATATAAATTTTCCAATAATCAATGAACTGTGAAAAAATGTACACACACATACACAGAGTCAAACAAAAATGCATACATAAATATATTTGAGTTACCAAAATACCCAAATAAAAGCGGAAAAACTTGAAGCTGTCTTGCCAAGCAACCAAAAGTAAAGCTTCTACCTACCAGGTTTCAACAAAACCAGGCGTCTTTTGAATGATATATACATAGTAAATATAAACATAACTATGTGGGTGTGTATGTGTTCATTTGTTAAAATATATGTTTGTGTGCTTGAGTTGACATAAAGGACAAAAAAACAAAAAAATATCAAAAATACAAAAACTCGTGCTCATGTGTTTGTTTAGTTAGCTTTATCTACGCCAGCTGTCAACATGACACTCAATATGGTGCAACTGTCAAACTGACAACCGGGTTCGTGTCAACTCAGGCAGTCAACGAGGCAGCATTAGCAGCAAGTTGTTCCACTTTTAATGTATTTAGTTTAAATTTTCACCGATTTTCTTTGAATTTTTTTTTTTTTTTATTTATTATTTTTTGCTGGCGTTAAGTTGTGTGTTAAACTTTAAATTGAAAAAGTAAACCAACAATATGTGACAGCTGTTAAGCATAAGAACAGCATTGTTGTCACTTAAAATTTCACCGAAACTGCACGTCGATGTGTCAGTTGCTACGCTTCAACTGTCGCTAATTCACTGCATTTGAATTGCTTTACTTTTGGCTTAGTTGAGAAGTCCTTTTCCACTACAGCCTTAGCTTTCAATAAACCGATATTGATAAATTTTTATTACTTACCATTGTTATGTAATTTCATTCATTCAATATCATTGTTATGGCTTTATGTAATGTGTTGTGGTTGAAGTATAATTTATTGTGCGCAAAGCTTATTTTTAATGCTGCATAAGAGCTTTTTTTTTTTTTTGTTTTCCCGTGAGATGAAAAGCATCGAAAGCCTGAGTGCGGGACTTTAATCCGCTAAAAACACCTCTTTATCTGACCCCTATATCCCCCCGGTACTACCGTTAAGTATTGCTTCGGAAGGAGGGAGGACTGAGCACCTATAGCTCACTAGTCAGCTGTCGTTAGTATTGTCATGTTTCTATGTACCCCTTCTATTATCCGTGTAGGATACTTGCACTCTGGTACAGACACCCAATATTAATCTAAAACAAGAACTACCGTCCACTAGCTTAGCAGCCATGCTGAATTGGTTGCTCTCCTTTTTTCCAAATGCTGCATAAGAGCTGCTGCATTGCAATTGCTGTTGGAGCAAAGCTCATGTAAAAATGGAAAAATATGCGGGTTTTAGCTTCAGAAGTCCACCAAACGGTCACCATGACCTTTTTAGGGTGCATTCGACGCACTTGCCTGGTAGCTGGAAACTTCTCCGCGTACAAATGAATTGGTACAAATGAATGAAAGAAAGTTGCCGAAATTAGAAGACGATTTCGTATCTTCATGAAATATGGTCTTTAAACGTTTTTAAGGTCGCCAATCTCGAATATGGAGGTCAAATTTTAAGCTTCAAAACGGAAGATACAATACGGATAAGCCTGCGAATCAGTGCGTATAAAACAAAAACAAAGAAAGCAGCAGGCGCAACATAAGCAACTAATGATTGCTTTTCTCATATAAAACATGCATTTTTCTGCTTATATTTTACTATTTTGCGACTTAAATATAATAGTGACAAAATCCAAAATAAGAAATTCATTCAGCGCAGGATATATCTGATATTTTAGTATATATATTGTCTTTGAACGATGAGTATTAAAGGCTGTAGGTATAGCCTAAAGTATTCGTCGATAAAGTTTCACGTCCTTGAAAAATCTGTTAAAACGAATTCTACGTCAAAATTTTGTTAAATTTAAATGTGAATACAATTTTATATTGGTTTATTAAAAATTAAACTCGTTATGAGATATTGACAATAACTTAATGCCGAAAAAAAATTTTAATTTTATATAACAATATTCTTAATGGTTTTTCTAATATTTCTAATTTTCTTCCATACAGATAGGTTTGCCAGGCTTATTGATTTTAGCAGTACATGTACTGATTTTTATAACAAATCACTCAAATTAAGATTTTTTAAAAATTTTATTGGAAACGCATATTTTAAAAAACTTTTAAAGCAGCAGGCACAGCATAATCAACTAATGATTGATTTTCTCTTATAAAACATGCATTTTTCTGCTTATATTTTATTATTTTGCGACTTAAATATAATAGTGACATAATCCAAAATAAGATATCATTCAGCGCAGCATATATCTGATATTTTAGTATATATATTGTCTTTGAAGGATGAGTATTAAAGGCTGTAGGTATAGCCTAAAGTATTCGTCAAAAAAGTTTCACGTCTTTCAAAAAATTTGTTAAAACGACTCCATATAAACCGCGCTGCAAAACGTAATTCTACGTCAAAATTTTGTTAATTTTATATTGGTTTATTAAAAATTAAACTCGTTATGAATTATTGACAATAACTTAATGCCGAAAAAAAAATTTTAATTTTATATAACAATATTCTTAATGGTTTTTCTAATATTTCTAATTTTCTTCCATACAGATAGGTTTGCCAGACTTGCTGATTTTAGCAATACATGTTCTAATTTTTTTAACAAAGCACTCAAATTAAGACTTTTGAAATCATTGCGCAAATATACTGATTTCGTGAAATTTTGTACGGATTGTACAGATTTTTTAAAAATTTTATTGGAAATGCATATTTTAAAAAATTGTTTAAAATAAGTGTACATTTCACTTAACAATCCCCAGGCAACAATTACTATCTTTATTTTATCCTAAAGAGAAAAATAATTTCTGAGGAGAAATTATTAAGAATGACACACTTACGATTATCTCTTAACGATATCTGTAAGATACTTGTAAAACTCTTCTAAGCTCATTTTGGCACTATAAGTGCGAGTTGTTATTTTAAAAGTGCCCTCATATCGACCTCTTAGACCACTGAAACAAGTTCAACACTCTTAGAAGCATTGTCTTAGACAAGACTTACAGATCTTTTGCAGATATATACTCTTAACGGAGGACATAACATTGGCCGTTTTATTAAATTGTTTTTTTTTTTAATTTTGTATTATAGTAAATATTCTTAAGCAAAATGGAAAAATGTATGCGGGTTCAAAAGTTACGGGATAAGTGAGAGCGCATTTTTCTTTTTCAACCTTTTTTTTTCGTTGTTCACAAACTTTGAACGCGTATATCTCGAAACCATGTTTTTCGTACTGTTTGCGGCACTAGCGGGTTCATTTTTTATGAACTTTTTTTTTTTGTATTTTTTTAAACTTGATTCGCTATCGTATGACATGAGCTTTTTTAAATTTTTTTTCGATTTTTTATGAATTTTTAAAGTCAATTTTTTTTTTCGAAAAAAAACACACTTTCAAATTTGGAACATCACCACAAATTGAAAAAAAACTCGCGTGTAGCAACGTACACATGGCAGAAGTGAAACTTCTTTAACAGTAAGAAATAAGAGAGATTTTAGTGTGAAATAGAGAGAGAAAGTATCTGAAAAGAAATTCAATCAATACGAAATGGAATAATAATCTATTAATTCAATATTTGCAGCCAGGTACCGCACCGGCTAAGGTTTTTGTCGAAAGTGTTAAATTTAACTTAACTAACTTAATTAACTTTTATCTCTTAATTTTTATTTTTTCCGACAAAAATAACAGTTTTTTGTGTCTTATAGTTTTTTTGGGCAAAAATAACAGTTATTTTCTACAGTTTATTTTTTGGTCAAAAATATCAGGTAATTTATATTTGTTCAAGTCATTTTACCGATAAAAAAATTTTGATATTATTATTTTCTTCTCATCGGTGAGACATTTTACACATGGTGTCAACAGTTCAATCTGTCAAGCGGCCTTTAAGAAAACACAAATTGCTTGATATTTTTGGCCGAAAAAATTAAAGTCGCAAAATAACTGCTATTTTTCACCGATAACATAAAAGTCAAAAGTAACCTTTATATTTCCTCGAAATATACTAGGCAAGAAATTAACTTTTAAAGAATCAGTTTCAAATTTAAAAGCGACATAATATTCGTGAGGCTGAGGACATTTGTAACATAATGGTATATTTGAAAAAGTCTTTCGACAATTTTTTTTCATTTGAAAATTGTAAAATAACAGTTATTTTCGGTACTTGTTTTAGTTCAGTTGGTGTTTTAGTTGCTTTCGAATGTCTTCTCAACATTGTTACTTTTTGAATGCTAGATTGCATTTGCATAGTACTCTTTGAAGGAGCCTCCGAACGCAGAGGCAAATCTGGTTCATTATTACCTCCTGCTTTCTGATCATAATAATTGCTATGTTGATAGAGGGTCTCATAAAGCAGCGAACGTTGATTGTTGAGTGCATCAACTTGGTTGGCTTTAAAATTTTGTTGAGATGCATCAGTGTGTTTTTTGGGGACTGGTTCTTTGTAGATTCACCAAAATACACTGATGTTTCGTAAAAATGCATTTTGAAACTCAACTGTTGTTGCAATCAATCACCTTACCTTCATCATTAGTTACAGACCCAGCTGCGGCTGTATTCTTAAGAGTTCTAATTCGCTCTCTATATTCACGAACGCGTTCTGCTCCTGTTTTAACTATTTTTCAATTTTTTTTCCGTGCATACTTGTAGGATGAAAATTAATGTTACGGTTATGTTAATAATGTAATGTTAATGTTAATCTAATGTTAATGTTAATTATGTTATTTTCAGTATGTTACGCGTTCAGTTTTAATTACATTTTGTTTGGTTGTTTATCATGTGCCTACGTGGCGTAAACGTATAGATTCCGGCTCATAAGCAACGATGTTCGGGGTTCAATTCTCGGCAGCGACAGTAATTTTTTTTTAATTTTCATATGAATTGAAAACGTTAGCCTAGCGTCACGAAAAAGGACCTTGAAATTTCATTCGCCACCAAAGAAGTTTCACTTCAAAAAAAATAAAAACAAAAACTTCTATCATACGATAACCAATTTTGTTAAGATTTAAAAAAATCATTTTTTTCCAGATCGGACAATTTTTGCGACTCTCAGCGCTGCAACCACGTTTTTTTCTCTGCCACCAGTTTGGAGCTCTATAAAACCATGTTGGAGTGAAAAATAAAGTTTTTAAATTTTTTTTCTCTACAATAAAAAAAATTTTGGAAAAATGTTTGTTTTTGACGGAATTATGAATTTTTAAAAAAGGTATGTTTTCTCTGCCGCGAATGTAAAGTACCTCCCTAAAAGAATCTTTATGTTTGCTGGGATAGATTCATGTTACACTTGTATTTTTTCATGCCATTTATGAAAGTATTGGTTCATGTAGCTTGTACACAACATGTATGAACTTTAAATACTAGGCTTATGAAACATTCATGTTCTCGTGTTTTTTTTTTTTTGTGTGTTTTGTACATTGAGATAATTGATGAGTTCATGTGACTCATTTAATTTGTAACTGGACCAAAATTCATGCATTCGATTCATAGACAAAAATTAATCAATTCGACTTTAAGAAAATCGATAGTTGATAGCAGCAGTCAAAATACGTTGGTTACGTTAAATTATTAATGTAATCTCTTGTTACAAATAGTAAGTCGTTTCTCGAGAACATTTTTTAATGTTAAATTTTTCATATTTCAACATTTTAACCAACCTTTTTTCAGCTTGATATACAAAACTCTTGACATTTAATCAGTTCCTGAATATGCCAACGACCGAACTGGCTTTGCCAACAACGTGCCCAACCTAAGCTTTTACGCTCTAATTAACTTTATTTAAATGCAGTGCTGACTGCACCTGTTTTATTTTTTTTTTTTTTGCTACGGTTGTTATAGCAACCAAAACCGAGAAATCTAATTAAAATGCTAGCAAAACTAGATGTTGTTGCATTTTTGTGGACGCATAACGCAACAACGCTTTCATCACCACGACCTGCACGTGCCACAAAAATAACTGCTTGTTGCAACCAGCTTTTTGCCAACATTTTTTGCAGCAACAAAAACATTCAAATAAATGTAGCTTTTAATGCAACATTTGTGTAGTAATTAGCGAAAACTTTTAGTTGTTAGAATAGTGTGTTAAGAAGTAGCTTTTGAGTAACTGTTGTATCTATGTCTATAAATATGAGAGTTAATTAATGATAGAAACTAAATTTTATTAGTTTAGTAACGTGAGTTTAAAAATTTTGTGCAGATTTTTAAAATAATTAACATAATAATGCTTTTTAGAAGGAAGCCAAAAATAATTTCCTCATTCCTTTTTTTAATTTTAAAATATTTGTATACTACAGATGATACAGGGAACAGCACTCGGAAGTTTAAGCTTCTATATCAACATACAAATAAACTTTCATATCAACATTAAAAAAAAAAATTTCTCTAGCCAATACAATGTTCGTAAATTATAATTAGACCAACGCACAACTCAACATGAGCAAATAAGCGAATAACATGTGATATTCAACAAAAATGGAGGCATACAGAGCTTCCGCCATAGCTACTGCTGCTGCTGCTGCTGCTAAACAAGGTGACCAGACAACAACGGAAAAATGTGGAAAATAAGTAACGCGCTCTAATTAGTTTTGAACACATACAAGTGCATACTCACACACATAACCACAACATGCTATATGCGCGCATACATAAACACATAAATACAAATACAAGTACAGCGCAATGCATTAAAAAAGCTTCATGCTCTGCAATGCTTTTGTAGGAATTCAACAACATAATAATTAAAATGAAATTCATGCATTGCTTTTGCTTCTCTTTATGTGTGTCTGTATATATATTTTTAAATGTATGTATGTATTTGCTTGAGCACTGTTAACATTACGACATTTCTATGGCTTCATATTAGAATAGAATTTGAAATTTTCAAAAATAGCTAAACAAAAATTTCATTGCATTATTTCAAAAGCTTCCTTCCATCCATCCATTCAACAACCAACAGCCGCGGGTGGTGCACAAAAATTAAATTTAATTTTCGACATAGCTAAGTGTGAGTGGCTGATTGCAAACATCAGCAGTAGCAGAACAAAACTACAAATTTTAAGAATTCGTAGCATGTTGTTAATAAAAGCTCTAAAAATGAAATAAAACATTACTTTACCACAAGCAGTTCAGAAGTTCTACTGTAACTTCGGTAACAGCAGAGGTCAACAAGGTCAAAATTTTTTTAAGCAACCGAAAACTTTGCCTCAAGCCTTAGCTGCAATCAGTGCAACTCAGGTGCAAGCCAAGCATATTTATAGCAAACAAAGCTTTTACTTACTTCATCCAAGCAAACCAGCAGCTGCTGGCTTCAAAAAGAGAATTTCTCAATCCACACACATTTATGGTTTTTCCTGTTTTATTTCGTTTATGTATAAAATGCATTTTCCATTATAAACACACTCACACTAACACACATTTATTTGCCACATTCAGCAGCAAAAAGGAGTAAAAAATATCAGCAACAGCAGCATCAAAAATCAAAACTAATGAAGCCATAAACAATTTTTGATTGTTGTTGTTATGCTTGCCAATGTTCTTGTATATTTTTATTCATTTTCTTTTTTTTTCCCCTCTCTCTATCTCTACCTTTCATCATGCTTCAGTTGCTGTTTGTTTTTATATTTGTTCATGTTTTCACTTGTTCAATAAATTTATCGATTGTTGTATAGTTTAAGTTGGCACAACCAATCAATCTTGCAGTTCAGCGATACATGAGTCAATCGATCAATCAAGACATAAATCTATTAATATGTGAATTGTTGTGGCACACACAAAAATTATTTAATAACAATCAATCAATATTTTTTATTTTTGAATTATTTTTTAAATAAATATTTTTTAAATTTTAAATTTTTTAAGAATGGTCTCTGCCATTAATAACGATTAAAATTAATGAAAAAACCTACAGAACTTAAAGTAATAGTTCTTGTAATGGAAAGTCTCTTCTAATTTTTATTTGAAAATTGTTTCAATGTTGATATTTCTTGTTATTTTGTTAAAAGTCGCAATAGCGCGGTCAATAACCATCCGTACTTTTTGAGAATTTAGACGTAACTTTTTTAAGAGCTGAATATTTTAAGTTTTGAAACTTAGCTCCTTTTAGTGAAAAACGTTTTTAATATTTTAACTGTTTTTGTTAAAACTTTTTTTCTTAAATGTTTTTGCAGCAACAAAAAGAATTAAAAAGGATCAAACGGCGGATGAGGCCTATATTTTATATGCAATTAAATTTTAATGAAAAATTTACACATACCAAGTTTTATTCCTGTAGCTCACAGTTAATGCCTTTATTGTGATTTCGCTATGTGAGGTGGGCGTGTTCATGATCGGATTACTCCCAATTTTTGGCCACACCTTAGTTTTGTTATAAAATACATACGTACCAAATTTGATCGCTCTTTGACAAACATAACATTATTTATTGAGTTTTAAACTTTTTGGGTTGTTTGGGATATAGGCGTGTCCGTGGGCGGATGACGTTCATTTTTCAAAACCATCTTGGTTTTGTCATAAAAAACACACGTGCCAAATTTTATCGCCGTAGGTTAAACAGAGGCTTATTTATTGAGTTTTCAATTTTTGGGTTGTATGGGAGGTGGGCGTGTCCGTGAGCGGATGACACCCATTTTTCGAAGACATCTTTGTGTTGATATAAAACATATACATACTGAGTTTTATTGTTGTAGGCTAATTATGAACTGAGTTATGCAGTTTTCAATTTTTGAGTTGTATGGGAGGTAGGCGTGTCCGAAGGCGTATTCCAAAAATATTCAATTATGCAGATCCTTGGGTCCATGTGACCATGTATACCAAGTTTCATTCAATTATCTGAATTCCTTCTTCTTATCCTGTGTTTACGGACAACACACAGCCGGACGAACGGACCGGTATAAAAATGCAAGTACAAGAACAAGAACAAGAACAAGAACAAGAACAAGAACAAGAACAAGAACAAGAACAAGAACAAGAACAAGAACAAGAACCAGAACAAGAACAAGAACAAGAACAAGAACAAGAACAAGAACAAGAACAAGAACAAGAACAAGAACAAGAACAAGAACAAGAACAAGAACAAGAACAAGAACAAGAACAAGAACAAGAACAAGAACAAGAACAAGAACAAGAACAAGAACAAGAACAAGAACAAGAACAAGAACAAGAACAAGAACAAGAACAAGAACAAGAACAAGAACAAGAACAAGAACAAGAACAAAAACAAGAACAAGAACAAGAACAAGAACAAGAACAAGAACAAGAACAAGAACAAGAACAAGAACAAGAACAAGAACAAGAACAAGAACAAGAACAAGAACAAGAACAAGAACAAGAACAAGAACAAGAACAAGAACAAGAACAAGAACAAGAACAAGAACAAGAACAAGAACAAGAACAAGAACAAGAACAAGAACAAGAACAAGAACAAGAACAAGAACAAGAACAAGAACAAGAACAAGAACAAGAACAAGAATAAGAACAAGAACAAGAACAAGAACAAGAACAAGAACAAGAACAAGAACAAGAACAAGAACAAGAACAAGAACAAGAACAAGAACAAGAACAAGAACAAGAACAAGAACAAGAACAAGAACAAGAACAAGAACAAGAACAAGAACAAGAACAAGAACAAGAACAAGAACAAGAACAAGAACAAGAACAAGAACAAGAACAAGAACAAGAACAAGAACAAGAACAAGAACAAGAACAAGAACAAGAACAAGAACAAGAACAAGAACAAGAACAAGAACAAGAACAAGAACAAGAACAAGAACAAGAACAAGAACAAGAACAAGAACAAGAACAAGAACAAGAACAAGAACAAGAACAAGAACAAGAACAAGAACAAGAACAAGAACAAGAACAAGAACAAGAACAAGAACAAGAACAAGAACAAGAACAAGAACAAGAACAAGAACAAGAACAAGAACAAGAACAAGAACAAGAACAAGAACAAGAACAAGAACAAGAACAAGAACAAGAACAAGAACAAGAACAAGAACAAGAACAAGAACAAGAACAAGAACAAGAACAAGAACAAGAACAAGAACAAGAACAAGAACAAGAACAAGAACAAAAACAAGAACGCTTTATTGAAAAATTAAGACCAAAAAGGAAGAATCAAGAAAGAAGAACCAGGAATCAAGATTCAAATTCATAAATCAAGAACCAACAAGTGAAGCCATAAACCTACTTTTCAATATATAAAACATAATGAAAAGTGGGATGATAGTTTAACATACACAAGTACCAAGTATTATTCCTATATTTCAAATATAAACCTATTTATAGAGCTTTCCCATTAATAGTCTTTATGGGAGGTAGGTGAGTCTCTGAGCGCATGAACCATAATTTGTACATATCTTATTTAAAGTATATTACTTATAATTATATTACATATAAAGCTTTGTATAGTGTTTTCACAATATATTCGGTGGGCATATTCCGGGCAGGATAATGCTAATTTTTTTTGTTCATACTTCTTAGTTTTGATATAAAATGCATGAATATCAAATTTTTTCTGTTGGTTATTTACAAGCCTCTTAAAGTTATTTTAGTTTTGTGGATGTATGGGAGGTAGGCGTGTCTGTAGACGGATGATTAGTTGTGTAGTTGAGTTTTTATAGTAGACGCCTACCTTCCCGTTTAATTATACTTGCCCCATGGCGAGGAGTCATGGACTTTCGAAATCAACAGACACGTTCTCAGGACTCACATCCATCGAACTCTGCCAGTAGTGCAGGATCAAAGGGCCGACATGCCTATTTGGAGCTGTTTTCTCAAATCTAATGGTTTTTGGAACATAATTAAATTGATCGACCATTTCTGGATATTTCTTTTCAATCATATCATGCAGAATTCGATCGCCATTAAATAATTATTTTACAGACATGACAAGTGCCCTAGAGATTCCCGTTTTCAAATATTAACAGCTTACTACACGGTTAAAAATCTTGGGCTAAATTTTAATCTTTTTTGGATTACATATAGGACACGACCAAAAAAAGATTACTTTTTAATCCAATAAAAAATTTTAAATTTTCCAATCGAAAAAAATTTATTTTTAATCCGCAAAAAGTTTAAAATTTTTTAATCCAAAAAGGAATAATTTTTAATCCACAGAAAGTATAAAATATTATTATCCAAAAAGCATAAGACATTAGTCCAAAAAAAGTTTAAAATATTGCAATCCGAAAAGGATTACTGTTTAATCCACAAAGGTTCAACATTTTCAAAACCGAAAAGACTAAAGTTTAATCTTTCGTTTAATTCATTTTTGTTTCATTTAATTAAAAATAAACTTCGGATGCTTTAACAACATTAACAATTACATTAGCGTAAATTTTGTAGTAGAAGTAGTTTTCAATCTTAAGTAATATAAATACTTTTTCCTGAAAATACTACCTTAATGTAAATTTGTAGTCCAAAAATAGTATTAAACTCAAACTTTTTTGGATTAAAAACAAATTAAACTAGGGATTGGAATAAAAAATAGTACTTTTTGGATTAAAAATTCCTTTAAACCAAAGTTTGGATTAAAAGCTAGTCCAACATTTTTAACCGTGTATGACAAGGCGCCGTTTGCCTATTCTGCTATAAAAAAAGTAGAAAAATCACTCATCCACCGATTCCCAATTTGTGAACATTTAATTTGAGGTTAGATTCAATTCACCTCCATTGGTGAGGAGCGAGACCGACCTAAAATCTCTTGCATATAGAATATGCCAGCCTGGTTGTACTGAGACGAGACGCAACGCCACGCCGACGAATTATCACTTGCCAAACCAGGTTTCTTGACTATCCTCGTGCTAACAGTATGTTTTATATCATTTGCTACGGATACGCAGGTATAATAACCAGATTTTATGTCCCACTTCCATGATTTTGCATCTCAAAGTGAGGGCTCATGTCAACCTATCTTTTACATGATATACATAATTGAACCGTAGTACAAATACGCATGACACAACCCTCCTCCTTTTCACTGGCTTGGGACAGGGTAGTGGCTTCTGTATGGAGAAAAAAAGTTAGCCGGAAACCGACTCAAAAGTTGGAAGGGCTCTTAAAAACAATTTCTGCATCATTTTTTTTTTTGGATCGGTGAAATCTCTATCGAGCGATTTTGGTTCTCCTGAACCCTTTTTTTGATAAAAAAATCAAGTTTTTTGCATATTACTTTTTTTTTCTGCAGAAAACATACCCAAGATAAGCGAAAAGTAAATATTGTAATTCTACACAAATATTGGCAAAAAAAGTTTTGAAATTTGTCCCTCCAAACTCCAACAACAAACTCCTTGATACCCCAAAAAAACGATATTTTGCCATTTTCGAAAATATATTTATTTTAAGCATCCATAAGATCTGTATTTTTCATGTTATTGACACGCATTTAAGCTTATTGGAAAGGTAGTGAGCTATTCTTTTCATTGGTATGAAGAATGCAGTGGTTTGATCAAAACTGCTTTTCACGCAAACCGTACCAAAAAGGTATTAACAAGTTGCTTAACTTGGCTTTTAGAAGTGCAAGACAAAATTTTGTTTTCATTATTTCGTTTTTTGTCGCTTCTTAGATGCCTTTTCTTCATAAAAGTCTACTAATTTTGGTTTTTTATTGCCAATTTTGTCAATTCTTTTAAAAATGCTGACCTACCTTGCAAATCACTACCAAAAAAGGTAACGTTAAAGACCACATAAAACTGGTTATATCTTCAATATTGCAAGAGTTAGAAATAAAGTGTGTTCACGTAAAATTCAAGTCCGAAGGCCTTCTTTCGTGAACACACACACACAAAATTTGTTGATTTGATGGAAAACTTTAACCTTTTTTTCATTTTTTATTATTTTGTAATCAACTGTAAATAAAATATATCAGTAATTTCAGTGAGACAATTCTTACTGATTGTAGCTTAATTTGAATAAAGCAAAGCGTAGAATTGCCAGTTTAATTAAATGGCTAAAAATATAATATGAACTGCTACACATCTCGGCGTCAAAGAAAAGCTTGTTTTTAAAAAGCTTGTTACGGCTTGTGCCGTAGGTCTCACTAATGTAGAGTCGCGCTGTGACGTAATTAAACCCAAAGCGTATTTAATTGATTATTTCTTATTCTATAATGGATTGTTACTTTAAATATAACGTATAATATGATTAGCTATCATATGATAATATGATTAACGTATAATAGTAAACGGTACTAAAACAAATTGTATGGAAGTTATTTTTATAATCTTATTATTTTTCTTTTTTATAATTTATTTTTGGCCCTATCCTGTAACATTCAAATAATAAAGTAGCAAGTGATATGACTACTTTGTTACATACATCTCGAATTTTGCTATGGTGCAAACGTCGTCAATATGTCGTTACTGATAAATATCAATTAAATTTTGAGTGAATACTTTCAGGCTAATAATTTGTTTTCTTATAATGAAAGCACTGTAATAGCAACAATGAACAGTTTGAGCGATATAAGGTACGGATCAAGATGCTTGACTCTTATGCCTTAATTAAATTCATGTTTTGGCAATCTGCACACTAGCAGCATGTGATGGCGATTACAATAAATGAAACTTTACTTAACGAAATGATTTTTTGGTGTACAGTTTTGCATATATTTGAAAAAAATTATGAAATTTTTAATTAGCAATAATTTTGGAACATCATTATTTTCTTTCCGCTAAATAAATTAATAAGATAATTTTTTTTTATTCACATACTAAAAGAAAATTGCTTGCCATTCCGAGTAAGACATAATTTTTCATTAATTTATTTCATAAAAAATCATTTCCCCATTAAAAGTCACCATATATTAGACCAGAAAAATTTCATATCAAACAATTTGCAAATTGCTGCCATAGTCATGAGCACTAATACTAAAGTTCTAATGACCAAATTTTGGCCATAATCTAAGCCAAGTCATGCATTTATTTACAAACATCAAAACAACTCAAAGAGCACAAAATAACTAAAAATATTTTGCATTTAAAACTAATAGTTTTGCATAAATTATTCAAAATGGCATTTGTAGACATAACAAATACTACCAACTACCAATAAAAACAACACTAAACACAGTAAATAGAGAAAGAAAAAAGCACCATTTGTAGCCAGGCAGAATACAACGATCGACCGACATCAATGTCCAAATACACACAAAATGCAAACTCATATTTAGATAACACAAAGACACCCACACCAAATCGAGCAGAGCTTTTTATGCAATCACAGCTCGTTTGGCTAGAAACTAAACAGATTCACCTGATTTTTCGCAAAACTATATATTTGCTGTGTGCATTTAAACAAATTTTCATGGATTTGTAGAGGATTTTCTGCTTGACTTGCACAGATAAATGAACACAGTAGATTCAAAAGTGAAAAGTGAAAAATGAAACAATATAAAAAAACGAAAAAAAATGTAAAAGAACAAAGAACACAATAAATAAATGTGGCTAGAAAATAGAGAAAAGAGCAAAGTGCAGCAAAAATCATGGATTTATTTTTGAATTTATGAAGGTAGTTGTAACTATTTTGCATACGCTACAAACGTGTCAAACAGCTGTTTTGTAAATCAAAACAAGCGAGCACATAAAGCTTTATGAGCTTTAAATATTTGTGTTATAATTTATTAAAGCATTATTTGTAGTATTATAAATTATTACTTACATTTAAACACAGTTTAATAATAATATTTTATAAATATTTTTTATTTGCAGATGAACCGTGCTTTACAGCTGAAGCCAGCGGAAAGTGACAGTCGTGGCGGTAAGTTTTGCATCATTTTCAAACTATTGTTTTTATCAACTAGGTTGTGTTTTGCAACTTCTTTAAAGTTTTTACAATATTTTTTTCTTAATATTAAACAACTTAATTAATTTGTAATAATTTTTTTCAACTAAACGACACACATTTTCAAAAATATATACAAATACATTCACTTAATGTTCGATATTGTTTGTGAAGGCTTTTATAAACATACATTAGTCAGTAAAAAGTTGGCTGTGCTTCAAAACACAGTCACCGCTAGTTGTAAAGTTAATACTTTAAGCAAAATTGCTTTATATTTTCAAACCACTGTACCCTTGTAGTCTTAACATGCAAGCGTTATTGAGAACCAGCTGCGAATTATAACAGCTGCTTGTCATTGAGTACAAATGTTGATAAATTGAGCTGCTAAACAACGAATTTTCATAAAATAACTTGTTAAGGATAACAAACAACTTATGTAGGGGGAGGGGGGTAAATTGTTAAGGGGTGCATCGACCATATGTGTTACTGATTACAGAGAGTGCTTACTTGGCATAGCTTTTAAGCAAAAAAAAAATTTTATTCATTTTTTGTAATTCTTTTGTTATTTTTTGTATTTTTTTGTAATTTTTGTTTGTTTATCTGCTATTTTGTATATCTTAACTTCTCTCAAAAAGCATATTTGCAGCATCATAAAACATTTTCAAATAATTTTAGTTAAAAAAAATATTTTTTTTTTTTACTCTCCCTAAAAAATATGCTGCATGCCTGTTTGTAAGTCTGTACATGTACTTGCGAAAAAGTTCAAGCCTTGTTTTTATTTGTTTTAAACATTGTTTTTTATTATTTTACTTTTTATTGCTAAATATTTTTTTTTTCTGGCTAAAGTTCAAGCTAACGCACACTTCATTAAGGCGTCTTTTATCTTAGCAAAAACTTGACTCAAAGTTAAAGAGAGTTACTTAAGCACACGTGTTATGCTATGCTATGCACACATACACGTACCTAAGTTTGTGTACAGATATGTTCATGCGTGAAAAATATGCAGTATGTGTGATTTTTCCTAAATATTTTTTTTTTTGTTTTGTTGTTGCTGTGTTTTGAACCTTCTTCAGTCCCTTATCAAACTGACAAGTTTCAACTCACACCACCGCATACCTTTAACCTCAGCCCTCCCTCTATCAAGTTCATTTTTAATACTTGAAGCTTAAAATACTTGGAAAATACCTGTTTTGTGCCACACTCACACTCACACACTCACTTATGTGTGGCAGCTTATTAACGCCGCCATTTTTCTTTGTTAAAGGCAACAATATATCTTCAATATATGTTGTTGTTGTTGTTACAACAACTGCTTTTTCAGCTGTGAGACTTCATTTATCTCTTGCTTCCTGCCCTAAAATGATAAGAAAAAATAAAGTTAAAAAAAAAATTTGTGAAAGCTTTTTGAATCCTATGCTTAATTTTATGTAATCATTCATCTGCATAAATTTTACGGCGCTGATTTTTAATCCCTATCATTATTTTAGGCCTTCAAGTGAGTGAATGTGTGTGTGTGTGTGTGTGTGTGTTTTTGAATTTATTTGTTATAATGTGCGTGTTTGTTATAAATATGCACGTAGTTATTAACTTTTGGAAGTTACTGTTGACAAATGCGCACAAAAGCTGGCATACAAAGCAAGTTTGCTGTTTTTTATGCGAAGTCAAACAGTTGGAGTTGAGCGGATGTCGTTGATTTTGTTTTTAAGCCTTTCTTACTTAAGCCGGTTCTTATATTGCTTTAAAATAATTTTTAAAGAAAAAGCTTGAAATTCGTTAAAATGTGAAGACTGAGCATGATAGACTGTATATAACAATTTCACAATGACAAAACAACAACAACAATAAAATACTTATTTTCAATTTACGTGACAACATTAAAGGCGAGACAAGTACAAATTACGTGAAGCTTTTGTGTTAATGTGTGAGAGTGTGTGCTTATCAAGAAATTCATACGAAGAAAGAAGTTGATGAAAATAAAGTACAAGAAGAAAATGAAGAAATATACTTTGTTGAAGAGACTAATGATGATGATGTTTCAAATAAGCAAAAATCATCAAAACGGTAATGATTTGAAAAACATTGAAAAAAAAAAAACAAAAAAATATTAAATGATTATAAAAGAGCTTTTATAAGAAAGTTATACATATGAATATAAATATGAATGTGACCATGAAAATGACAATGACAATGACAATGACAATGACAATGACAATGACAATGACAATGACAATGACAATGACAATGACAATGACAATGACAATGACAATGACAATGACAATGACAATGACAATGACAATGACAATGACAATGACAATGACAATGACAATGACAATGACAATGACAATGACAATGACAATGACAATGACAATGACAATGACAATGACAATGACAATGACAATGACAATGACAATGACAATGACAATGACAATGACAATGACAATGACAATGACAATGACAATGACAATGACTATGACATGACAATGACAATGACAATGACAATGACAATGACAATGACAATGACAATGACAATGATAATGACAATGACAATGATAATGACAATGACAATGACAATGACAATGACAATGACAATGACAATGACAATTCATATATGAATATGAATATGAATATGAATATGAATATGAATATGAATATGAATATGAATATGAATATGAATATGAATATGAATATGAATATGAATATGAATATGAATATGAATATGAATATGAATATGAATATGAATATGAATATGAATATGAATATGAATATGAATATGAATATGAATATGAATATGAATATGAATATGAATATGAATATGAATATGAATATGAATATGAATATGAATATGAATATGAATATGAATATGAATATGAATATGAATATGAATATGAATATGAATATGAATATGAATATGAATATGAATATGAATATGAATATGAATATGAATATGAATATGAATATGAATATGAATATGAATATGAATATGAATATGAATATGAATATGAATATGAATATGAATATGAATATGAATATGAATATGAATATGAATATGAATATGAATATGAATATGAATATGAATATGAATATGAATATGAATATGAATATGAATATGAATATGAATATGAATATGAATATGAATATGAATATGAATATGAATATGAATATGAATATGAATATGAATATGAATATGAATATGAATATGAATATGAATATGAATATGAATATGAATATGAATATGAATATGAATATGAATATGAATATGAATATGAATATGAATATGAATATGAATATGAATATGAATATGAATATGAATATGAATATGAATATGAATATGAATATGAATATGAATATGAATATGAATATGATTATGAATATGAATATGAATATAAATATGAATATGAATATGAATATGAATATGAATATGAATATGAATATGAATATGAATATGAATATGAATATGAATATGAATATGAATATGAATATGAATATGAATATTAATATGAATATGAATATGAATATGAATATGAATATGAATATGAATATGAATATGAATATGAATATGAATATGAATATGAATATGAATATGAATATGAATATGAATATGAATATGAATATGAATATGAATATGAATATGAATATGAAAATGAATATGAATATGAATATGAATATGAATATGAATATGAATATGAATATGAATATGAATATGAATATGAATATGAATATGAATATGAATATGAATATGAATATGAATATGATTATGATAATGAATGTTTGTTTAAAGAATTTACTGTCTCACAAGCGTTCGTTGACTGTGAACGTTCTTTTTAGAACTCAATGAAAAACTTTTATTTTGAAGATTGAATTGAAAAATACGTTCACTAACGATTAAAATTCAAAATTCTCATGATAACTTATTTGGCGTTTGTATTTTTCACGGTGAGCACTATAGAGAGAGTTAATATTCACTCATTTTATGTATACAAATTTCTCATGAGCGTGTTTGCCTTAACGATCGTTCGTAGATAGAGCTCGGGAGCAAACAATCAATCATTGCAATTTATCTCTCATGAGAGAAGACGATGTACATTTTTTCGTGAACTTTCGATTTCTTAAGTTTATATCTTGATAAAATACAATCGCAGTATGAGTTATCATGAGAAGAATGAATTTTAAATCGTTCTTAAGCGAGTTTTTCTGCACCCTGCTTTGATTTGTCAAACTGGAAACATACTTCGAGAAGACCTCCAAAATTTAAAAGAGCTTTTTTGGCGTGACAATAAGTGTTGAAATATGCTTTCTTTCTCGCTTTGTACTGAAGTCACAGTCTATGTTACGCCAAATAAGCTCTTTTAAAATTGTTGATGTCTTCTGATTGCATGTTTTTGCTTAATTTACTTAAGCTTAAATGAAGTTTTTGTTTCATATTAAACTTTAATAATAAAGTTCGCTTTAAGCTTCTTATTAAGCTAACCACATTTCTTCTTACTGTTCGCTTTAATGACTTCAGAATTAAAACCTACGCAAACTATTGCAAGCTTTCTTCTACTTCAGTCTCTCAGCTATTTACTGCAACTAACAAAATCAACATTTTTATTGCTCCCACAAACAAACAAACTAACTAACAACCAAACATCAAATAATACCAAAAGATACTGAAAGAATAAAAAAAAAGAATCTGGTATAATTTCGTTAGACCATGCTGAGGGCACCCTTGAGTAGGACTTTTCCCTACAATCATTAAATACAAAAATTTATGTGCTTGCAAAGTTTTGTCACTACGACAAAAATATATAGTGCCAAGTGTAGGTGGTGTAGGAGGTAATGTTAGTTGTAGTCACCATAGCAGTAGATAAAGCTTAACTTCAAACGTTGATGGCAAGACAAGCCAAGGCAAGGCAAGGCCAGGCAGCAAAAAGGATGCAAAAACCATTCACCACAAGCAATTAAAGCTGTCGCAACAAATTGCATTCGAAGTCAAGTGAAGTCACCAAACAGGCTGGCTGGCTGGCAACCATGGCAAGCCAAGCTAACCAAACGTTGCTGTCACTATTCAGCGCAAGATAAGAACCAAAGATTTCGTTGCAAAACTTTTGCGCTCAATAGGAAAACTCTTACTAGTTAGTAAGCAGCAATCGAGCAGCAACACAACGATTGCTGCTGCTGTTGTTGTTGTTGCTGTTGCTCCTTCTACACCTAAATCCTCGACGGATTAAGTCTGTGAGCCAGCAAGAAACTTTAAATTGTTTGTCAGCGCACTGCAACAACGTCTAACCAACCCCTAAAAAAGCCAAACGATCAGCTAAAGCGCCCTACCACTACGCTGCGGGGTGGCCATGGCTTGAGCGAAAACGAGTGCGAGTGAAAAAAGAAACGATTAGTACTTTGATGTCCTCTAACAAAGTTTAAAGGTCATTCGTTCGCATACCTTTGCTATTTTGCTGTTACATAGTTTTTGCGTAGAAATGTCAAAATTTTCTTTGCTCCTGCTCAACAAACCTAGCACTGCTGTGGTAACTGTTCTAAGTTAAGCAGTGCAGTGCGGTGAAAGAGAGGATGAGTGCAAACGCTGCTGAATGATTGAGCTTTATACACGACATGTTGCTGTCTGTGTGGGAACAAGATAAGCGGAAATGTCGGACGACAAATGACATTTGTTTGAATTGCGGCGACAGTTAGAGCGGGAATAATAAAAAAAATAATGTTAAAATAAAAGCAGGGTGCTGTGTGAAGCACACAAAAGACGGTGGGTGCAGCACAGCCAGCTTGTAACGCTCTGATGGCATAATAAAAGCTGCAGCTTTTAGCTTTGGCAGTCATATGTTGGTTTGAGGTTTTTAGCAGCAGCAACGTAAAAGACTAAGAAACGCATTAGATGTGCATAAAAAGAGAGTAAGAAAGTTTTGGTTAAAATCGTGGGAAAACGAATAAAATACATTTGACTGCTTTATAAGTTGATGCAACACATAGAAGTAAGATCAAATCATCGGCAAAGTTTATCTTTTCAAATCGAAAATTGTATGAATAAGTAGCGAAAAGCGCATTAATGCAAATTTAAGTTGAAGTTTTGCTTTTTCTTAAAATTTTCCAACTAAATTCACAAGCAACTTGTATTTTATCATAAATGAAATAATATAATGCAAAACGTATTAACATTCCCTTTTCTAAAGAAAAAAAAAATGCAGTCTTTGAACGTAATATGAACTTTAAGGAATCTGCTATGAACAATTTTAACAACACTCTGATATTTTAAAAAGTAAATTTTTCATATACATATTTTATTTAGTTAATTCATATTTTAAGGTTCACTCAAAGGCCCTTAAACGTACTTTGAGTGATTTTCTAAAGATCAATTTTACCAACTCTCTCATTTTAAAAAAGCCCACCCTTTTTACCAAAGCTGTAACCGAGCAATTAAAAAGAATTAATTTTCTCTGAAAAGGTATGAGCGATGTTTTAAAGCAATTTTACAAAATCTAACTCGTCTGGAAAAATCGAACTATAAAATCTAAATTTAACGTTTATCTCAGGCCTTAAAAGAAATTAGAGCTTTTGCGTTTAGCATTCAGTCATAGTCATAACTCTCTTCTTTTTCGAACACAGCCTGCCGATCAAGGTTTTTGTGAGCAATTTAACAAAATTTCACATAAAAAAGAAAGAAATAACTCAAGTCTTGAAAAGAATTTCAGCGATTTCATTTATGATAAATTTTTAACTAGTGTCTGCTTTTCCAAAAACACGAGCCTATCCTAAATAACTTTGAACGGACTTTTATGATCTCTTCAACAGCTCTTGAAAGGACTTTGACAGAGCTTATAATGATGAATTTTAAAAACAAGCTCATTGAAAACAAAACGTAGCCTTTGAAATATTTGAACGAATATAAAATTTAATATAAAATTTATATTTTACGATAAATTTTAACAACTTTCCCAGTTTTAAGAAATAAAAAGAAATTTGCCTTTAAAATGACTTTACCCTAACCTTCTTACCAGTAAGACCACGTCTAGTCAGCGGACACTGACTGACTCCAGGCGGCCAGGCTGATTTGGGCCTTCGAAAAGCTTCGTGGTTGTTGTCTGTTTACGAATACTAACCATATCACGGGCAGAGCTACCTAGCTCGGTGGTTGGGTTGCGACATGTCATCACAACATGAAGCTACTTTATGACCGATGCAATATGTCGTATTTAATGTTGTCCATCCCTCACAAGCACTGTATAGTACAAAAGTTTTTTGCCGATAGATATTGTCAAAGTGCAATAGATCTTTCACCAAACTGTCCCAGCGCTCCTGTAACTTGCACAAGCTCCTGTCTCTCGAATTTCGTACGACCTGCTGAGCTTTCGTTGCTAGTAAAATATGACTTTCCTTCAACAAAAGGTCCATGAAATCACGCTAGCTAAGACTAGTACTGCGTCTGCGGAAATAGTTCTGAAACCGCAGTGGACTCTGAGTTAGGGATGTCAATTTTCGGAGTTTTGTCGATTCCAGGATTTTCGGGATCTGAATATACAATCCCGGGATCGTTTCGGGATCGTCTGGGTTAAGATAGATAGCTCAGAGTCTGAGTGTATCAAGTATGTACACCGACTCTACGCTTCGTCGGTAAGATTTCGTTTTCATAGCTGTAAACTGTCGAGCCATAAATTATGATTCACCGCACTATGTTAAGGAGCAGCGTTCTGCGTGCTTGTTTGCATCCTCTTGTGTTCGGCATTATTCTGGATTGCGCAAACATGCTTCGGCTTCTTTTCTATAAACATGCTGCAGGTGCTGCTTGAATGATAGTCGGGAGTAGATCATCACCCCAAGGTATTTGATAAAGGGCTTCGATTCTAACACCGTTCCTGATAAAATGAGTACTGCCTCAGTATTGTGTTTGGCTAGACAAAGACCTACTGTTATTTACTAATCGTAGATAATGCCAATCGTTACGGCACTGAGGACCTTCCTCGAGATGCTGTGCTGTTACCACAACCACTAGGTCGTCCGCAAATCCCACGATCTTGACGTCTGATGGCACATCAAGCTTAAGAACGCCATTACACATGACATACCACAGCAGAGGGCCCAGGACCGTTCCCAGTGGAACGCCACCGGACCCATTGTAGATCATCGTACCTTCTTCTGTGTCGTAGCGCAGAACTTTTTCGCTGAAATAGTCTTCTATAAGCTTCATTAAATATCGCAGCACTTGATTTGAAGTGCAGTCATGATTTGGTGCCAGTTGGCCGAATTGAAAGCATTGCGCACGTCAAGCGTTGCTACCAGACAGTAGTGCTTTGCTCCCTTCTGCCAGTTTTTCCCTTGTATAGCTTTTTGCGCAATACTCGTGACCAGATTGATGTCATTCGTCATTGAATGAAACTTTCGAAACCCAAACTGTTGGGGAAGAAGCCCTTCTCCAGCTTGTAGGCAACTTCCAGGCTGCTACACAACACTCGCTCGAATATCTTGCCTATTGTTTCGAGCAGACATATTGGCCTATATCCTTAGGTGGCTTGCGTGAAGTCAATTTCTTTCGGTATAAATACTAGATATTAACTGTTCCACTGTGCTTACCATCGGTATGGGTTGTAGCTCGCCATATGCTTCTATGGGCGGAAGAACTGGCTGCTGAGGAAAGAGTATTTCAGCTTTTTATACCCTAAACCTGAGAGGTCAGGGTATATATCCTTTGTGCAAACGTTTTTAAAGCATAGAACGAAGCGAGTCCGGTATAGAAAAGTATATATATTCTTGATCAGCGTCACCACGTGAGTCGAGCTATCCATGTCCGTCCGTCCGTCCGTCTGTGTATTGTCCGTATACTCAGGATAAGAAGAAGGAGTTGAGATAAAACTTGGTAGTAATAATCACATGAGCCCAAGGATCTGCACTATTGAATATTTTTGGAATCCAACCACGGACACGCCTACCTCCCATACAACGAAAAATTTTAAACTGCATAAATAAGCTCATAGCTAACCTACAAGAATAAAATTTGATGTCTAAGAAAAATGGGTGTCATCCGCCCACGGCCACGCCCACCTCCCATACAACCCAAAAATTGAAAACAGAATAAATAAGCCTCTGTTTAACTAAAAGATATAAAATAAGGCACGTGTGTTTTTTATGACAAAAAAAAGATGGTTTTGAAAAATGGACATCATCCGCCCACGGACACGCCTACCTCCCATACAACCCAAAAATTGAAAATGAAATTAATAAGCCTCTGTTTAACCTGCAGAGATAAAATTTGGCACGTATGTTTTTTATGACAAAACAAAAGATGGTTTTGGAAAAATGGAGATCAGCCGCCTACGAGCATGCCTACCTCCCATATAACGCAAACATTTAAAACTGCATAAATTAGCTCATAACTAACCTACAACAATAAAATTAAGTGTGTATAAGTTCTGTGTTAACACAAAAATGTCTTCAAAAAATAGGTATCATCCGCTCACGGACACGCCCACCTCCCATACAACCCAAAAATTGAAAATGGAATAAATAAGCCTCTGTTTAACCTGCAGAGATAAAATTTGGAACGTATATTTTTTATGACAAAACAAAAGATGGTTTTGGAAAAATGGACATCATCCGCACACGGACAAGCCTACCTCCCACACAACCAAAAAAGTTTAAAACTGAATAAATAAGATTATGTTTGTCATAGAGAGATCAAATTTGGTACGTGTGTATTTTATACCAAAACTAAGGTGTGTTCAAATTGGGAGTAATCCGTCCATGAACACGCCCTCCTCCCATACCCCTAGCATAATAAAGGCATTAATTGTGAGCTACAGGAATAAAACTTGGTATGTGTTAATTTTTCTTCAACATTTAAATGCATATAAGATATAGGCTTAATCCGCCCACGGACACGCCCATTTTCAATAATTTTTATTTTGTAAAAGTAGGTTTAGGGTATTTAATAGTCGGCCTAGTCCGACTTTAGACTTTCTTAACTTGTTTTGTTTAGTTTTTGGTTTTTTTTATAGAGCGAAAATTCTTACACAAGTAAATAAAACAAGAAGACTTAAGGTGCACATTTCGCTCAACTCAACTTGTGGGTTCGTAGGTGTCGGTCGTCTTAACGCCTTCAGTCTACGTCATGACGAGTCTGTATACATTATCTCAAGGGATGGCTTCTGTTTCATCACACAGTTGCAGAAAGCATTCACGCTTACTGCTGTGGATTTATTTTTGTCAGAGCCTTTTTGAGCTTACAGTAGAATTCGTGGAGTACGTTGAAGCTGTTCGTGTATTCGATAATACGGTCCACCTTGAGCGGTCCACTAGTAGACCCTGTAGACCAGTAGACCGTGGTGCCTTATGTAAGATCGCCTTAAAGACATAACCGCGTCACAAGCTCTTCTTAATTGGTTCACAGCCTGCCTTGTCATATCTTTCGCTGTGCCAAGAAATTGTGAGTCGGCCATCATTTCTTTAAATCAGCCCAATCATGAAACATTTTCTCCCGGGAGTAGTAAATGGGAGTTTCCGGTTTTAAGAAAGCAGATAAAAATATCTCATTTTTTATTTTACACTCATGAATATTGGCGGTTGATGAACAAAATTGCATTAAAAATTCCCAAAAATATTTGAACTTTATCTTAAAAACGGAAACTCCCATTTACAATTCCCGGGAGAAAATGGTTCATGATTGGGCTGAATATGTCTTCATTGAGTGTTTCGACTCTATACAATGTTTTGGTTTCGATAAAAGTGCTCGCTCGGTTTTGCAATTGTATTTTCAGACTGAACATGATAGCTTGGTCTTCGATGTTTGTGTAATGATCGCCTACATGCCACTCAGCTGGCCTACTTTGCTCGCTGTTGGACAAAGTGAGGTCGATAACAGAACTTCCGCTTGTGCTGCTAACAGTATGCTGGGTTTCAGTGTTAAGTAGCAACACGTCTAGAGATGTGAACGTTTCAATTAGGATAAGACTCCGCTGGTTGTTTTTTGACTACGTGGCTATGCGTTTATGAACATGATTCTGCGTCTTTATATAAAACCGTAACAACGAAATTTTATATTTCCAACAGTCTTCATGATGACACAATCCTAAGCATCTGGCCTACTAGCTGCTCTGATCATCATTATTTGAATCATAACATATGAAAATATGGTTTTCTTTTTCAACTTTAAACCGATATACATACCCAAAACACATTCGATGCCATAAGTCAGCTATTACAAGAGTAATGAACGTTATGAACAAGAATTTAGTTATGGAATGTAAACTTATCCAGTATAGAAATTGAAATTATTATTGCAGACAAAGGCGATTGTAAAGAATTATACTGCCCAAGAGTCACTCAAAATTATTTTTAAAGGTTCATTCAAAATGCTAGTTTTTAAAAAAAGTCTACAAGTCTGTGTTTTGAAACCAGTGTGTCTTCAAATTCCTGAAGCACCTTACATAACATCCAGCAAAAAATTCTTAAAATCTTTCTATGACAAAAAATTTTATTCACAGACTCACGGTTTAGTTAAATAAGTTATATTTTTTAAAATTTAAATTAAAGCTTCCTTTTTTATTCAACTTTTTGAAAATAATATTTGCTTAATTTAACTACAAGCAAGACATGAGAACAGCTACTGCTGCACAAAAGTATAGAAAATAAGTTTTTTGTTCTTACAAAGTTAGAAAAATAGTAAGTTTTTTATTTCAAAATATAAAGTGTCCATCATTTGAATATGTACCTATTCACAATGAATCATTTAAATAACTTTTTATTGCATACTTTTAGATATGAATCATCTACTAACCTCTGAATAGTTACGTGTTCTTAACTCGATCTTTTATTCATCACTATGCCTCACGAAGAGCATTCACTTCACAATGCATTATCTGAAAACAAATTTCCATTGCATACATTTAGGAATTTTTTTAATCATTTCTTTTTCTTCAGTTTTAAAAATTGTACCCTCCCATTCCAATAAACTTTTTCCATATACCTTTTATCAAACATTTCCAACATTTCTGACCCTTAACTAGATGCTTTATTCTTCACATTTTCTAAGTTAAAGACATACAAATTCCAAGCATCTTTGTTTAATTCATTCGTCACAAAAACTTGTTAAAAGAAAAAGAAGGAAAGAAGAAATATTTGCCCCAATTAATATTGCATACTTCCGGTTGTCAATTATAAATAGCCTAGCTTTCTACTCTCATTTAGGCAAATTTTTGCTTTAGCTTAAAAAAAAAAGCAACACACAAAAAAAGTTAGCCCACTTTTAGGCTTTGTTAAATGAGCCTGCTGATTGCTTATCAAACATTCCCGTGCCTCTTAACCTCTGTCTGCTTGTCTCGTGTGCACTCTACTCTTAACCAAACATTTCAACACCGCAGCGAAAATAAGCAAAGAAACAAATAAACTGTCTAACAACCAGCATAAAATACCGATTCACACATACGCATGAAAAAGAAAAGTTTTCTTATATTTTTTTTTTTTTTGTTGTTTTGTTTCATTTCGACAAAGCTTTTATTAATATAAATGATATGTTGTTGTCAAAGCAGCTAGGCATGCTGCCTAAAAGCATGCTTCTTTATAGCACTATCAAACACGTAAAATGTGCTATGTTGTTGCGTGTTTGTGCGTGGCTGCATGCGTGTGTGTGTGTGTCTAAAAGCTGATTAGACGACAGCGAAATTTATTATTGCCCTTTGAAGAAAAGCAGCTTTCTTTATATAGTATATGTGATGTAGCTTAATATATATATATTTATGTGTGTGCGTATAAAGAGCTCAGATGATGCTGTGAAAAATGAGCGAATAACAAAGTAGCAAATGAGAAAACTTTTCCAACCACCATTATTATTTTTTTTTCTTTTGCTTTTGTTCTTTTTTTGTTTTTGGTTTTTTTTTTATTGTTGTTCTTGTAATTTTCATAGTTCATTGCTTTGCAATTTGATGAATGTCTATAATAATCAGGCAAGGCAGCAGAGTTCATTTTCGTCTTTATTTCATTTTTTTTTTTTTTTTTGTTATTTGGAGTATGTCAAGGTGTCTGTTTGTGTGTGTTTCAGTTTCAGTGTTTTTGAGTGAGCTGCTGCATTAGTAAGTTTATATAATAGGCTGAATTGTGCACGGTTGATGGTGTTGGTGGTTTTTGTATGTATGTTTGTTGTGTGTTGTATGTTGACGTGGTTTGTTGCAATGATTGACAGTCAGACATTTGGTTGCTATCATTGTGCAGACGTTAAAAGCAATTTACTAAGCTGTCAATTTTTTTTTTTTTGTATTTTTTTTTCTTTTTGGTTTTACAAACATTGTTTTTCTAAAATCGATTTTGTGCCAAATTTTGTGTGTGTGCTAAAATAAAATAATTTCAGCTTATTTTTTTACAATTACAGCAATTTTCTATTTGTTATTGAAGTTTTAAGGTCACTGCAGTAAATTTTTTTAAAATATTTAAAAAGTGTGGCATACATTTGGGCGAAATTTTAAAGACTTTTACATTAAAAATTTTTTTAACATACATATTTTAAATCTTCAAATATTTTATGGCAAATAATCATTAAAAGCAAATATTATATTGCCTATTTTTTGGCTGATTTTTTTTTTTTTTAAATTGTAAGTGAATTTTCACTTTTTTTACATCTGCCACAGCAGTCTTGCTTTTCCCTATGGTACGTACTCTATTACAACCGCAGCAGCTGTCAAAAATGTTTAGTGATTTTTTGCAAGCCGAGCCTCACTCTGTCTTTTTTCTGCTTGCAAGCTGTTTCCCCTCTAAATTAAGATCTTCAACAAGAATGTAGTCATTAGTTACTTTTTTCGCTAAAAAACAAATTCTTTATACAAAAGGTGTGCGACACATTTATAGAAATTCCCCAAGGCAGTTTTTTTTTTTCACCAGCAGCTTGTATGTGTGAGTTTAATGAAGTGATTACAATGCGGGGTTTTTTTTTTTTCTTTTTTTTTATATATACCTATATATTTTATGTTTTCAATGTTAGTAGCGTAGACACAGTATATGTCGTTTTTAAAGGGATGCGCTTAGGGCGCTTAAAAAATAGGTCATGTCAACATTGTTGCTTACTTTATGATTTTGGAAATGTACACGAGTGCTGTTTATTTGTTCTTATCTTGTGTCTTATAAGTGTAACAAAATACACAAAAAAATATATCAACGTATGTGCTTATTTTATGTTGAAATTTATTTTTAACTCATAACAAACTTTTCATAAAAAAATTACTCAACCTTTTTGACTTAAATTTCTTTATCATATTTCTTAAGTATACTAACAGGCAGAAATTGATATAAAAAATTCCAGTTGCGATATAGCGAATACAACAACCATTTGTTAAGAAAAAATTACTACAATTGATTTTATAAATTTTGAATAGATTTAAATAAACATTGTTCAGAAAATGCAAAGTTCAGTCCGACGTATACATAAGTGGAATACTCCGACCTACTTCATCTGATGCGATGATTGCAAAACTTCACTAATACTTTTTGCTATATTAGAAAAAAAGGAAGGAAACGTAACAGCCATAACCATCCATTTTTTAGCTACCTTGCAGTATTTTAAAACTTGTGGAGATCATTCATCTTTTCACGGTTATGTAGGATCATATCCTTTAAACACCGATTACGTAACTGCTAAGCCTTCGTTTAAGTTATGATTTCATACCATGATGCCCATCATAGAATAATAGCATAGTTTAATGCTGCCTAACAATAACGACGCTCACATTTTTGGGACATAAGCCTTTTTTGAGACTGCCAGAGCACTGCAATTCAGCCAGCCATAACGACTATTTGTAGAACTGCAGAACAGCTGAGATGCAATAGGATATAACCGCTGAATATCTACTGTTCCACGAACAGTCTAAAAGCGATAAAATTCCTTGGAGTAGAGAGTTAAACAAACTTAAGCTTTAACATAATTCCTGAAGTTGTAGAACTTAAGTAGAATTTTGGTGGAATCATATTGCTAAGTGGAACTTAATAAGATATTTTAAGTCAAAATTTGACGCGGAGGACATTATCTTGTCTTATAGGTTTATCATCAGAATAGAGGCTCATGAAAATTACTTCTGTAGAAGCTCCGAAGGTAAAGAAGAGAAATGAGTCTTATTTTGCTCATATTCACACAAAATAGTTGTCGGCACTTAAAAGCTTCTACAAGTTCATCAATATTAAAAGAAAATCTGACAACTACCCATCTGCCCTTACTTTCTTCTGATATCTCCAAAGACAACCCGAAAATAATTGCAGACCTATTTGCAAATTTCTTTAGTCAGTTATTCATAAGACATGGCATTTCATCACTTAGGAACTGTGCTCAACGTCGCTAACTTCTGTTAATATTACGCTAGCTGATGTCTTAGCAAAGTTTTTCTAAATTGTCTGTAGGTGGTAGTACCTCAAGAATGGTGGTAGTGCCAACTGTTCCATAAATTCAGGAAAAATTTTTCTGAATCTTATATATTAATACGTGAACATTAAAGTTTGTCGTACACTTTTTTGGTATAAATTAAAACTCAAAATAAATGAAACTTATATCATTCGAAAGGGTTTGTTGCCCAGATGTACAGAATGCATATATAAATGATATATCTAATAGATGGGGTTCCCAACCTTCTAAGAGAGAAATTACATTTTTGAGAAAAAACTCGCTCTTTGATTAATATGATATTTGGTTAGGGGAGAGTTTTTGAGTTGATTGAATTTGAATTTTTTTTAAAAGTAACAATTTCTTAAAAAAATATAGTTTTATCCATTCGTCAATTGTAAAATTTGTAAAAAAATGTGTTTTGAATTCAAAAATTTGACTTTTCATGTAAATATCTTGGTCGGATTTTAAGGGTTTTCCAATTTTTCTAATTTTTTCTAAGAGTTTGTTAAATTTTCTTTCAAATGTGTTAAAAATTACAGCAAAGTTCTAATCAAAAGTATTTTTAATGAATTTTCTTAATATTGTCGTTAGTTATTTAGCGTGTGTTTCAACCAAATGTCAAGAGCGAGAAAAAAACTGTCTCAAATTGAATGTTCTAAATTGGGAAGCCAATATCTTCGCCATCTGTGAATAGATTTTATTTATTTCTTTTTTGTATTTAAGTCTTATCAGTTAACTTAAAAAAACTTTTAAAAATAATACCGTGTTTTTTATTTTTTTATATATAAATTATTCCTTTTAAAAAAAGACCATTAAATTTGATTTATTCTTAAAATATGGGGTAAAAATGATTTTTGTTGTAAAAAAACCAAAAACTCAAAATTGCATTTTTGATTTTCTTTCAAAGTCTGTACCGAATTTTAGGTGAATTTATTTTGTCTTGACACTAAATTAATAAACTGTCCGTGCCATCAAAAAATCAAGGCTATGATTTCTTTGATAAAATTAATTTTTTTTAAAATGTTGTTTTTCTGTTT
This sequence comes from Tetanocera ferruginea, assembly GCA_958299015.1. Classification (NCBI taxonomy): domain Eukaryota; kingdom Metazoa; phylum Arthropoda; class Insecta; order Diptera; family Sciomyzidae; genus Tetanocera; species Tetanocera ferruginea. The sequence continues at coordinate 25,147,379 of OY282644.1, read as the reverse complement.
TTGAACAAAATAATAATATAAAAAAATAGTTTATTTGAAGAATTATGAATTATACCATTATAGTACGTTCACATAGACTTCATTTAACATGTTAAACAAAAAAGCTTTTTCATTCAACTCAATCGTTCACAATTGCCTGAACTAGTTTAAAATTGACTGCTTGTTTGTTTATGTTTTGGAATAAATAAACAGAAATGTTTTGATACGACAAAAAAAATCTCTGCTCTGCAGCTGCTGCGCCCTTCGTCAGATGACTAGCTTGTAGTATTTTCATCACGAATTTCGTGAACAAACGCTTCCCATTCTTGCACAATCATGTGCTCATATGGAAAAGTTCACAAAAAAGGAGGAATGGAGGAGAACCTGCTTTATAACATTAAATTTTGTAAAAATTTTTGTTTTGAAAATTCATAAAATATTAAATTATTTATTTTCTGACAAATTTATTGGCATATTTTGTCAAATTCGAAAGCTTCTTTCAGATTTGGGAGTGTTCAAAAAAAAAAACAAAAGCTTTTCTGTCATTAGCAAGTACACACACCAGCTTTTGAACTCGTTGAAACTCGTTTTTTAATATGTTAAATGATAAAAACACGTTTCATTTCCAACAAAAATTGTACACATTTAACTTCATCAAAACTTCATTTGAGAACTTGTTTTTCGATTTAACGTCATTAACTCGATTTAACATAATTATCGCTCAATGTGAACGTACTATAAGTCCTTCATTTTAATTTTAAATTTTTAATTTTTAATTTTAGTATTTTTTTTAAATTTTAGTACATATTTAAACTGCTTGTATAAGCTTGCAGGAGACAATATCATTAAGAGAACCCCATTTTTTGATAATTTAGGGGTTCTTATGTCAAGTGCTTTCTTGGTTTTGTAGACCGCACTGTCTGGTTTTACGGTAACTGTTAAGAGTTGTGGAACAGATGCACGGAAGTCACCATGGACCACTTGGACCATCATCTGGTCTCTCAACTCATCTGAAGTGGCTCGACCTAACTAATAGGGAATATAGAATTGGAATTTTATCCCTCCTTCCCGCCCCCATCATGATATGTAATTAACCAATATTTCAGGTTTTTTGCTCCGCTATATTCGTAAAACTCAATTTAAGTGTTTCAACTGACTTGACGTCGAAAAAACGAAAACAAAACACCAACAGGAACGTTAAATTAGTTAGTATATAAATGTGATATCAATGAGAGAACCCGTTTCTGTCTCGGCTCTGCACAAAATATTGTATCATTATTTATAGAAAACACAAAAAACAAATCGGCCATTTCAGCCCTTGAAAGGACTTCGACCGAGCTTCTTATGATCAGGGGTGTTGGTTGTTATTAAATGTTTGCACATAATTGACCGAGAACTGGACCTACATGTTCTCAAGAAGCTTAACATGGCATTATTTACTCTCTGAGGTTTGCCATTGTCTGCAGAGACAAATCATTATTTATACTATTCCATATTATTGTGGCCTTTGAATTTTAATATGTGTTCGTCTGAGGATTGCTTCATGGAGTTGTTCGTAAGTTTTTAAAACAACCTTAGATGATTCCTGACCGGTGCTCGTTTTGAACGCTCTATCCTTTAACTTTGGCCTGCTCTTTATTATATAACAAGTAAAGAAATTCTAAAGTCGGTCTAGGCCGACTATGAAATACCCTAAGCCCACTTTTCAAAAACAAAAAATTTTTATTGTAAACGGTCGTCTCCAAGGGCGGATGAAGCCTATATTTTATATGCATTTAAATATTGATGAAAAATTTACACATACCAAGTTTTATTCCTGTAGCTCACAGTTAATGCCTTTAGTGTGCTTTCGCTATGGGAAGTGGGCGTGTTAATGGACGGACTACTTCCAATTTTTGAACACACCTTAGTTTTGGTATAAAATACATGCATACCAAATTGAATTTCTCTATGACAAACATAACCTTATTTATTGAGTTTAAAACTTTTTGGGTTGTATGGGAAAAAGGCGTGTCCGTAGGCGGATGATGTCCATTTTTCAAAACCATCTTTGTCTTGTCATAAAAAACATACGTGCCAAAATTTAGCTCTGTAGGTTAAACAGAGGCTTATTTAATGCGTTTTCAATTTTTGGGTTGTATGAGAGGTGGGCGTGTCCGTGAGCGGATGACGTCCATTTTTCGAAGACATCTTTGTTTTTGTATAAAACACATACATATCAAACTTTATTGTTGTAGGCTAATAATGAGCTGAGTTATGCAGTTTTCAATTTTTGGGTTGTATGGGAGGTGGGCGTGTCCGTGAGCGGATGACGTCCATTTTTCGAAGACATTTTTGTGTTTGTATAAAACACATACATATCAAATTTTATTGTTGTAGGCTTATTATGAGCTGAGTTATGCAGTTTTCAATTTTCGCGTTGTATGGGAGGTAGGCGTGTCCGTGGGCGGATTCCAAAAATATTCAGTAGTGCAGATCCTTGGGTCCATGTGACCATGTGTACCAAGTTTTATCCAATTATCTCAACTCCTTTTTTTTATCCTGTGTATACGGACAACACACAGACGGACAGACGGACGGACGGACGGACGGACGGACGGACGGACATGGATAGCTCGACTCACGTGGTGACGCTGATCAAGAATATATATACTTCTCTATACCGGACTCGCTTCGTTCTATGCGTTACAAACGTTTGCACAAAGTTAATATACCCTGACCTTTCAGGTTTAAGGTATAAAAATTGTATGTTTTTGAGATATTTTCAAAACTAGTTCTTGTCATAACATTGACATTGAAAGATACAAACATATTCTCATCAGTCGACCAATTAATTATTATGTGGGTTAATTAATTAAATATTATTATTACAAAGTAACTACAATCGAAATTCTTAGCTAAAATCGCCTTAGTTTCGGCTAGATTCTTTCGATTTTTTTCCGCGTAACTAATACTCTCTGTTATTATTACGTCAGTGAACAGTATAGTGCAGTTTATTAGGTATAACTTCTGGAAGACGGAAAGTTCTTCCATGAAAATTCTTCCTCCAACTGAGACGGAGACAAAAGCGGATGAATATCTGAACTGTGACTTTAAACAGATCCACACTCAGGGAAAAAATGCTGTTTTATCAAACAAATCATGGGTTGAAATAACAGCTTTCACTGTTAAATACCATCCAACAAATGAAACTTTCAAATCAACATTCGGTTGACTGTTGGTCTATAGAACACGAAACCCGTATAAAAACTTATTTATTGAAATTTGATCACTGGTTTGAAAGTTCATGTATGGCCGAGTGTGCTGACGTGTATGTCTAGTACTCGAGTGTCCACGGTTCAAATTCGGCAAGGCCAACAAAAAAATTTTTTTTTTATTTAAAATGTTTTTTTGGAAATAAAAAATGAAATTTGCAGTTTTTTTTGCAAGATTGTAAGCATTTTATTTTGAAGGTTATTTTTGACCAAACTATTAAGGAAACCGAATTATTATTATTTCAATTATTAAATTACAATTTTTGATACTTACACAGCTAGGGTTCGAACCCACGTCCACCGCATGACAGTCTAGTGCACTTCCACTGAGCTATTGGCAACGATAATATAAATATAGCAAAATAAATGTAAAAACAATTTCTTAGGAAAAAAATACAATTCTACAAAAACACAAAAATATTTCAACAGATGATTTTAACAGCACAAAAATACTTTAAAACGTTCATTCAACAAAGAAAATTGTTTACTTAAACGCAAATCACTTAATCGAACAGTGTTTTGAAATAACAATGGCCGACTGTTAATATTACAGTTGATATTTTTCTCAGTGCACGATTTCAATTACATCTGCTCAATTTTCTATAAACTGTTCGATGAAAAGTTAACAATCTTCAGCCAATTGAAGCTCTTCATCATCATTTCTATTGACGGTTACTCATGGTAGTACTGTATATTGCTGTGTATAATATTATCATAAATGAAACTATCTACACCTTTTTTTTGTAAACAAAAGCCAATATAATCAGAAAACACAAAGAATATGAGAATAAAATAAAAAGTTCAAGTAACACCTAAAAATTTCACTTGTGGTTGATTTCCGTTGAAAAATACTTTATGTCATGCAATTGTGTGACATGTTTTAGATATTTGGGTATATTTATTGAAATTTATTTTATTATTTCAAAATTTTATAAAAATTCAATAATATAAAAAAGTGAAAAAAACAACAACAAGAAAATATAACAGCTAGACGATAAACTATAAAAATATAGCCCGCCAAAGTTTTATTATTACCGCTGAATTCATTCATGTATCTTTTCTTATTTTACGAAGTCTAAGGAATGGCTCAATAAAAATAACCTTCATTTATGCCATAGAGTACATAGATTCAAGATGAAAATTTAATAAGATGCTTGGATTATCAATTTTAAATTGAATGAAAGCATTTCAAGTTAAATGTACCCTCATTTCATTAGATTTCATACAAAGGGGGAAAAACAGTTACACTATCTTTAGATAAAATTTATTAAAATTTCATCAAAAAGATTGGAATGTTCTGAAGTCGTGATGTACTTGTACTGGCTCATGTATGAGGTATAGGCAATTTAAACACAAGCAAACGAATATATTAATTTTCAAAAGCTTGTGAAATATCAGGAATATTTTCAAATAAAACCATTTATGATAATTTGTAGCGATGACAACAAGCATAATAAAAATTATATTTTCATTGTACAAATTAGATTAATTCGATCCGATTCGGGCAGAAAAATATAAATTTTTTAATATATTTTCTACACTTTTATACTAACAGCAACATAAACCAACTGAGAATTACGTCGTTCGGTTGCTCATTGATTTGATGGGAAAAAACAACTACAATAAAATAAATTTTTTTTCAAGCAATTTAACTTAATTTTTTGTATTTGTTTTAAAGGGGTGTTGGGGAATACAAATTTATATGAGGTGGTCTTACATTTGGTTTTTTTAATGGTCATCCCGACACAGTACTGCGATTTTTAAAAACAACATGTATTTTTTAAAGGTAGGAAAGGTACTCAGAAGGAGAAAAGATAGAGATAAAGTATGTTAGGAAGATATGTTGGGAAGGATGAAAAAAAAGAAACAGTTTCGGTAGGATAGTAAGTGTAGACGTAGAATTCCGTTTAAGTTGTAACCTCTTCTACACTTTGATCTCTTTTGTTTGGTGTTTCTCGATTTTTTTGCTCATTTTGCACGTATTTTTTATTTATCTTCTGAAAATTAACAAATAAATTAATAACGCTCAATTATGGACTTCTTATCGAGTCCAAAACAAAGAAAAAGTTAAAAGTAAGCATGATAAAATAAGCAAGCAAAAAGAAACAAGCAACATGTCAAATTTTTTCGATCATTTCGTTAAGTTTGACAGGTTAAGTTCATTGACTTAGTTGAAAAGAAGACGAAGTAAATGCACTTTCCATTGGTGCCACTTTCGTCTCTGCCCGATATATAGTTTGCGAGCTACAGTCAGCTTAACCACTAATTTCAAAATAAAATGAAGACCCCGATTTTTAAAAAAATCTTATGTCTTTATCTCACGCTGAACACATGTCCTTTCCATTAGTGCCATTTTCGTCTCTGTCCTATGTATAGTTTGCGAGCTACACTCGCTAGTGCTAGTGGGATCTGGGATCCAATTCTATTTTCATTAAAAACGAAATTTAAAATGTTAAGCCATCTATTGGGTAAAACCATAAAACAAAATATGATCCAACTCGTTTTTTCATAAGAGTTAAATCTAACCGAATCACAGACCCATTTCGTTAAGTTTGACAGTTTGAGTTCATTGACTGAGTTGAAAAGAGGTTTTGTATGTAGTACATACAAGAACCCTCAGTACACAAACAAGAACACTCAGTTCTAAGTAGTACATACAAGAACCCAATGAAGAAGCCTGGGAATCAGTTCGTATCAAACAAAAACAATACAAGCAAAGAACAAAGAAAACAGCAGGCACAGCATAAGCAGCTGACGATTGATTTTCTTATATAAACACATGCATTTTTCTTTTTATATTTTACTATTTTGTGACTTTAATATAAAAGTGACAAAATCCAAAATTAGATATTCATTCAGCGCAGGATATATTTGATATTTTAGTTAATATATTATCTTTAAACGATGATTATTAAAGGCTGTAGGTAAAGCCTAAAGTATCGTCCAAAAAGTTTCATGGCCTTGAAAAAATCTGTTAAAACGACCCCATACAAACCGCGCCGTAAAACATCAAAAATTCTGGGATCTCATGGTACATTTTAACTCCGGTGAAGATTAGAACTATTTTTCGAACTATTGTTCTTCAGTTTTTGTATTTTTTGTAGGGGAACCAGCACAAGGGTGGTATATAGGGGGAAGGAAAGTTAAGTCATATTATGAAGAAATACAACTAATATGAGCTGGTGATATTTTTGACACATCTTGTGGTCAATCCGACCACAAGAATAGTTATAATGATTTTTCCAAAAACTGTCATTTTGACCCGATAATTTCTCAGAATGGAAACTCAGTCCCCGAGTATGTTCGGATGATATGTTGGTGTTAAAAAATAATAGGACTCGGTAACAAGTTTGACGCCTTCTCAAGGCGTCACGCCGAAGGAGTTAAGCCTATTTTTCGACAGTTTTCTTTTCTTTTCGTATTTTTTGTAGAAAAACCTCCAAAAAAGTGGTAAATAGGGTGTTCAAACAGTTGACATGAACTTGAAAGATCAGTTGGTAAATGTTTACCTGAGATTTTGTTGAAATAACCAGATTTTTTTTTTTTCTCTAGATGTATCTAAGTATATATCATATTTTTTGAACACTCATGAGTATTGATAGTGGATGAACAAATTTGCATTTAAAAAGTTAATTTAAATATTGCTTTCAAAAGTTCTTGAACTTTTTCCTTAAAACGGAAACTTCCATTTCTAATTCATAATTAGGTTGAATTTGTTCTTATTGAGTCCAAATTTCATCATCTACAGAATTATTTATTGCTAGTATAGAAGCCTGTCATACGAAAGATAGTATTCAAAAAAATTAAGAAGCAAACGATATGACATTTTTGATTAACCTCAAATATTGTTTTGCTCCAGTTATCGTCGTCTCCAGTCATAAGTCCTTACTGCTAAATATCAAATAAATTTTGCGTGCATACTTTTAGGCTAACAATTTTTTCATATAAAAAGCACTGTAATAGCGAAATAGGTTCTGGTTCAGGCTAACATGCTTAAAAAAGAATAGTAATAAGAACTATAACAGTTTGAGCAATATAGAGCACGGAGCAAGATGCTTGTCTTTTATATATTAAGACTATTTGTTGAAAAATTTGTACCAATTGCATACTTTAAGGAGATTTATTGTAACAGATTGTTAAAGTTTACTGTAAGTTTAAAAAAATTCACCAGTTTTCTGTTACATAAAAATTTTCTGAGTAGAATTTTCATAAAGTCATATGTTATATCTCGACGACTTATACTAATGGCAGATTTTGAACCTTTTTATACCCTAAACCTGAAAGGTGAGGGTAAATTAACTTTGTGCAAACGTTTGTAACGCATAGAACGAAGCGAGTCCGGTATAGAAAAGTATATATATTCTTTATCAGCGTCACCACGTGAGTCAAGTTATCTATGTCCGTCCGTCCGTCCGTCCGTCCGTCTGTGTGTTGTCCGTAAACACAGGATAAGAAGAAGGAGTCGAGATAATTGAATGAAACTTGATACACATGGTCACATGAACCCAAGGATCTGCACTATTGAATATTTTTGGAATCCGCCCACGGACACGCCTACCTCCCATACAACACAAAAATTTAAAACTGCATAACTCAGCTCATCACTAGCCTACAACACGCCTACAGCACGCCCACCTCCCATACAACTCAAAAATTGAAAACGCAATAAATAAGCCTCTGTTTAACCTTCAAAGCTAAAATTTGACACATATGTTTTTTATAACAAAGCAAAGTTGGTTTTGAAAACTGGACATCATCCGCCCACAGACGCGCCTACCTCCCATACAACGCGAAAATTGAAAAATGTATAACTGAGCTCATAATTAGCCTACAACAATAAAATTTGATATTTATGTGTTTTATAGAAACACAAAGATGTCTTCGAAAAATGGAGGTCATCCGCTCACGGATACGCCCACCTCCCATACAACCCAAAAAGTGAAAACGCTATTAATAAGCCTCTGTGTAACCTACAGAGCTAAAATTTGGCACGTATGTTTTCTATGACAAGACAAAGATGGTTTTGAAAAATGGACGTCATCCGTTCACGGACACGCCTACCTCCCATACAACCCAAAAACTTTTAAAACTCAATAAATAAGGTTATGTTTGTCATAGAGAGATGCAATTTGGTATGTATTTTATACCAAAACTAAGGTGTGTTCAAAAATTGGTAGTTATCCGTCCATGACACGTCCACCTCCCCTAGTGAAAGCACAATAAATGCATTAACTGTGAGCTACGGGAATAAAACTTGGTGTGTGTGCAAATTTTTCATCAACATTTAAATGTATATAAAATATAGGCTTCATCCACCCATGGACGCACCCATTTTCAATAATATTATTTTTTTTTTTTGGAAAAGTAGGTTTAGGGTATTTCATAGTCGGCCTAGACCGACTTTAGACTTTCTTTACTTGTTTAGTTCTAAAAAATGTATATATATATTATAGTATATTTTCTAAATTAATTTGGACATGTTAGGGTTAAGGATAAGTATTCGGCAAGAGTAGTTCTTTATTCAAAGCTCATATAAAAATCGCTTTCAATTGAATTAAGTTTGTCTCTTCACTTTATTGTTATAGTAGAGTCGTAGCTTTCGCCCCCAAAGTATGCTTCAGAATTTTCATTAACTTTTTAAATAGCTAAAGCTCAACAAAGTCATTGAGTCAATGATAGTTATGAACAAAACAGCACAAAAGAAGCCAACAAAAGTCACATTTCTTGTGATTGAAGCCAAAAAAGAAAAAAAAAACAAATATTTTTAAATTAATTTTTAGCCTCCATCAACAACTAGCTACTATTTTTTTTTGCTAAACATTTTATTTTATTTTTATAGAAAGCATAGAAAACTACCTTTTTTTAACCAAAACAACAACAATAGCAATTTATATACATGCGTCATTTTTATTTATAACAAAGCCACTTGAAGCATCCTTATTAGTGCCACGTTTTCTATAATGCAAACACAACAGAATATAGAAATATATATATATATTTATATATATATATTTGTATGTGTGTGTGTGTACGGATAAAAAAATATAATACAAAGCATACAATTTGGCGCAAAGAGAAGCCAATCATTGATTTTGATTGTGATTGAAGATGAAATAAATTTATATATATTTTCTGACATTTGTAACTTTTAGATGGCATACATATATATATAGTATGTATATATGTATAGGTATAGAGCAGTAAGAGGTTTCAATTTTGTGCCAGCACTCAATACAAACGAAATTTAATCAAGCGTTTTGGCTGACTGACTGACTGACTGACTGACTGAATAACTGTCTGTCGGTTTGTCTGTCTGTTTGTCAGTGGTTAACAGAGTATAATAGAATAAAAGCAAATAATGCAGCAGCTCATGATTGCGGTGACATACGCAAAAAATAAATAAAAATGAATGTATAAGAAAGAAAAAAATAACAACAAAACAAAACAATAAATAAAATAAAAAATAAATAAAAGAAAATAAGGTGGATAAACAGGCTGTTAGCCTGAGTCAGCAAAAAAACAAAGCATGAAAGTTAAAAAAAGTAAAGCTATAAAACAAAAACAAAAACAAAAACGGCTGATTGGATTATATCGAGACATATGCGGCAACAATTCAATTTTGATAAAAACTTTTAGCGTTTTGAGCAAGAAAAACTAAAGCAATCAAAATAATATTTTAGCGAAATTTATACCAAATACTGCCAAGGTATGTTAAATGCGCTGAAAGGGGCAAAAACGGGCACCCAAATTTTATGACTTGATGTGCAAAATAATCAACAGTTATGTTTAAACATAAACAATTTGCATAACAACACAGAGCTCTGGCGTAACAAAGACAAATTGCAAGGCACAAATAACAAATCATCATTTAAATATAGCGCTAAAGTATGCAAGTCTTTTTTTATGAGCCTTGCTAACAGCTACACTCAATAAAAAAATTGTCGTCTATATCTTTGTTACATTTTTTAACTGCCACATAAAAACAGAGCGCACTTTTAGGCTTTGTGCAACGCTAATACTTTGAGCCTTGCCGTTTGCTCTCCACCAGCCCACTTTTTATTGACTTAAATTAAGAAAATCCCTCTACCGCACACAATGTTGCCTTTGTATTCGAATTGTGCCCCGCAAGCAGAAAGGCAAAAATTAGAAACTTTTGATTTCTTTTATTTACAACTAATCCGCAAAATCAAGACAGCGGTACATAGCATAAAAGCGCAAGCAAGAAAAGCTGAAATAATAAAAGAAAAAAGATGCGGCAGCAAAGAAAAGTTTTGAATCATCTCTGCTTAAAGCAGATACAACGCAACAAAGCGCACACAAACACTTTTGCACTTCTTTTCTATATATATATATATATATATATATATATATATATATAATCAACTATATATATATATGAAAATAAAACGTCGACCGCACCATTTCTAAAGAAAATTTTGCAGCAAATACTTTAATCAGCTTAAATGCTCAATGATGGCGAAAATATATTGATTAGTCTGCGTCCTACGCTGCCAACACAGAGGGCACTGTCTGTCTTTTGTATGTGTATATGTGTGTACTGCTGCTGTTGGTGTGAATTGGTAAAGAGAATCAGCTTTAATAGAAGCCTCTGCGTATTATGTGTTAGGCTAGCTTTTGTGCTGTTTTTAACCTTATGCGAATTGAAAGTATTTTTTTCTAGGCTACAAAAGCAATAACAAAATCGATTTTCCAAGCAGCACACACACACACACATGTCAGCAGTGCGTCTAAATGCTGTACACGCACAATAACAACAGCGCTAGCGAGTAGGTCGCTTAAAACGTAAACACAGCCCAACACAGCACAGCATCCAAGCTAAAGCAAAGGCAGCGCAAATTTTCACAACTGCCTAAAAGTAGGCAATGAAAAAATCACAAATGTTAATAAGGGTGCTTTTGTTGTGGGTGTTCAACTTGAAGTTGTCGTTATTATTGTTGTTGTTGCTTATTTTGTTGTTCTTGCTGCTTGTCTTGTTGCCAAATGCTGCAAAGCTTTGTAGAAAATTGTTTTTCACTCTCTCTCTACGCACTTTTTGCAAGTTAACAAAAATAGGCCTAAAAAAAAAACAAAAAACAAAGCAAAGCTATACAAAATTTTCGTGCATTAAAAAAAGCACACGTTTAAATTGTTTTTTATATATATTTTTTTTTTCTTTTTTCTTCTAAAACATATACATTTTTGCTTTGCCTGCCGCTACTCTCTACTAATACACAAACAAGTTGCGCTGTCAGCTGGGATGCCTGTCAATCGGATGAATACCTTCGAAATGAATGAAGCCTGACATCAGCGTCTTCCGCGGCTTTAAAGCAAGCACACAGAAAATTTTTTTTTGGTGTTTTTTTTTTTTTTTGCTCACAAATTCCCAAAGTGATTTGTTAAATTTTTTTGCAGCTTCCACCTCTGCATGTTTGTTGTTTCTTTTGGTTTTTTTTTTTTTTGTTATGTTGATTTCGTAGAAAAAGTAACAGCAAACGACATCATTAGAGCAATATTGTTGTTGACATCAAGTTGCTGATAAGTAGAAATATATTTAATTTTTTTTTCGTTGTTTTTATATTTTTTTATTTTTGCCGGAAGTTGTAATTTGACAACTACAACAACAACAGCAAAGACAACAGCAAAAATAAATACAGCACATCAAAGTAAAAATTTGTGAGTCTTAATGTATTGTTGTTGTTGTTGATGTTTTTGTTTTTGTTGTTTTTGTTGTTGTTGTTGCTATTTCCCATCAATTGACATTCGCTGCTATTGTTGTTCGTCAAAATGAAGTTAAGCTCAATTCCATTTGTAAGATTATATTAAGTAGAGCTCAAAAGTATGCCTTTGTCTTATTTAAATTGTTGTAGCCAGTTTTTTTTTTTCAACATCAGCGCAGGTTTAAATGTTGCTGGGTTTACTTAAGGGACACCCTTGAACAACAATTCCTGGTTTATTTTTTTTGCCAAAATTATTCCGTAGAGCTTCAAATGTTTATCTAGGGAATACTACCACGGAAAAAGCTTTTTCTTACGCTTTGAAACACACTAAATCAGGTTCATTTCTGAAAAAAGACGTCTCACCATTCTTCGTCTCATAGATAAAAATATAAAAAACTTGTTGATTGCACAAAATGTGTAAGTTACCAACTTACTCGAACGTTATGAAAAAATTTCATTAAGTTCGTCTAACTTTTGTGTATGCCTGCCACACAAAATCTTTTAAAAAATTAATATAGATCCATGAGAGGTTCCCCCAGCGACTAACCGGTTTCGATCATTTTCAGTAAATATTTATTACTTTATTTTGCAAGAGTTCTGAGAAAATGTCGTTAAGATCGGACAATTTTTCGGTGCACCTCTCCAACAAAATCATGTTAAAAATGAATATGGGTCTTAGGAAGGAACATCTAGAGACAGACCGATTTTGACTTTTTTTCAGTAAACATCGATTACTACACTGAGAAAAAAACACATACCTTGCTTCTGTAAAAAATTTCTCTATTTTTGATAATAGCAATTTTCTCTTTTTCAAATAAAATTTTCTTCAATTAGAATAAATTGTCACATTTTCGAAGAAATATTTCTTTACTTCTAGGAAATAGAATTATTTCAATGTCTCTAATAATGATAAGTATTTTTCTCGCACAAAAAATTTCTCATTTATAGAGAAATTTTATTGAAAATGAAAAACTTTTCTTATATTTTGATAAAAAATTCACTATGACAAGTATTTTCTACAATAAAAACAAATATTTTCTCAAAAAAAACAAAAGTATTTTTCTCTAAAAACGATATATTTTTCTATTTCATGGAACCTTTTTATCATTTTTAGAGAATTTTAAGTATTGCAATTAGAGAATAGCATTCTCTGGACCAAAATCTATACCATTTTTCTCTAAATATGATGCCTTTTTTCTTATATTCCGAGACACTTTTTTCTGAGTGTAAATTTGTCTAGCTTTTTAACTTAGCTTTGTTAAGATCAAACAACTTTTATATGTATCTCTCATACCAAATCATGTAAAAGTTTAATAAAGGTTCAAGGGAGATACACCTAGGGACTGACTGATTTGCAATATTTGCAGTTCATATCAATTACTGTATTTTTCTAGTATTCTGAGTAAATTTTGTTAAGATCGGTTATCTTTTGAATGTAGCTCCCATACAAAACTATGTTAATAGTAACTATAGGTCAAGTTACAAGAAAGGAACACCCAGCGTCTGACCGATTTCAAACATTTTATGTATGTATCTACAACTTTATCTACAACTTTAATTTTCTAGCATTCTGAGAAAATTTAGTTCAGATCGATTTAGTTAAGTTTGGTTTAGTTAAGTGCGCTTGTATGTACATCCCATACAAAATCATGTAATAAATTAAAATCGATCCAAGGGAGATACATCTAAAGACTAACCGTTTCCGATCATTTTCAGCACATATCTATAAATTTATTTTTCTAGTATGCTGGTTGAGTTCTAATTATATCGGTTAATTTTTGTTTATAGAGAGAGGTACCCATAAAACTGATCGATTTAATTTTTTTTCGTACATATCTAAAACAAATTGGCCATTTCAGCACTTGAAAGGACTTTGATCGAGCTTCTTATGATGAATTGTGTTGTGTGTGTTATTAAATGTTTGCACACAATTGACCGAGAACTGGACCTACATGTTTTATGCCGACTCCGAACGACTCATGTTCTCAAGAAGCTTTACATGGCATTATTTACTCTTTATGGCATTATTGAGGTTTGTCATTGTCTGCAGAGAGGTGGTGACCGATCAGAAAAATTTTTTATTGAAAAAACTTTTCGCCGCGGCTGGGGATCGAACTCGCGCTCCGAGCATGCTAAGCCACACACTTAACCTGCATGTCATGGTCACCACGGCATATCTACTACTCTCTTCTTCTAGCATTCTGAGTTCCGTTCAGAACGGTTTAATTTTATATATACCTCCCATACAAAACCATGTACGAAATTATTATCAATTCAAGGGACCTCCCTAGTACTTTTAGGGACAAACCGAATTCAACCATTTTCGAAATTTTTCTTAATTGGTTTTTGCTCACTAAGTATGAACAATTTCGTTACCACAGAAGCACTTCTTCTATTTTTATTAAATTAATTAGTATTTCGTGGTTTCTCCTTTAGTTTTGATGACTTCATGACATCTCTGCTGCACACAGTTAACCAATTTGGTAGAAGTTACCCAATAGGCAATTAAACCAGCGCTCTTCATACGAAGGCCTGCATTGACTGCTACTTTTAAAGATCAAACACATCCTTTCCTCGCTGCTCTTATTTGCACTTCTTGAAGGCCTTCCTTTTCTGCATTAAAGGCAGCACAACAAATTTGTTTTCCCTACAAAGACTGACTTTTCACATACTTCAGGGCAACTTTTTCGTTAAAAGTTAGAATATATATAAGTTTAAAAATATGACGCAATAATGGCCCTTCTTACTACTGTATCAAAGATTATAGATTGAAATTAATCTGACTTAAAAAACATAGGAGAGAAGATAAAATCATAGAATATATAAATAAATAGAAAAAGGTGTAAAAGAAAAAATATTTTTTCAACACTTTTGTGTTGAAAGTTTATGCCACTACCAAGTATGTCACGAAAAAGTATTTCTTGAGTTTATGCAGCAAATTCTTTATTTTTTTCTTTTTATAATCCTCAATTTGAAGTTTTTTAATTTTCCACATGTTCTCTATGTGATTAAGACCCGGTCAAGGAGTATAAACCTTAATTTGACGTTATTGAACTTTCCACACGTTCTCTATTGGATTTAGATCCGAGAACTGCGAGAACTATTCATAACGATCACAGTCTTGTGCGACCAACCAATTTTTTTGCTCTTTTTGAGAAATTGTTTGGAACGTTATCCTGCCTTAACTCCTATCTGATAGGCATTTCTCATCTAGATTCGGGCAGTATCACTGTCACTAGTATTTTGACAAAATCCACATTACGCATGGTTTCTAAATCAAGAAATAGGACCTACAACAAATGAAAGAAGCAGCAGTACGATGTCTGTACGATAGACATTCTGCTGATATATTTTGGGTTGATATTCTCTATTTTTTTGGTCATCAGACTGTAACGAACCTCTGGACGCTACTGTTATTTTGTTTTCCAGCCGGGGTATGCTCAGCTGCTGTCCAGGGTTCCAGGGTTTTGTACAAGAATTTATTTTCAGAGGTTGAAAAATACGGAGTCCCTTGATGTGGGTGTCTCGTTAGCTGGAGTGTCCCTTGACGTGGGCTGGTGTGAGGGTGTATCTTTGACGTGAGTGTCCCTATAGTATGGATGTCCCTGAAGAGGGTATTCCTTCTCGTTGATGATGCCGTGTCTTGTTGCAGCTGCTAGTAACCCTTTGACGTGGGTGTACTTTTCGTCTTCGCCCTCCTTCTTGAAAGCGCACGACTTTGCCGTTGATCGTGCGGTATATCTTATATACAATCGGGTGACTTTTCACCGGTCGTGCCGCTAAGTTCGTCGCGAGTCTTTCTTGCCAGTGGGGTCTCGTAGAGAGCGAGAGTGAGTGTAACACTGATCAGAAGTAAAACTCGCTGCACCTCTGTGTTTGACTCAAAGAAGGAGAGGGATCGAGGTAGAGAGCAGTCGTGAGAGTGATTTTCACTCAAGTCGTGGTAGGACTGGTTGGAGGTGAGTATCACTTTATGAGAGTGGTCAGAGAGTACAAACACCAAGCAGAAGTAAAACTTGCTGCGCCTCAGTGTTTGACTCAAAATTTGCTGGGGAAAATATTCTGTTGAGTGGCTTTGGGGTATACGCTAAACAGAAGTAAAACTCGCTGCGCTTTAACGTTAAACCCAAAGACTACTCAGAAAATATGAGAACTGCGTTTCGCGTATGAAGCGAATGCTTAAAGTATAACACTAGGCAGAAGTAAAACTCGCTGCCGCTCAGTGTTATCCTCAAATCAATAGGATTGTAGAGGAATAAGGATTCCGCCAGCAAAAGGATAAGGAATGTCGAGGTGATGTTCGTTCTGTCCGATGTACACGGCACGACTTACCTTATTATTCGATGTGATGATCGTACTGCCCGGTATGAAAATAAGTCACGTCTGCTTGCTTGCGTGGTCTCTACTCAACTGATTTATTTTATCATATTCAACTTTGTCTTAGCCTACGTTGCTGTACAGAGTTGCTCTAACGACACTTAACTACTTCGTTTTAGTACTAATACATACTACTTAATTTAATGTGTGTTACATTAGTATTGGTATATGTACTACGATACTACGATAACTTAGTGTATATAAGTGTCGTTCGATGATCAAAATAAATAATATAATATATTTTAAATATTCTTACATGAAATATAAATATATTATAAAGATTATTATACATATTAAATGCGTTATATGTAACTAATAATCGTTGTTGGTATGTTGTCTAGCTGGTGTGTTGTTGTCTTGCTGGGTTCTTGATGTTATAGCTGGTGTGTTGTTGTCTGGCGTATGTTAAGGCGGTTGGTCACTCATAAGACTATATTTTGTGCAAAATATGTTGTATGATGTGCCAAGTTGCTGGTGACACCAGTGATGTGTATGAGGAGAGTGGCTTATTGTGAGGTCATATTTACTAGTCCGAAAATATGTTCCTCACAAGACATACATGGCCACATCAGACCATAACAAATTCACCGTTTTTTCATCTGACTATAGAACATTTTAAATATTTTCTAGAAAGACATATTTGTTCAAAAAACCGAGACTCAATTTTATGTCCTTGGTTGCTTGAATATAGAATTTTTCTCAAAGTTTTACCCAATTATACTACTTACTTCAAACTGTTCGTAATTAAAAGGTTTGTTGCCCATTCATTTTAATCATTTTTGAGATGTTTTGGAATGTAGAAAGGGTTCTGTTTTAATCAGAAAAAAGTGTTTCTACTGATTAAAACTTTATGCGTCAGATGGTGATTCGAACCTGGAGCTGCCGATATTCATTGGTTCGCACGCCACATACTTAGCACGCACGCCACGTCCAACACAAGAAATCATCATAAAGGGAACCATTTTCAGTTTCCCTGAAGAATAGAGAATAATGAGTGCTCAAGAAACCATCATATTTATGAATTCTTAGACTTCAAAAAATCTTACTGTGATAGTTTCAAAAAGAGACATAGGGGAAGAGTGACAAAGAGCCAAGTTTTGAAAGAGCCATCTAGATTTACGCGGTAGTTTTCATACGAATGCTTCTTAAATTATAATTTTTAAGAAGCAATACTCGCCATATGGCACCCTCGAATATTTGACAGTTCACTGATAATAAACGACGATGGTGTATCGTATTTTGGATTTCTTCATCATTAAGTAAGTTTTTCAGAACATTTTATTTGTTTTGTGACGTCTTCACCTTTAAAACTAACAGTAATATTATTATACTATAATTTTATGGATATATTAGGCCTATAGTAACATATTTATTTTGCCGGAAAAATCTTGATTTCATACTAATTTTTGAGGTTATGTTTCTTCGGACAATATGTTTTGAAAGAGCTGGGTTGCGGTGGTATGAAGAAGCGTAAAGGAAGTTTAAATTATTTTTGTCAAAAATGTTTTTAGGTATTTTAAACCTCTTATTTTGTTTTTGGAATAGGTCTTTTTATTATAGATTTTCTTCAAAGCGATTTAATTTTTTTGCTAAAAATATTTTTAAGTTTTTTTACTATTTTTTGTTTTTAGTTTTGAATTTTTTTATTTATTTAATTTATTTTTGTAAAAACAATACTTTTTATAATAACAATTAAAATTTTTAATAAAATATTCGTTATTTTTCGTTAAAGAGCCGAATTTCATGTTTTTTATAAATGGCTACAGGTTCAAGATCATTGTTGATTTTGGAAAATATATTATGATATTACGTTCATAAATGAATGAGAAAATACTTTTGATACAAGAAGAATATTGTTGATTTTGGAAAATATTTCATGGTATTACGTTCATAAATGAATGAGAAAATACTTTTGATACAAGAATTATAATTTTATTAATTATTTTTATATATTTTGTAACTTTTTTAAAACTGGCTCTTTCATGCCACTCTTCCCCTACTTGGGGAGGACGGTTTCAGCTATTCCCCGGTACATAGAGACTTAGGCATAACTGCATGAAAAGTTACTTAAATTTTTGCTCGCCTTCATAAAATAATTTTTTAAATTTCGTAGGCATGGTTTTCAGCTCTTATCCACTATTTTATGTTTTGTTATTTGTGTGGGTTGGTTATGGGTTGGTTTTTTCGGTAACATTCCTTTGGAAAAATTCTTCACAATGTCTCAGTCTTTTAATTTTGTGAACACACCAAACATCAAGAAATAGATTTTGGGCACCTTAAGGTCAAAATTGCAAAATATTGTTTTTGTGTCTTTTTACTTTTTCACAGTTTTTGGATAGCAAATCGCCAAAATTTGCCAAACCTGTAAATAAATGTTAAACAACATGCACATAAAAATTATGTTGGATTAGGTTCAAATCCCGAACAAAAATTCAATTGTTCGTGTTTTTCATAATATTCTGACAACTAGACGTCGGAACTTGCTATATTATTTGTATTTATTGAGATAAGTTGTTGACAAATAAGATTAAATCTTTTGAATGCCACATTGACAAAATAATAACAACAAATAAGTATATAATATAACAACAATATATCTAAGTTTTACCAAAAAATATTATTTTCGCTATTCTAAGCAGGTTTTGTGAATAAACCGATAAGAATTACAGACAAGTTAGCAAAGTCAAAATATAGCAAAACATTTCTTACATACTTTCACTTTAAATTAATATATTTATTATAAAATGTTTTTTAAAAAGCACCTTCTATGTTATTCTGTGGCAAAAATATAATATTTTAAAATTTATTTGACCAAAATCGGACCAATAGTTTTTAAGTTTGCTTCACACAAATTATTTGCACTTTAATTTTATATAAAATTTTAGGTAGAGAATGTACTGAGAGCAGCAGCAAAAATTATTTTTCTAAGTGAAATGTTAACATATACATCAGCAACCAACAAAAAAATTGCTGCATATTTTTAGGATTCTTTCAAACACAATTCCCTTCCTCAGCATATTTCTCAATTAATTAATTAATATGAATACAATATGTAAGAGTAGCAATTTTGTTGCACATGTTGTAGTCTGCTGTAATAGTGTTAGTTGGTTGTTGTTGTTGTTTTCTTTGTTATTGTTGTCACTGCTGCTGCTGCTGTTGCTGCTGCTGTTGCTGCTGCTGCTGTGGTTCTAATGTATAACATGCCATTAAGATGCTTATCAAAATTTTGCTGTACGGATGACAGGTTTGCATGCAAGGTGCAGCGTATAACGCCTCGATAACAACACTAACAATTTTCAATAACAAAACTCACACATCATGCAGCAACAATAACCACAATTACAACAAAACAATGAAACAGTGAATAGCTTATTCAATTATAAATTAAATTTGCACAATAGAAAATTTACAGCAAGAACAAAAAATTAAAAAAAAAGAATAACTAAAAAAAAAAACACTTTATTTATTACACTTTACATTAGTACAGCACAAGATAATGAAGCAAACAATAAAATTAAGCCGCCAGCTACTGTTCTTTGGCCCACTTCAACGGTGTGCTATTTGATTGTCGTTTTTTTATTATTTTTTATTGTTATTGTCAACTGTCAAAAAACATTAAAAAAATATATATATATTGACAACTCGCTGGCTGTTCTTGTCAATATTGTTGTTTGTTTTTCCTTTTCCTGCAATATTATTACATTTTTTTCATTCCGCCCCAACATTTTTTGTTATTTATTGCTTTTTTTATGTGTATTTTGCGCTGATGATATCAATATGCAGCATATTTCTAGGCGCGCTGTTCGAATTGCCTTAACTTTATTTTGAAGCGCGTATAGGTTTGAATGCGACTGTTGCGTGTTTGTTGTGTGTATTTTTGTTATTGTTTGTCCAGCATTGCTGGACGTTGCTCGTTTTGTGTACAAAAGCAATGATAAATGATAAACGATAGCCAAACATAAACAAACGCCAGCAACACTCGGAATAAGCTAGTGGTCCGTGGCAAGGCAAAGTGAGACGCAATTCAATAATATATATATATATATATATATATGTATATATAATATATGCATGTATAAGTACACAATTTATATAGGTATGTATAGTTAAATGTTTCAAGCTGAGTGGCCAAATAAGGAAGCCGCTTTACCGGAACCCCAATGACTGCGGCACGGAAGTGTTTTTATAGCGATAACATCAGCTGAATGGGCCAATTCTAAAGCTCACCTGGTGCAAGGCAAGATGACGCAGTTTGTATGACAGTTAAATTTGATTTATTGTGGTTAAAAAAAAAAAACAAAGCTTAATGCAAAATTTATTGAAAATCAAGCTTTACCCAAACATTAAGATTTGAACAGTGCTTGGTCCCCTTTTATATGCTGCCTAATCTAGCAAACAGAATTGTTTGATATTAAAGCGCAAAAAAAGAAAAAAAAATACTTCTTTATAATAGTATAAAAAAGTGCTTTTTGAAAAGCTCTGCAAAAGCTGGCTGTAGAAGGCATGAAGTTAATGAGCTGTAAAGTGCCAGCAACGTAAAACGCCAGTTTGCAACACTGTAAGCTGCGAAGAGATAAGATAGGGTGTTTTTTTCATAGAAAATAATAGCTTAAAGATGAAGATTACAAGGCGAGAACAAAAAAAATAAACTAGTCTTAAAGCTTTTCTTAAGGAAACAAAGAAGACTTTTGCTAGGAGTGGAAAACTACAGAATTTCTTAAAATTTAATAAGGTTAAAAATATTGCATTCATTGAAGGTTTCTTTAGAGATTTTGTTAAGTTTTATGTATTGGTCGCAAAAGTCTAGATGCAGAAATATGAAGAAGCTTAAAAGCTACTAAAACATACAAAGCGCTTTTAGTTAAGCTTAGCTTTATTCACACGTTTAAGCACAGATAGCTAAAAGTACTTTATATAGCAAAAAAAAGCTTAAGTTCTGCATTTAATATGAAACTTTAAAAGCTTTTTTGACTAAAAATTGCTATAAAAATTATTACAAAAGTTTTTTTGAAGATAAAAATATTTTATAAATGGCTTAACAATATTTATTCAAGAAATTTTAAAAAAAGTAAAGAAAAAGCTATCAAAAATTTTCAATGTGACTCAAAAAACCTGCAACAGACACATTTACACAATTTCGATGAAAAACCTTTTTAATTTAAAAGACTTTTTATAAAAAGTTTATAAAATGAAAGAAACTTTTCTTAAAAAAGCTTTGAAAAACTTTCGTTAGAAAAAACTTTAAGAAGTGTTCATGGAAAAGTGTTGATCAAAAGCTTTTAAAAGCTTCTTAGAAAAAGCTTAATGAATAATTTGACGGAAATTCTTTTAAAAGTAATCATATTTCTACAAAAATTTAAAACTATGTATGTCTTAAGCTTAACAAAACTTTCCTGAGAAAGCTTAAAGCTTTTAAAAGCGAGGATTTTATCCAAGAAAAATTTTACGAAAAAACTCTCAGAATTTTTTTATGTAAATTATCTGTTAAACAACTTTGAAAAAAATGTACAAAAAAGCTTTTGAAAGTTTACATAAAAATCATTGTAAATGTTTTTATAACAATACTAAAAAATAATTCTTATAGCTAAGTTTTCATGAACTTTTTATAAAATAGCTCTGAAATTTTTAATAGTAAAAAAATTGGCCATCAAAAGCTGTACAAAGCTTTTAAAGACTTTCACTTTAAAATGTTTTATATATTCTTAAACAATTTAAAAAAGTTGCTTAAGATTTCAAAAGCTATAAAATTTTTATACAATTTTTGCCTAGATTTATTGAAAACTTGTGGAAAAAATCATTTGCCAAAAATATTTTATGCATGTTACAATAAAGCTTAGAAAACATGCACAAAATAGCTTTGCAAGTTATGTATTAAAAAAATCTTCGAAATTGTTTTTTTTTTTAAAAAGTTTTCAAATAATTTTTGGACAAAATTTTCATAAAAATCTTGAAAATAATTTTTATAGAGAAATATTTACGAATAAAAACAGCTTTGAATAACTTTTGGTAAAATTTTTTATAAAAATCTTAAAAAAAATTTTTATAGAGAAATATTTACGAATAAAAACAGCTTTAAAGAACTTTGCTTGAAAAAACCTTGAAAATTGTTTTAACAAAAGCTTATAAAACTTCTGATCACATGCGATATAAAAGCTTAAATTGAAAAGCTTTTATGAAAAAATTAGTAAAACTTTTAAAAATTTGTCACAAAAAGCTAAAAGCTTAAAAAATTCACAAACAGCTTTTGCAAGTTTTAACGAAAACCTTAAAAAATTTTTTTTAATAAAATAAAAACTGTAGAGCTAAATTTTAACTAATTTTTTAATAAAAATATTTGACAATTTTTTATACAAAAACTTAAAACATATTCACAGAGACGCTAAAAAAGTTTGTTATCAAAAGCTGTACAAAGACTTGTTGAAAAAGCTTTTTAAGAATTACACCAAAATCTTTAACTATTTCTGAAAAAAATTTCTTAAAGTTTATGATAAAGCTCAGAAAAGTTTTTATTACAAAGCTTTGAAAAGTTTTAATAAAAGTTTTTGTGAAGATTTAATGAAAAATCGTCAACTTCTGTTTTTTACAGTTGACGATTTTAAAATATTTGTGAAGCTTTAATGAAAAATCGTCACATTTTTTCCATCATAAGAATTTTACGCTAGGAATTCCACCATTAAGCTTTCAGAACATTTTTCATGTAGAATTCCTGGTTAAAAAACATTTTAATTTTATTATAAAAAATCACAAAACTGCCGAAGCCTCTGAAAGTTTTCATAGAAATTTTTTAACAATTTTTACAGATAAATTTTTGCTAACTACATTTTCAATAAAAAAGCTCTGAAAAACTTTTTATGAAAACAACTGGAAAAATATTAAACATAATTTGATATCAAATGCTACACAAACTTTGATATGAACACTTTTAGCGAAATTCACGATATAGCTTGCAAACTTCTTCATATTTTCTTGACAAAAATTTACAAAAAAAAATAAATAAAAGCATTAATAAAAACGTAAAGTTTTCTAAAAAGGTATTTAAAAAAAAACTGTTTAAGAAATCGTCTTTTTCTTGAAAAGCCTTAAGAAGTTTTAATACAAATTTTTGTTTATGTGTTTTAAAAGCTTTAAAGAATGATCAATATTTTTGGTTCTATTTAAAAACTTCAAAATCTATCACAAAAAGTTTTTAAGGCTTTCAGAAAAAGCTTAAAAAGCTTTTTAAAAATTAAGCATTTGTGTGAAAAATTTTTAAAAGCTTTATAAAAAACTAAAAGTTTTAGAAAATCTGTTGCAGTTTTATATAAAACTGTTGAAGTTTTATTAAAACTGTTGCAGTTTTATATAAAACTGTTGAAGTTTTATGTAAAACTGCAATTAACTTAATAAGTATTTTCATAAAAGTGCTTTAGTTTTAGTGCGAAATTTTCAGAAATAAAAAAGCTTTGAAAATTAAATTTTAGCTGAAAAAAATTGAAAAATGTTCATAGAAAAATAATAAAATTTATTATCAAAAGTTAAACAGAGCTCTATAGACAAAGCTTTTAAAGAATTTTACAAAACAGCCTTGAAAATCTTCCATAGTTTTTTGTAAGAATTTCCAAACATTCATGGTAAAGCTTTGAAGAACTTTCATGAAAAAGCTAACAGTTCCTGAATAAAGTTTTTGTGAAGCTTTAATGAAACTTCGAAAATTTTTTTTTAAATTTCGCGATAAAGCTTATAAAAAAATTTCTATGAAAATGATCTGTTAAAAACAAATTTAAATTTTTTAAAAAGCTTTAAAAAAAATTGATAAGACTGCTTTGCTTAAAAAAATTTCAGGAAATTTCACAAAAAAAGCTTTTAAAATCTTTCATATTTTAAAAGCTTTAAAATTTTTTATAAAAATTTGTGTAGCTTTTTTGATGTATTTTAGAATGTTTTCAAATTCCACGATAAAGCTTTAGAAAAATTTTTGTATGAAAGTAATCTGAAAACAGTTTTAAATAATTTTTTAAAGCTTATAAAAAATTCAAAAAACATATTTTTTTCATAAAAGTTTTCGAAAAAGTTTACATTATCTTTGAAAAACTTTAAGAGAAAAATGTTTCCGAACTTTTTCTCAACAAATTTGAAAAATATTTCATGAACACAACTTGGAAAATATTTAAAGAAAAGTTAATAAAAGCAAGTTATATAAAAACTGAAAAAGCTTTGTTTAAAAATATATTAAAAAATTTCACAAAAAAGCTTTCGAATTTTTTCTAAACAAATATGAAAAATATTTCATGAACACAACTTGGAAAATATTTAAAGAAAAGTTAATAAAAGTTAGTTTTAAGACACTGAAAAAGCTTTGTTTAAAACTATTTTAAAAAATTTCACAAAAAAGTTTTTAAAATCTGAGATGAAAAATCTTGAAATATTTTAAGAATTCCACGGGGAAACTACAAAAAATATTTTATAAAAATTATTTTTTTTTTAATTAACAAAACAGGTTCTGAAAGCTTTCATAAAAATCTTCCAATAAGTTTTCAAGACAATGTTTGAATACGTTTAACAGATACATTTTTTGCGCGAACTAAATATTTTATCGCAAAGCTTTTCAAAACTTTTTATTTTTTGAAAAAATATTCATAAAAATCTTAAAGCTTTAAAAGCTTTTAAACGTTAAAATATTTATGTTTCAATGGGTTTGTTTAGATATTATCATGAGCTATTTAAATTTTTCTGAGCTTAAGAAGCTTCAAACTTTAATTCATATATTAACACAGAATCTCACTGATAACGTTCTAAACAAGCTTTTCGATATGAGAATATGTATATCAAAGTAACAACAGTTGTTTGTTTATTTAAAAGCTTATAAAAATTTAATAAAAGTTTATATAAAGCTTTTTTAGTAATAATTTTTAAAAATATTTTCCATAAAGCTTTTTCAAAAACTGTTCGTATCACTTTTCAACACTTTTTCCGAAAACTTGCTCGAAGCTTTATGTTACGATTTTTCCATGCAGATATCAGAATGTGTGTGCTTAGTTTAAATAAATCTAAAAATAATGTTTTAATCTTGTTGAAAATCTATTAACAGTTTTGAGAAAGATTAAATAAAATAACTTTAAACAATAATGATGTAAAATGGAAAAATGGAAGGATATAAAATGTAAACCGAATTTTTTTTCTAGACTAAATTTTCAAAAAGCTTTTACATTTTTAAGCCGAAATAGCTTTAATTCCAATTCGACGTCTAGTCAAATATTTTGGATTATAAGAAACTAAATAAAAATGCTGTACAAAAGCTTTTCATATAAGCATTTTTTTATGTTTTTTTTTTTTATTTTTTTATTATGTTATTGTTTGCCACATCCCTTGAAGAGATTTAAAAATTATAAAACCTTTAGCAATAAAATGCTGCACTGCATTGCTTGGTTTTGGTTTGGTTCTGTTGCTGCTGTAGCCATAAACCCGTTATCGGTGTTCTCAACTCAATTCTTTTTCACTCTATCTCTTTCTGTCTTTCTGCTTTAAGCTTGCTGTCAAGCTGCTGCTGGCATGTTTTTAACTACATTTTAATGACTAACTTTTTTTTCTGCGGCTCCCACAAACTTCGTCATTAAATGGCTTATGATAAATTTTGCGATTTTGATGGCTTCTTTTAAGTTTAAGCTTTAACACACACTCACAAGCACATATATATATATATATATATATTACACACATACACACTTATGCTTTGTCACATCATGCTGAAACAGTCATAATCCCAATTCTGCTCTTCAAAGATGCTATAGCCATCTTTAATTTTATAGCTTTTCTTTCTATATACCGTTATTCCGATGGTCTTTAATTTTGTTTTCGTCGTTGTTGTTTTTTGTTTTTTTTTGTTTTCTCTTATATATTTTTGCAATAAACGCATAAATTTCGACTTTATTACTTTTTCGACTGACTGCCACGTAGGTGGCGGCTGCCTGGCATAGTTGTTCTCCTGGCGTCTTATTCTGATCTGCGTCGGTGTGTTCTTTATTGATTTTGCGTAAATTAACGCATAGCTGGCATAATAATAAAAAAGCGCTAAGAGTAAAAGAATGAAAAAAAAAAATTACTATAAATAAAAGTATTTTTATTACTTTGATATCAAGGGCATTGCTGTACAGCTAGAACCTGGTCTTAGAGCAAGTTAAGCGTGCTGTTTTTGCTATCTTGTGTTGTGCTGTTTTTTTTTTCCCCATTTTGGTATGTTTTCGTGTTTTCTATTTTTTATATTGTATATCTTTTTTTTGTGCTTTATCGCTGTCTTTCATGCAGTTATCTTGATTTGGAAATTTAATGAGCCACAATATAGTGACAATTGCTGATGTGGTCTACAGATGGCTGTGAAGGATCTTCATTCTTTTGCTCTGGTCAATCATGCTGTGTGTTTGCTGTTGTTCGCAATCATTGCGTGCAGCACGTACACAAAAGAGGCAATATTCAGACAGCTTGATGTATATATTATTACATATACAGTTATAACGCTGTATAGAAAAAAAAAAAAATGCTAATGACAACAAGGACATGCGGCATATTTATAGCTTTTTTTTATATGTATATATATAGCTACATTTATTTATAGCCCATTGGCAGGAGCATCGCTTTAATGCTAATATCCTAGACTATCTTTGCAAGATATCGTTGCGTGTGTGTGTGTGTGTGTTTGTGCGTTTGCCTGTGCTGGCCCTAGCTAATTTTATTTTATTTTAAATAACAGCGCTTTTTATAGCCTGCCTGTCTTATAGCTTAAGAGACAGAGTTATAAACAATTTTTTATGTGCATTATTCCGCTTTAAGCACCCCTTTCATGCGCAGTTTTATGTCTATTTTTACATATAAGTTTGATAAAAAAACTGAGTTAAGCTTTAAAGCATTTATTTATATATAAACATATTTTTATTGCTTTATGACATTTTGAAAAGCCTTAATCGATGTTGTGATCTGGCGCTAAAATTATGAGCTTATCTAGTGCAAGTTTTACTCATTTTAATTCTATAAAATTTTTATATAACTCAGCTTATCTTTGCGTAGAATTAAAGAATTTTTAATGCAACTTTAAAACAACAAAAAGCTTTCAAAATTCTTGTTGCAATTCTGCTCTTAACCTTCACACTGATGGTATTCTAAATTTCTAAATTAATTTTTTTTTAATTGCTAATGCATACAATGCGTATGCTTGAAAAAGCTTTACTTTCAAATACATACAATTTCAAACAAGAACTTCAGAACTTTCTTACAACACTTTTATGTAGACTTTTAAATAGCAACCTTAAATAATTGCTTAAAAACTTTATAAAAAAGGCTTACGAAAAAACATTTCGAAAAAACTTTTAAAGATTTCTAAAAAAACTTGTCAAAAAAAATAAAAAAGGTTCAAAAGCTTTAAAAAATGCTTAAAAAGCTTTAAAATCTTTTAAAATTTTAGTGAAAGACTTTCATTAACAACTTTTAAATCACTATTCAACATGCTTAAATGCTTCGAAAATACTTTTTAAAGCTTTCTGGAAAAGCTTGTCTAAGATAATGAAAAGATTCAAAAGATTTAAAAAACCTTTTAAAGTTTTAATGAAAGACTTTTATTAACAACTTTAAAAAAGTTATTAAACATTATAAAAAGATTTTTCAAAATTGTTTAAAAGAATAAAAAAATTTAAGCAACTTTAAGAAAAAGCCATTATTCAGTATGTAAAGCTTTGAAATTTTAACTACAAATTTTAAAAATTTATAAAATCCTTTAAAAATCTGTTAAAAAATTTGTAGAAAAAGCTTCAAATTTACTATCTAAATAATATTTAAATTTTAACTAAAAATTTTAAGAATTAATAAAATCCTTTAAAAATCTGTTAAAAAATTTGTAGAAAAAGCTTTAAATTTACTATATAAATAATTTTTAAATTTTAACTAAAAATTTTAAAAATTAATAAAATCCTTTAAAAATTTGTTAAAAAATTCGTAGAAAAAGCTTTAAATTTACTATATAAAACTTTAGTAAAAGCTTAATGAGCTTTAAAAAATCTTCACAAATTTCTTGAAAAAGCTTTAAAGCTTTCAAAATGTATATAAAAAAAATTGATAATAGATTTTTAATTTTAAGTTTTTAAAAAATTTTTAGCTTTATTTGATATCATAATAATTTTTAAATAATCTTTATGCAAACGCTTTAAAAGCTTTAAAAAATTGTCAACATTCTTGGCTCAATTCAAAAACTATAAAATCTATATGAGAAAGTTTTAAAAGCTTTCTAAGAAAGCTTTTAGCATTTTCATGAAATAATTTTATAAACAACTTTAAAAGCACTTTTAAACATTCTGAAAAGCTTTTTCAAAATTATTTTAAAAAATACAAAAATTTGCGAACTTAAAAAATCCCTTTCAAAAATTTAAAAGAGCTTTAAAAATAATATTAAAATTGTATAGAAATTGTATAAATTCCTTTAAAAAACTTAAAAAAAATATTAAAAGCTTAAGGACCTCTTAACAATCTTCACAAATTTTTTAAAATTTGAATTGAAATGAATTTATGATAAAATTTGAAAAGTTTTATGAAAAATAATTGCGCAAAAGCTTAAAAAACAACATTCTTTTGTTCAAAAATTTTTTAATGTTTTTAATGTTCAACAAACTTGACTCAATTCAAAAACTTCATAATGTATAGGACAATAATTTTAAAGCTTTTTAAGAAAGCTTTGAAGGCTTTCTGAAAACTTATAAAGCTTTTTAAAAACGTGACAACTTGTATGAAGAAGCTTTAAAAGCTTTATGAAAAACTGTTGCAGTTATATATAAAACTGTTGAAGTTGTATTAGAACTGTTGCAGGTCTATTCAAACTGAAACAAAAAAAAAATCAGTTTTATTTTAACTTAAAAAATATTTTCATAAAAGTCCTTTAGTTTTAGTGCTAAATTTTCAGAAAATTTTTATATAAAAGCTTTGAAAATTTTAGCTGAAAAGGCTTGAAAAAGTTCAGAGAAAAGTATTAAAATATATTATTTAAAGTTGATTAATAAAAGCTTTGTTGACAAAGATTTAAAAGAATTTGGCAAAAAAGCGTTGAATATCTTTCATATTTTTTGAAGAACTTTATGAAAAGCAAACAGTTCTTAATATACTTTTTGGGAAATTTTATTCAAACTTCGTGATATTTTTAAATTTCACGATATAGCATTACAATGTTTTTTTTTTTAAATGATCTGTTAAATAAAAGTTGTAAATTTTTTTATAAAGCTTTAGAAAAATTTTTAATACTGCTTTGTTCAAAAAGCTTTCAAGGAATTTCTAAAAAAAGCTTTTAAAATTTTTCATATTTTATGAATAAAATTCAAAAAGTTTGTTGTAAGTATTCAAATGCTTTAAAATTTTATGTAAAAATTTGTGAAGCTTTTTGAAATATTGTTTGGTTTTTTTAAATTTGAAAATATTGTGGAATGATTTTAAATTTTCACGATAAAACTTTCAAAAAATTTTTTATGAAAATATGTTATATGAAAAAAGGCATTTTTAAGTTATTTTATAAAGCTTCAAAAACTTCAACAAACAGCTTTTTTCATAAAAATTTTCGCAACAGTTTTCATTATCTTTGAATAAATTTTAAAGAAAAATATTTCCAAACATTTTGTAAAAAAAAGTTTGAAAAATAAACATGAACAAAACTTGGAAAATATTCAAAGGTAAGTTAAGAAAAAAAAGTTGTCAAAAACTGAACAAAGCTTTGTTTAAATAGCTTTAAAAAATTTCTTAAAAAAGCTTTTACTATCTTTCATATTTTATGAAAAAAAATAAAAAAAAACATTGTTGTAAGGACTACAAGAGCTTTAAACTTTTCATTAAAAATTTTTGTAGCTTTTGCGAAGAATTGTGGAATGTTTTTTAAAATTCCACATTGAAAATTCTGAAACAAGTTTTTATGAAATTAATCTGTAAAAAATATTTTAAAAATGTTATTTTAAAGCTTAGAAAATATAAACAATACAGCTTTGAAAAATCTTAAAAGAACTTTGAAAGTTATAAAAAAGTCTTCAAAATATTTCATAAAATTCTTTGAAAAAGGTTTTCAAAAATCTTTCATAAAAATTTTTAAAAAAAAATTTTCATAAAATTTTTATAGAAAAATATTCATAAAAATGTTTATAGAAACATTTGTAAAGAAAAATTTTTATATCAAATTTTATAGAAAAATTTTCATACAAATTTTTATTTATAACTATTTTCATACAAATTTGTAAAGAAAAATGATCGTACAATTTTTAACAGAAAAAAAAAATTTTCATACAAATTTGTATAGAAAAATTTTCATACAAATTTTT
Organism: Tetanocera ferruginea; assembly: GCA_958299015.1. Taxonomy (NCBI): domain Eukaryota; kingdom Metazoa; phylum Arthropoda; class Insecta; order Diptera; family Sciomyzidae; genus Tetanocera; species Tetanocera ferruginea. Next base: position 25,116,743 of record OY282644.1, on the reverse strand, counting down.
ATAAAAAAAGTTTCATACAAATTTTTATAAAAAAATTTTCATACAAATTGTTATAGAAAAATTGTTAACAAATTTTTATAGATAAATTGTCTACAAATTTTTAGAGAAAAATTTTAATACAAATTTTTATAAAAAAATGTTCATACAAATTTTTATAGAAAAATTTAATACAAATTTTTATAGAAAAATTTTCATACAAATTTTCATTGAAAAAATTTTCATACAAATTTTCATAGAAAAATTTTCATACAAATTTTCATTGAAAAATTTTCATACAAATTTTCATAGAAAAATTTTCATACAAATTTTTATAGAAAAATTTTCATACAAATTTTTCTGGAAAAATTTTCATACAAATTTTTCTGGAAAAATTTTCATACAAATTTTTCTGGAAAAAATTTCATACAAATTTTTCTGGAAAAATTTTCATACAAATTTTTATAAAAAACTTTTCATACAATTTACAATTTTTTACAAATTTTTATAGAAAAATTGTTTAAAAATTTTTATAGAAAAATTGTTTACAAATTTTTATAGAAAAATTGTTTACAAATTTTTATAGAAAAAGTGTTTAAAAATTTTTATAGAAAAATTGTTTACAAATTTTTAAAGAAAAATTATTTACAAATTTTTATAGAAAAATTGTTCATAAATTTATATAGAAAAAGTGTTTACAAATTTTTTATAGAGAAATTGTTTACAAATTTTTATATACAAATTGTCTACAAATTTTTATAGAAAAATCGTCTACAAATTTTTATAGAAAAATTTTAATACAAATTTTCAAAGAAAAATTTTCATACAAATTTTCATAGAAAAATTTTCATACAAATTTTCATACAAATTTTTATAGAAAAATTTTCATACAAATTTTCTGGAAAAATTTTCATACAAATATTTCTGGAAAAATTTTCATACAAATTTTTATAAAAAAAATTTTCATACAATTTACAATTTTTTACAAATTTTTATAGAAAAATTGTTTACAAATTTTTATAGAAAAATTATTTACAAATTTTTATAGAAAAATTGTTTACAAATTTTTATAGAAAAATTGTTTACAAATTTTTATAGAAAAATTGTTTACAAATTTTTATAGAAAAATTGTTTACAAATTTTTATAGAAAAATTGTTAACAAATTTTTATAGACAAATTGTCTACAAATTTGTATAGAAAAATTGTCTACAAATTTTTATAGAAAAATTTTCATACAAATTTTTATAGAAACACTTTCATACAAATTATTATGATAAGAATTTAATTTTTTAGAAAAATTTCCATACAAATTTTTCTGGAAAAATTTTCATAAAAATTTTTATAGAAAAATTTTCATAAAAATTTTTATAGAAAAATTTTCATAAAAATTTTTATAGATAATTTTAACGAATTGTTTATAAATAAAGCTTTAACAATTTTTAGAAAAGTTTTCTTACGAAAAAGTCTAAAACTTTATACAAAAGCACTAAAAGCTTCATAGTAGCTTTATAAAAAAAATATAAAATATTAATGTTAAGATTAATTTAAGTTAAGCTTTAATTTTTTTCATAATTTTTGGCTCTATTAGACATTTTAATTAATCCATAGAAAAGCTTTATGACAAAGCTTTACAATCTAAAATACAAAGCTTTAAAAGTAATCTGAAAAGCTTTAAAAGCTTTCAATTTTTATGAAACATTTTAAGAGCTTCATGAAAAAGCTTTAAAATTTAAAGCTTTTGTAACTTCAAAATAAAAGACTTTATTGCCTCAAAATCAATTTACGCTAAAGCTTTTTTATTTGACAATTAAAAATGTGCCAAAAATGCTTTGAAATTTTAAAAATGGTCTGTAACGGAAACAGTTATACGAAAAAGCTTTTAAATAAATAACTTTCAACACGAATCTGACACATTTTCACACATGCCGCCATACAAAATTATTTTCAATTTTATTTTTAATGTATTTATTTTTTTTTTGCTACTTCAGAGCTTTTATGCCAAATCATCATGTCGAAATTCAAAATTTTAACATTTCATACAACAAAAAAAATTACAGCAATTTATCAACTTCACATTTTAACACAGCCAAAATGGCAATTGTTGCAATGTTGCTGAGTTGAGATGCAGCGCAGCAAAAACCACAAAAAGCGTCTGCAGTTGAAAACAAAAATATTTAAAAAAAAAGAAAAAAAAAAAACTTTTGTAAAATATTGAATACTCTGCTGCAGTAGCGCAGCTGCTGTCCGCAACAGTTCAAACTTGTACAGACAGCCAGTTCACTAAAAGACAAACAAACAAACAAACAAAATTCAAAAGCTTGCAGCAATAAATTGCATTAAAGTTAATGTCAGGTTAGAGAAAGCCAGATAGATAGCTAGAAAGAGAGCAAAAAACTAGAACAAAAACAACATTTAACTTGAAAGCTCAAAAACACAAAAAAAAAAAACAAAAAAACGAAACGAATAATAAAAATAAATTGTTGAAGCTTAATAACATAACAACTACAACAAAAGCAGCAACAGCAAATAAAGCAACTGTAACAACAACAGCATACAATGCAGCTTTAAAATTTAGCTCAACAGCAACAACAACAACAAGAACATTGTAAAAACTTGATTGATGGCTTGCAACTACTTTGGCAGAGACAAAGAGCGGCAAAAGCTAACAAATATAGTGTCCGTCGTATGTGTGCGTGGGAGAGCGGTAAGGCAGCTTTTAGCCCGCCTTAAGCAAGATAGCGCGCTGCTCGCTTGTCATCCTTGCTGGTTGTGTTTTTTTTTGGCAAGTATTTTTTATGGTGTGTTGGTTTTTTTTTGGCTTTTTTGGCTTACATTGGCTTTCAACTTTTCAAATTGAAGCTGTCAGGAAAAGTCTAAAAAGCTTGATTTTTTTTTTTTTACTTTTTTTCATTTTCTTTACATCACTGCAGCAACAAGAACAACGTCATGGTCATGTCATAAGCGTAAACTATGACTCTGGTTGTGATGTTAACGTTGCCGCTGCTTCCAGCTTGACCGAACGACCTGTTTTACCCTCCACCGTGCCAGCACATACTTTGTGTTGTCTGCTCAGACCAAAGCTTTAGCAATTTTTCGTAGACGTAACTAAAACTGGAATCAAGGATCAGTCACACCAAAAACAAGCTACAAAAACAACAAACTGGACACACCCATGCATTGCTATAGTTGTTGTGGGTGTTATATTTGTTATTTGAGAAAAAAAAAAAAAAAAAAAAATAGAATACAACAAAAATATTGAAAGCTTTGCAAATCCTGTTGCAGTCAGAGTCAGTTTATTTGGAATGCTTGCGTTGTTGGCTCTTTAATATTGCGCTGCCTGCCAGCCTGTCTTTGTTGTTCTATTATTTTTGATGCCGGTCATCATCATGGTAGAACACAACAATAACAGCAAAAATAACAACAACCTCATCAGCAACAGCAACAGCAACAACAGCAGCAGTCACTGACATGTAAGGATAACGATGTTGTTTATACAAGCAAAACCCGTTGAACTTAGTTTTGGTTATACAAATCAACCACACACACACGCACACATACTCACACTGCCACACACTGACAAGCACACAAATCCACTCACACTTGCACATACTTGCCTATTTAGGCTTTTTTGCACTTCACAAAGTTTTAAGCACACATTCAAATATCAACAACATGTCCTGCCAGCCAACAAACGTCCATTCGTCCATTCGTTCGTTCGTTCGTTCATTCAACTGCTCGTGCGTGTGTTTGTCCATTCGTACATTTGCTCGTTTGTTGTTGCTATTGTCGTTGTTTATTTTCTACAAAAACAGTTCGAGCTGAAAGTCCTTTCATGGTCCAGAGCATGCTAGATAGCAGCGCCATCTATAGATTATTAGAAATTGTCGAATAAATCCTGCTCAACAACAACAGCAGCAACAAAGCGTTGTATGCCTACATCTAAGCATGTACATCAAACTATGTCCAAGTGTGCATTTCTTTGTGTTTAAGTATGTGTGTGGGGAAGCTGTATTGCTATGTATTGCTGTGTACGCTTGTATTCATTAGGATTAAATTTCAATTTCAAAACTTCGTTTCATTTCGAGCTTTTTTTTTTCAAGCTCAACATTTTGATTGTCTATCTGATGTGGCTCTACACATTTCTCTATCTTTCTCTCTTTCTATCTATTTCTCTCTCTCCTGCTCTGTCTTGTGTAAAGTTAGTCATGTCGTTTTATATGTCTGTCGTTCTATGGGTTTCGTATATTTTCTCCAACTGCTTGGTTTTTATTACTTCTGGCTCCTATATGAGCTTTACAACAATAATAAAATGCTGATTTACTCTACCTCATATAAAAGTTTATTAATTTGCATAAAATATGTGTAAAGTTTTTGTGCACAAGCTATATAAAAAATAAACCATTATCAGTGAACATTATTAAATAGTATTTTTCGCTTTAAGGTACATCAATTTTGTTTAATAAAGCACACAAAAACGATAACAAAAAAGCTCTTGCGCAAAGCTTGTGAGAAAAAAAATGTCAAATTAATGCATTTGTTTTAAATTATTTGCTTAATAAGATATCTAACATAAGCTTTTAGTCGCTTAATTGAGAAACGCTGTCGTTCTTCAAAAAGCTTTTATATAATTTGAGCTTTACCTCAATTTATTGATAGCTTGAAATTGAAATTTGTAAGCTTGCACACAGATATTGAAAGCTTTCATTAAATCTGCTTAAGTTGTTTTCACTTAAAATATTGCTTTTTAAATTATTTATATGGTAAGATACCTAACATAAGCTTTTAGTCGCTAAGTAGCTCAAAAACGATAACAAAAGCGCTTTTGCGCAAAGCTTTTGAGAAAGAAATTTAAAAGTTAATGCATTTGTATTAAATTATTTGCTTTATAAGATAACTAACATAAGCCTTAAGTCACTAAGTTGAGAAGCGCTATCGTTCTTCAAAAAGCTTTTATGCAACTAGAGCTTTAAGTCAATTAATTTTATTGGTAGCTTGGAAGCTTTCATTAAAGGTACTATAAGTGTCTTCACTTAAAATATTATTTTGCAATTATATGCATGGTAAGATAACTAACATAAGCTTTTAGCCGCTTGTTTGAGAAGAGATATAGCTTTACGAAAAGCTCTTATGACATTTGAGATTTTATGTTATTTGTTATTAATCTGGAATCGAAAATTAAAAGCATCAACTTTAAAACAATAATAAAAGCTTTAAAATTATAAAAAATTTGTTTAAAATTCTAAAGCCTTTTTTCAGTTGAAAGCTTTCATATGTTATGGAGTTTTTGGGTTTTTTTTTGTTTCCAAACCTTAAAAGGATTAAAGAATTTTCTGTATTCTCACATAGATATACTTTTTTGGAAAAATATCCGTTCCGAAAAGCTTTTAAAAAGATCTAGTTAATTTTTGTAATTTTGAATATCATTCGATAACTTAACCTAACAAAAATTTTATAACATTTAAAGCTTCTATAGATTTGGCTAGTTTGGTCAAAACTCAGAACATGTACTTAGAAATCAAAAGTTATATAAAAGCTTAATAAATAGTCTTAGCTTTTATAACATTTTTCTACTAAAAAATCTTACTTATGTAACGTAGATTCCTTTTTTAATTTTTAAAGACACGCATCGGTGTTGTTAAAATCGATAAATTTGTTTTACTTAAAAGCTTAAGTTAAATATTTTTATTTTTTAGATTTTTAGTATCATACAATTTTATCTTCAAACTTTTATTCCTTTTATTAAGAGCTTTATAGTTTTTTTATAAAAGCTTTTTTGTTATTTTGTGGCTGCTTGTCCAAACTTTTAAGCACCAACAAAGGAATAAAAAGCGTTTATAGGATATAATTAAGTTGGCCTTACTTTTGTAGCTTTTTTCAAAGAAAGCTTTCTTAAGTAGAAAGTTTTGTTAAAATTTAAACTAAAACCACTGAGTTATACCCAAAGGATTTTTTAAAGACTCTCACATAAATGTTTAATTTGAAAAATATGAAATTGAACTAAAAAGCTCTCACAATATTTTTTAAATTTTTAATATTTTTTTTTCTTCAGTTTTCGCTGTTATTGTGAAAGCTTTTAATGTTTTGTGCAAAAGCTTTTACATTATTTTAAGCTTAAAAGCAATTTTTTGCTTGCCAGGCCAACATTTAAAGCTCCAACAAGGAATTTTAAACCTCTAATGGGAGCTAATTAAGCTGTCCTCATTTCTGAAGCATTTTTTTTTTCTGAAAACTTTACTTTAATTTTTAATGTATCGACCAAAAGCAAAAGTAACTCCTTCCGAAGTTTCTATAGATTTGCAAATAAAAAAAAAATTCAACTAAAAAGCTTTTACGAAATATTTTAATAAATGAAATTTCTAACATCAAAAATATATTTTTTTAAGTTTCTTTCGCTATTGTCAAAAGCTTTTATGTTTTTTCTTTAAAAGTTTTAATTTCACTTAAGGCTTTTATGTAATTTGTTGACTGCTTGGACAAAATTCAAAGCACCAACAAAGAATATTAAAGCTAAAGAGATAATTAAGTTATTTTCACTTCTAAAGCGTTTCTTAAACGAAGCTTTTTTTAAGTTATGAAATTTTGTTAATATTTAAACCACAACCACTGAGTAATACCTAAAGGATTATACCTGGAGGTTTAGAAAATATGTAAAAATATAAAAAAAAATGTCTTAAGTTACAAGCTTTCACAAAATATTTTTATATTTGAAATTTTCAACCGCACAATACATAAATTTTCAAATGTATTCATCTAATAGGAAAAGCTTTTTTATTTTAAAAATTTAATGTGTTAGTAAAAGCTTTTTGCATGCTTGGCCGCAATTTAAAACACCACTAAAGTAATGAAAACCTCATTTAAAAGATACAGCTGAAAGCTCTGAATTCAAAGCAGAAATATAGCTATTGAAAGCTTTTCCAAGAGCTTATTTATAATGTTTTTTTTTTCTTCTGAAGCATTTTCCAACTGAAAGCTTTTAGATTTTATGAAGCATTTACTTGTTTTAAGATTTTCAACCAAAATCCACAGACGAAAGATAGAAGAGCTTTCATTAAATATTTTAATTTTTTTTTTGTATTTTGTATATAATTATATCTCTGTACTTGAGCTTTTTTCTCTACTTTAAGAAGCTTAATTGATTTTAAAAAGATTTAATATAATGTTAAGCTTTTATGGAATTAGTTTATGCTATTTGATAAGAATTAAAAGCTTCAACGAAGATGTTAAAAGATCATTTTAGAACAAAAATAAATGCCTAAGACATGTTTCTTTAGACGTAAGAGTCTTAAATTATGAAAGATGTACATTAAATTAGAAAAACAACAAAAATGTCACAAATTTTTCCAAGCTGACCAAACACCGACTTGAAATGTTCTCCAAGACGTGTATAAATATTTTTTAAAACTCAAATAATTGCTCAAATTAAATTATCTTTAACTTTTTAAAGCTCAAGGCCTTTCAAATTTTTATATTTGCAAATTTTTCTTGCAAATTTTTCTTTTCTGAAATAGTATTTAAACAGAATATTTTGTTTTGTGTCATAACGTTCTTATAAAGGAAAAATTATAATCTATGGTGAAAGCTTTTCATAAATTTAAATAACTTGCGCTACGCTTTAGTTTTCTTTTAGTTAAAATTTGAAATAAAGTGTTATTTTTTGCGTTTTAATCAACAGACAAAAAAGCTTTTTATGTTTTTTTTTAAAAAAAGTTTTTTTATGTTTTTTATATTTTTTTTTTTTTTGAGTTCCAGTGAAAGGAAGAGAAAGCTTTTAATATACTTGTTTAGCTTTCAACTAAAAAGCTTCTATTAAAATATTTGTTATTAATATTTTTGAGTGCAATTCAGTTGAAATGAACTTAATAAAAAGCTTTTTATGTATTTTTGTAGCTTCATATGAAAAAGCTTTTTTTCACAATTTTTCTTTTAATATATATTACGTTCTTTTAATATATATAAATTTAAAAGCTTTGTATAAGTTTATTAAAGTTGTATTAAAAAACTTATTTAATTTTGCTTATTTTGAATTGTTGTGCTCACAAGAATTTTTTTTTTATTTTTTAGCTTTATATTAAAAAGCTTTTTTTTAAATTTTGTGTTTTTTTTTTTTCTTGCGTCCTAGTGAACAGAATAAAAAGATTATATTACCTTTTTAGTTTTTTATCAAAAGCTTTGATAAGAAAAGCTGTAAAAAAAGTTTCTAAAATTGTCTTTACTTAGTTATGCACTTTGTTTTGCAAAAAGTGCAAACTACAACACTTTTTATTGCTTAAAATAAAAGCTCTTAAAAAAAGCTTTTGAAGTTTAATTATAAAATAATCTTAGTCAAATTTAAGGTTAAGTGTTTTAAAAATATTTATTAAGAAGTTGACAAAACTTTTTCATGTAATAAAAGCTTAATAATAAAAAGCTTTATATTAAAATGCTTTTTTTCACAATTCGTTTCTTGAACGTAAAATAGTAAAATAGTTTGAACGTAAAATAGTTCAAGTGAACAGAGTAAAAAGCTTTTTTTAATTTATTACATAATTAGCTGTGAATTGTTTAAAATAGCTCTTACAAGGCTTTTGAAGCATTAAATATTTAATTTTTATGTTAAGTCTTGAAGTTTTGCTTAAACTTCAAGACTTTTACTGTCTTCCTTAAATTATATATAAAATTTTTTTCTCAAAATATGCCAAAAAAGCTTTTTTTTTTGAAGACATAGTTTTGGCAGATTTCCTGCTAAAAACTGTTGTTATTTAATACAAAAATTAGCTTTTTTGTCTACAAATATTCTTTGTTATCTGGTTAACCTTAATGCTAGGTCTTAGTTCTGCTGGCTACGAAAAGCTTTTCATTAAAATGAACATCATTTAATAACAGCAAGAAAAAAAAAGCAATCCCTGTACTTAACATTTAACAGACTGTATAAATTCAAACTAACGTCAATTAAAGCTCTTCATATTCAACTTTATATGCGAGAGTTTATTTCATATACTTTCACACACACACACACATACACTCATACACATAGACATAGAAAAATGCCATTAAGTGCGATGATGTTGCTCCTTTGCTACGCTCTACTTGTATAATTTGCTACTTTAGCAACAAATCTCATTACATTATATAAAAATACTACAACAAAAGCAACAACAACAACAACAACAAACAGATGAAAAAGTATAATAATAAAAGTTTCAGCTTAATCCTTACGTAAGTACGTTATAGCTCTCGTTTGTGTTCTATTTAGCTCTTTCCAACAAAACTCTAGTTATCTACTTTTTCTTCTGCAACGTCTTGTTGTTGCTCGAATAACTTTTGATGATATTTCTTCTAGTTGCTGTTGTTGCTGATGTTGTTGCTGCTGCATGATTATGATGAATGCAATTCCAACTTTTTTTTTTGTTTTTGTTGTTATACGGCTATAGCAGCAACAAAAACAACAACTTAAAAGAACACGTATCAAGGAAATGATGCTCTTGTTTGACGTAATTAAAATTGAAGAGTGAACAGTTATGTAATAAAAGTAAAATAAGGCAGACTAACAGACAGACAGACTGATAAAAGCTTAGGACAGAGTTCAGTTTCTTACAGTTGTAGACGAATAGACAGACAGACAGACAGACAGACAGAGCAGCTGGCAAGACAATGCAACAGACAGAGCGATAGACAATAATGACGACGACAACGACAACAAAAACGTAAGATCTCAAAATGACGTAAGATGTAACGTTAGTCAGCAATGAATGAATGCATTTATTTGACTTGATTTTATTCTATGTCAAAATTTTCTTGTAACAGCTACATGAATGTTTGCAGACGTAATTTAATTTGCGTCAATATTTTTTTTGTTTATTTTTTTTTTGCTATCTTTGCGTCTTAAGGTTTTTTTTTCTTTTGATGAGCTTTTATGTGTTGACATTTTTGAGGGCTTAGTGTTGGCATAAGTAATTCAAAGCAGCGACATTATATATTCAAAGGCTTAAAGGAAAAATGCAAGATGTGGGCAATTGAAGCGTGCGGCTTTTGAAAGCTTTAAAGTGTCATTTATGAGTTCAATAAAGATATAGGTATGTATGTAAGTAGGGAAATTTAACAAAATTTTAAAGTATGTATCACTTGACATAGGTAAGAAAACAGCTTAAGCAAATTTCTGTACAAATACTATTTGATGATATTTAATAAAAGCTTAAAATTTAAAATTGCAGGAGATTAAAATTATTTACTTTAATGACAATATTTAGCTTTAAAGTACCAACATATTTACGTTTGAATTATTTTCAGACTTTGGAAAACTATTGAAGTTTTTATTTTTTAATATATTTATCATTTCTGTATGTATTTTTAATATTTTTTTTTTTATGTTAAGGTGTGGGAGCTTATTTATTTTAAATTTTTCTTTAATTTCAGTGCTTGAACTTTGATTAAATTTCCGAAAGCTTCGAAGTTTTCTTAAAAACCTAATATGTTTTTTGTCTTCAACTAAAAGCTTTATAGATATAATGTAATCTTTCAGATACGAAATATTTCAATATTATAAAAAATTCATATTTTTTTTTTTCATAGTTTGTTCAAAAAAGGAAAATTAAAGTTTTTCAAATAAATAACTGAAGTCATAATTTTATCAAAAAACTTAAATAAATGTTCTGAGCACAAGTTCTGAAAATAAAAATTATAAAAAAAAAAAAAATATGAAATTTCACAGTGAATAAGGATCATGGAAATGTGTATGAAGTTTTGAATGAAAAGATGACTCAATATAAAAAAAGCTTTTTTTTCTAAGCTAGTGTTTATAAAATAAAATTATGTGATCAAATTTTGTGAGCTTAATACTAAAAATTTCCTGAATCATCAAATTTTTACTTTTTTTGTTCAAAAATAAAAGCTTTTCAGAGAAATTGAATCTGTTTTATTTTGTAACAAAAAACATTTAAAGTCTGTTATACTTAATTAATTTTATTTAACAAGAAAGCATAAAAGAGTGAAAATTAAAGTTTTACTCGCTTTAAGGTGGGGCATAACAGTCGCGGCAGAGAAAACAGACCGTTTTTTAAAAATTTATAACTCAGTCAAAAACAAACATTTTTCCAAATTTTTTTATTATTGTAGAGAATTGAACAATTTACAAGAAAAAAAATCAAAAAAATATATTTTTCACTCCAACATGGTTTTATAGAGCTCCAAACTAGCGGCAGAGAAACAACGGGGCCTCGTGGTTGCAGCGCTGGGAGTCGCAAAAATTGGCCGATCTGAAAAAAAATGACTCTTTTATATCTTAACAAAATTGGCTATCGCATGACAGGATCTTTTTTTTTTAAATATTTTTTTTCAATTTTTGGTGATGTTCCAAATTTGAAAGTGTGTTTTTTCTAAAAAAATATTGACTTTAAAAATTCATAAAAAATCGAAAAAACTCGTGTCATACGATCAAGGCCGGATTAACCCTTGTGAGGGCCCATAGGCAGTGCAATTTACTGGGCCCCTTTTCTAACTTTCTAAAACACATTAAGGGTATTCATGCAAAGAGGCAAGAATATAATTTGGGCAATTAGTTATTTTTATCAGGCAGGTTGCATGAGCATCCCTTAAAAGTCGATTGAGCATTTGCATCATATATCAGCTGTTTGCAAGTTCAGGGTTTGTTTTCTGCAAATGAAGTATATAAATAATTTTCCTGATTGAAATTCCTTCAATTCACAAAATTTCCATTCTTACCTCTTCCATTTTATTTAATTAGTTTTACAATTTTTACTATATCTTCTCCTGCTTCTAATTTTTTTTTTGCTTTAGTAAAATAAATCAGCTGATTGATGTTATAAGTTTGCCTGTTTGTTTGCCCAGCTAAATCGTTGAGCTAAGATATCTGGTTTGTGCAAAAGCTTCTTCATACAAACTTTGACAGTTCATTTATAAGGAGAATAAACTTATACGGTTTATACCGCTTATAAGGGTTTTGCCCAGTTGCATGAATACCCTTATTGTTTTCTTCCACAATGCAATTATATTCATAAATCCGCATATTTTCTTACTAAAAAACATTTAAGCGAGTTGAAGATCGAACTCGGGGTTCGTTTGAACGCACGCCACATACTTAGCACGCACGACGACGGTCGCCACATATAATAATTATATAACTTGTTAAACCATTCAAATTCTTAAACAAATTGTTATTGGCTTGATTGATATTAATTTTAGTAATTGATTTAATTTCTTAGAGATATTTCTTAGAGAGATATAATGTGTCATTAGAGATGTTATACAAATTTGTCTGCTTCATTGATAACTCTGTTACCTTCAGTAAAGCTTTAATGTACGCTAAAGCTCTGCACTCGCTCCGCTCATTAAAGCAAACTTGTCATTAGTGAGTGTGTGTGTGTGTGTTTGTGTGCTTGTATTTTTCCTTACAGTACTATTTAATTAAAGCTTTGATAGTGTCATCAAAAATCCGCTATGTTGGCAGCAGCTGTGTTAAACAACATGTTCAAAACAAACTGCAGGCAGCATTTGTGCTGCCACTTCAAAAAAACTGCTACTACGTTTATTTCTTAAACACAGGCAACACTGCCAAGACAATCAAGACTGTCACCAAATGCCAACAATACCATGTCTACTTTTCCATCCCCGCCCCACCAACTCAACCACAACTCATCCTGTGCTAACCGCCACACGAACAGCGTCGCCACATTGTCTGTCAGTAAAAATGTTTTATGACAGACACAAAACGCCATAATTAAAAACCACAAAAATGTAATTAAAATTTCTAACGCTTCATAACACTGGTTTTATATTATATTTTTTTTTTCTCTCTCACACTAGCAAGACGAAGCTTTAAGCTATGCTTTTTTCACGATGTGTTATTAAATTATATGAAAGCCAAGACGTGTACATATTCGAGCTGTTTTAAAATAAAAATAAAAATGAAAAAATAAAAAATAAATTTATGTATTAATATTGCCAAAAATATGTTAAGAACCAGTAATCAAAGCTATGTATGTCAAAAGCTTTTTGCGACAGCTACATTAAGGCTTACTTAAAAAAGTCTTGTGATATTTTTTCAATTAATTAAAATTCAGTTAATGTGTCATAGGAGAAAACATACTTCATACATATTTAATATGACATTTGGTTGGCAGTGTTTAGTGGAGCTTTTCTTTAACTCACACATACACTGTTGGCAAATGTGAAGGGCAAATGACTTTTTAATATTGTGATTTTTTATGCTTTGCTTCTATCTGTGAGATGAGAGCTCTGAGTTAATGCCAAGCAGAGCTAGAGAGGAATAGAGATAGTTATCTGCGTTGTTTTAAGTTTAAAGCTAATTTTAGTTTTGACTTTTATTTGACATTTATGTATGAAAATAGAAAGTTTCCAAGGGGAAGGAGGGGACGTGGGTATAGAGGGATAAAAAGGTACTGTTGTTGCATGTTTTCTACGAAAGCTTTTTTTATATAAGAAGCATTAAAGTTAAACTTGTGAGAACAAGGACAGGATGGAAGTAACTTTAATAGTTGAGCACAATATTTAACCCTTATGGAACCAAAAACACAATTTTGAACATTTTAAGATATATTAAAATATTATGAAGTGTAGTTTTTAAAGACTACGATTTGAATTCCTAACATTGACTCTCTAAAACTAACACATTCTCCAGAGGAAATTTTGATATTGATATTAACTGCGTTTTTTTTTCGTTGTGCGATACGTTTAGATTTGACTTTTACCCTAAAAAAAGAACTTAAATCATATTTTGTTTATTGCTTAACCCAATGAATGGCTTTGTCTTTTAGACTGACAGGATATGTGTAATCAATAGAGCAAGCCTTGGTAAGTGCCGCTAGTAAAAGGTAGAAAAACTTAATTTATGTCACGAACAGATCTATTTTCGGTTTTTGAAGTGATTCGGCTCTCGTACTGGACTATTTGTTGTTGTTGTTTTCAATCCAAAGCAAGATCCATATCTAAAACTTGGGCTTTCAAAACAACGGAGCTATTTGTATGGATTATCCAAGTACCATTTTGATTTCAAAATGTGCATTCTGTTAAAAATTTTCATATATATTTATTTTCTTTTATTTTCCTAAAAAAGTCCAACATATTTTTAGGCTGACTTGTTAAAAAAATATATATTCTTTTCTCTCAATTAATTTTTTTTATGTTAAACCTTTATTGGTTAAATTGTTTGTCTATTTTTCTCTTCAACATTAGCTAACTAGATCCACTTTACTGCAAATTGTTCTGCAAATCCTCTCTGGAGCATAATCGTTATTCGATTTACCATCTTCCAAAAAGTATGCAACGTTTTTTTCGAAATTAACTTACGTACGTTTGCAATTTGTTTTCGTTTCAGTCTTGCACTCTACACAAAGCTAGCAACTTCTCCTATACTGCTTCATTTTCTTCTTTTTTTTACTACATTATTCAATCCTTTTGGCTTTTTTTCGGCCAAATCTCTTCGTTACACCTGAAGGATGCCAGCTCATCAATCTGTATTTAGTTTGTCTACCGCCAGCCAGCTGCACGTTGTACAGCAATTGTCTGCTGGTAAGTGAGTTAGGAGCGGTATAGAGGGCGTCAAAATACCTGCTTAATGAACGTTTCCGGTAACTGTTTTGTGGCAGCGCGATAAGCGCCTGGACATGTCATGACTTATTTCCGTTTTGCTCTTTATGCAATTTTTCAAGCTGCTTTCAAGCTTTTGCCCACTTTTTGGGGTTTTTGCTTTGCGGTTTTATTTGTGTTGTTTCTTTTGGCCGTTTTTGTGTTATTGTTTTGTGTTTCTATTTTTTGTTTATGTTTTGTTTTTTGTGTTTTAAACGTTCAAAGGCGTCAAGTTTACAACACCTTCCGGCGGCGAACGCTGCATGACAAATGTTTTCAGTCAAACTCAGAGCCAGCATAATTTTAGGCTCTATCAAGAAATAGAGAAATAAAATGAACAAAAGTGTAGCAAAAATGCGCCGAATGGAGTAAAGGTACAACAAAAAATATGACAAATGACAAACAATCATGCAATCAGTCTGAATGTACAGCGCTTAGGTGGTTTTATGCCGTAATGCTAAATATGCGCAACGACAGATAAAAAGCTTTTAAAAGTTTGTCGCAGCATATAAGGCGCTTTGGTGAAAGATTTATTTAGACTGACAAATTATTTAACAATAATAGTGCAAGAAATAATTTATAATAATTTATTATTGTCATATTAATTGAGGGCTGGGCAGCAAAAAAGCTTGAGTATGAAAAGCTTTTAAGCTGTTTTATAAGACAGCTTTACTTGAGCTGTCCACTTATATGTAAATTAAGTTAAGCTTGCACGAAAAAAAAATTTTAATATAATTTTAGAGCTTTTTGCTGTCTTTTTCAAGTCTCTTTTAATGGCCTGTCAAGCTTTAAGCTTTAGTAAAATGCTTATAAATGCAAGCTTTTACCTTTCTTTATAGCGAAAAAAACATAATTTGCACTTAAAACAACTATAGTACTTTATTGATGTAGTACTAATTGAAAGTTAAGCGGAAAAAAGCTTGAACATAAAAAGCTTTTTAGTTGCTTTTGAAATAGCTTTACTTGAGCTGCCCACAAACTTGAAAATGAAGGCATACTTTGGCAAAAAAAATTGTATAGCCATTTAAAAGCTTTTGTGCTGCCTCTGCCGACTCTTTTTAAATGGCCTGTTCTGCTTAAAGCTTTAGCAAAATGCTTCTAAATGCAAGCTTTTACCTTTCTTCAACGCTTCAAACATAATTTGCGCCGTAAACAACTAGAATAATTTATTGTTGTTATATTAATTGAGAGCTTGATAGGAAAAAGCTTAAATATAAAAAGCTTCTAAGCTGCTTTATACGACAGCTTGGCTTGAGCCGCCCACTAACTTTAAAATTAAGGCGTGCTTTGGCCAAAAAGAATTGAATTGATATTGAAAAGCTTTTTTGCTGTCTCTGCCGACTCTTTTTAAATGGCCTGTCCAGCTTAAAGCTTTAGCAAAATGCTTCTAAATGCAAGCTTTTGCCTTTCTTCAACGCTTCAAACATAATTTGCGCCATAAACAACTAGAATAATTTATTATTGTTATATTAATTGAGAGCTTGACAGGAAAAAGCTTGAATATAAAAAGCTCTTTAGTTGCTAAATACGACAGCTTAGCTTTGACTGCCCATTAACTTTTAAATTAGGCATGTTTTGACGCAAAAATGATTTTATAGCTATTGAAAAGCTTTTTTGCAGTCTCTTTTTCAATGGCGTGTCCAGCTTTAAGCTTTAGAAAAATGATTGTTAATGCAAGTTTTTAACTTTCTTTAGCGCGAAAACATAATTTGCGCCATAAACAACTAGAATAATTTTTGTTGTTATATGAATTGAGAGCTTGGCAGGAGAAAGCTTAAATATAAAAAGCTTTTTAGTTGCTTTAAACGACAGCTTAGCTTAAACTGTCCACTAGCTAGAAAATTTAGGCATGCTTTGGCGAAAAAATAATTTTTAAGCCATTTAAGAGCTTTTTTGCTGCCTTTTCTCAGTATTTTTCAATGGCCTGTATAGCTTTAAGCTTTAGAAACATGCTAATTAATGCAAGCTTTTGCCTTTCTTCAAAGCAACAAACATAATTTGCACTATAAACAGCAAGTATTGTTTGTTGTTGTTTAGTTAATTGAGGGCTTATCAGGAAAAAGCTTAAACATTAAAAGCTTTTTAATTGCTTAATAACATAGCTTTACTTAAGTTGCCCTTAAACATGCAAATTAGGGCATGTTTTGGTGAAAACATATTTTTATAACAATTGAAAAGCTTTTTATTGTCTTCTCCGAGTCTTTTTTAATATCCTGTACAGCTTTAAGCTTTAGACAAATGCTTCTTAATGCAAATTTTAACCATACTTCAGCACGACAAACATAATTTGCACTATAAACAACTAGAATAATTTATTGCTGTCATATTAATTGAGTTGTTGACAGCAAAAAAGCTTGCATGTAAAAGCTTTTTAGTTGCTTTATAAGACAGTTTTACTCTAGCTGCCCATTAACTTGAAAATTAAGGCATGCTTTTAAGAAACAATAATTTTCTAATAATTGAAAAGCTTTTTTCTGTTTTTGCTGAGACTTTTTAATAGCCCTGCACAGCTTAAAGCTTTAGAAAAATGCTTATAAATGCCAACTTTTACCTTTCTTCAGCGTGACAAACATAATTTGCGCTATAAACAACTGGAAGAAACAAAAAAAAACAATGCACATAAGTCTGTAAAAGCAAATGTAATTATATTAAAACTTTGCGCCTTAAAAGCTTTTTGCTAACTTTCAAGTCAATTTAAAAGAAAATAAAATGAACATAAAATAAAAAAAACATTAATAGAATTTATTATATTAAACGTTATGGAGGCAAAAATGCACATTTTTTTATGACCGTTTTAAAAGAAAAACTTTCAAAACATATTGCATTAACTTTTTGCAGCGCATAAAAGCTGCATGCAATGCTAAAAGCTAACAAAGCCAATGCAAGACATGGCTGGCTACAAAACAAAACTAACAAAAAAAAAAATAAATAAAAAAACAACAAAAATACAACAAAAGCTTGCAATAGTTTTGCGTTTAATAATGTTTATCTTTGCTATCTGTGCATTGTTGTTTATTTTGTGGAGCATTACTTACAACAGCTTTTCATTCATTGTTAGCTTTTAAGCACAAAATGCTTTTGCAGAGATAACAGTCACATATATATAAAGTCAATTGTTTTGTTTTGTTTTTTTTTTTTTTTTCAATTTTAGTGCATGCTATAGCTAAGCGAAAAAGTTTGCCAATAAAGCTTTACAAATGCTTAGCTTATTTCAAAACTTGCGTTTGGATTTAAGCAAAAATAAGAGTCACAAAAATTTTTTTTTTTAACATAATAACTACATTAAATTATATTTAATTGTATAGCTTTTGAGACATAAAATCATGAAAAGCATAAAAAACATAAAAGCTTTACCAACATTTTTTATTTCAATTTATTAATAAATTTGTTAAGCAAGCATGCCCAAAAATTTAGAGCAGCTCTTTTACTTTGTGAAGTGTTTGTCGAAATCACGTAACCTAGACAACCTAGGCAATTAATTAGCCTAGAGCTTTCGTCCCCTAGGTAACAACCACATCTCATTAAAATCTCGTTTGCAATTAACGTAGAACAACTTGTACTAGCAACGCTGCTGCTGCTGTTGCTGCTGTTGCTGCTGCTCTTGCTTCTTCGCACAAATACAAAGCATGCCACTTGAAGTGCTGGAAAACATGCAAGTGTTGCCAATTAGTAAAGTTTTAATTGAAATTATGTGCGCGTAGCTTTGTGCGGCATAATTTTAGGCGGTTTTGCCAAAAAGCCTCATAACATTGCAGTGGCTTCGCTTTGCGCAGCTAAGAAATTCTTGAACAAAAAAAAAAAATTAAAAATAATTTGCACTAAATGCTTACTTCAAAGCCAACAAAAACGTCTCGTTCGGCTTGAACGTGTTATTTCAAATTTATTGCCTGAAAGCTTTTTTGCTGACTTAGCCTGGGTATTTTATATGTCGAACTTTAATTGACTTGCGACATTAAGTTATAATATTAAAAGAAGTCCCCAGCGGCCAACTTATTACCAAAGCCAGGCAATGAGGTCCAGAAAGCTGAGCAGCCGTGTGATGATGCTTAATATTTTCATAACTCATTAAATTTACGTGATTAATTTTCAGCAACTTAGCTAACTTTTATCTAAGAGTCTCAGTTTAATTAAGCTGCTGCTGCTGCTGTTGTTGTTTTTGTTGTTGTTGTTGTTGTTGTTGTTGTTGTTGTTGTTGTTGTTGTTGTTGTTGTTGTTGCTGCTGCTAAGCTTATAGCTTATTGCATAAAATATATTTGATCAAAATAAAAATAATAATCATTTTTTTTCTTATACCAAAAAGCTTGCTTTGATGTAAGCTTTTTTGTGTGTTTGTCAATCATCAACAGGCAGCGCACGTTACATAAGCTGTTGTAGAATACAAGTGATATTACATATATAAAGGCAGCATGTGGCTATTTTTCTTGTTCTTCCTCTACGTTAATTGGAAATTTTTGCTGCTCTGCTGACTATATTATAAAAAAAAACTTGTGGTGCTGCTGCTTATGGCAAAGTTAAGCGCTGTGCTTAGTGCGGCAAGAAGCTTTAATTTTAAAGAGCTTTCATTAAGTTTGCTTTTTGATTTTAAGACGTAATTGTGCCATAAGGTTTTTTATAAAAAAAAAAATTTGTATAATACATTTTTTTCTCTTTAACGTTACACTCGAAAGCATATTTTTGGAAATTTATCACAAATAGGCCATGAAACCAACAAATTTTGTATACGTTCATGAAAAAAGGCGTGAAGGGGCTTGCATTTCTTCTAACTTTTGTTGTTTTGAATATATAACCAGTTTTATGTGGTCTTTAACGTTACACTTTTTAAAAATAACCTTAACGGTAGGTTTGCATTTCAAAAAAGTACTAAATTTTTTTATAAAAAACCATTAATTAAACAACCATAACGAAGATAAGGGATCAAATGATTGTCTTAATTCGAAATAATAAAAACAAAATGTTGCCTTGCACTTCTAACAGCCAAACTATGTGGTCTTTAACGTTACATGTTCCTACTTTTTAGTTTAGATTTGTATTTTAAACGCTCGCGACAGAGGCAAAATGAGCCAAATTATGTGGTCTTTAACGTTACATGTGCCTACCTTATAGTTCCGATTTCAATTTTTACCGCTCACGACAGAGGCGATATGTGCGTATGCAGTGAAGCGAGACAAAAACACATATTTATGTTTACAAATGGCATGTTATACAAATGAACGGTATATATTCGATATAGAACGAAATTAAATAAACAAAAAAATTACCATCTTTACACCTACAGAAAAAATTTAATTCGGCAATTTCTAATTTGGCACGATTAGAATCAAAATTTATCGCACACAATTTTATTAATTCAATTTAAGATAATTTAAATCTATATAATTAATAGGCTAAGGTTTTTTTTTTGACTTCAACTCCTCCCAGACCAATGGACCGATTCTATCAATTTAGATGTCATTAAATCAGGTTTAGGCTGTATATGTGCAAACCACTTTTAAAAATTGTGATTTCACTTCAGGAGGTTCCCAACCTTTTATAACAGAAATAAAATTTTTGTACAAAAAACCGTTATTTTATCGATTTGAAATTTAGTTTGAGAAGAGTTAATGAATTGATCGAATTTGAATTTTTTTCAAAACTAAAAATTTTTAACCAAAATTATCTTTTATGTATTCCTCAAATGTCAATTGTCCGAAAAATGCAGTTCCAAAATCAAAAAATTCCACTTTCCGAGCAAACAAGTCAGTCAAATTTTTACGGTTTTCAAAAAACTGTTGTTTTTTGTGTTGTTTCATCAAGTGTTTTTTCATCTAAATGTGTCATAAATCGATGTTGTAGGTGTTTTGTAAGTACCTTTTATTAATTTCTGAAATATATCTTAGTATTATTTCTTAAATCTATTTTTTAATGCGTTTTTTTTTTAACATTAGTTATTTTTTATATTTGGAAGAGTTAAGCTGCGATGTTTTCGAATAGTAATAATGTTTTTCCGTCTTCGTATTTTGACAGTTACATTAAAAAATTTTGTGTCAGATCAAACGTTTCAAGTCAAACCATTCAGATAATGATCTTTTATATCGTTATTGAGACTTAATATATCTTTATTCGTCATAACTTTTGAATAGAATATCATATATTAAACGTCTATAATGTTTCTTACAATTAATTTTTATTGAATTGCTCGAATTCGGGCAACAGGTTTACTAGTTTATATAAAAAAACAGACTCAAATTTGACTCCGAATTATCATAATTTCTGGCAGTCATTGTGAATGCTTTTCTTGTCGAATTGTCATAAAAAGTATTGAAGGACCAAGTTAAGTAATAAATATTAATGTTTGGTCAATGAAAAGATTAGGCCTTTTTTCAAATACGTGACCTTTTTCACATAAATAGATGATAATTTTTTCGAAATAGAAGATCCCTTTCTCAAATGAGTTTCGTGTCACTTTGATAAAAAATGACTTTTTAGTCAGATTATGTATACATACTTTTTAAAACTGATGAAGACTATTAAAACATTTAGTATATTTTACAATATTATTTTGAACCAAGAGACTCGGAAAACTTCAGAGAGCTTGAAATCTATGGACCATTCCTTTTTATTGACTTTCGGACCCCGTTCGACTATACTTTTATTATTTCTTTACCTCTAATACAATTTTAATAAAAGTGTAAAGTACACTTCACTAATTTTTTCGTCCAAACCTAATGGTTGCTATACAGTGAAAGCATTATGATTTTTCTAGAAAAGCGGAAAAGGTGTTTCTATGAAAAGGGCCCATATTTATACCCTAAACCTGAAAGGTCAGGTAATATTAACTTTGTGCAAGCGTTTGTAATGCATAGAAATCAGTGAGTCTGGTATAGTAAAGTACATATATTCTTGATCAGGGTCACTTCCGGAGTCGAGCTATGCATATTCGTCCGTCCGTCCGTCCGTCCATTCGTCTGTGTGTTGTCCGTATACACAGGATAAGAAGAAGGACTTGAGATAATTAAATAAAACTCGGTACACATGGTCATATGGATCCAAGGATCTGGACTATTGAATATTTTTGAAATTCGCCCACGGAAACGCCTATCATACAACGCAAAAATTTAAAACTGCATAAATGAGCTCATAATTAGCCAACGACAAAAAAATTAGGTATGTATGTATTTTATATCAAAACAAAGACGTCTTCGAAAAATAGATGTCATCCGCCCAAGGAAACGCCCAACTCGCATACAACCCAAAAATTCAAATAAGCTCATAAGATCAATAAATAAGCTCATGTTTAACATACAGGGATAAAATTTAGTACGCATGTATTTTATATCAAAACAAAGACGTCTTTGAAAAATGTATGTCATCCGCCCACAGCCACGCCCACCCCAAAACTGAAAACTCAACAAATAAGCTAATATTAAACCAATAGAAATAAAATTTGGTATGCATGTATTTTATACCAAAACTAAGATGCATTAAGAAATTGGGCGTAATACGTCAACGAACACGCCCACCTTCTATATAACCCACAATTGCGAAAATTTTATAAAGGCATTAACATGTGAGCTACAGAAATAAAACTTGAAATTTTTATACATTTTTCATCAAAATTGAAATGCATGTAAAATATGGGCTGCATCCGCTCACGGACACTCCTATTTTCAATACTATTATTGTATTTTGAAAAAGTAGGTTTAGGGTATTTCATAGTCGGGCTAGACCGACTTTAGACTTTTTTTACTTGCTTATAAACTAATATTGTTGAAAGTATATAACACATATAGACTGTTTCAAAAGAGAGGAACATTTTTGCGCATGTTTGAGAAGAAGAAAATAGTTTTGAGAGTGTTCTTCATTATGATTGGTCGACATTAAAACTAAAATTGAATATTCTCTGAGCATAAAAATAAATGAGAAAAAATTAATGTTAATTCCTGAATTTTGTTGTTCATCGCAACTGCGCTGCGGAAGTACTGAATTTTATGTAAAATGTGTGTCAGAAAATAATTTGTCAGCCGGAATTTCACTTCACAATTTTTTCTTGAGAAAATACACGGAGAAAACTGTTTGCTAAATTTATGTGGAGATTAAGCAAAACTTGAGCATAATTCTCAGCCACTTCAAAATATTGCTTATTTTCAGCAAAAATCAAGCAAATTTTGCTATTTAAATTTATAATAACTTAGCAAATTTTCGCTTGAATTAAATCAAAATTTGCTTTTTCGATTTATATTAACTGAGCAAATTTTTGCTTGAAACAAATCAAAGTTTGCTGTTTCGATTTAAAATAACTGAGCGAGTGTTTGCTCGAATCAAATCAAAATTTGCTATTTCTATTTATAAAAAAAAAACAAAAAAAAACAAATTGGCCATTTCGACTGGGAATCGAACTCGGGCTCCGAGCATGCTAAGCCACACACTTAACCTGCATGCCACGGTATTTCTATTTATAGTTCGAATTTTGTCTTATATCTGAATAACCAAGCAACTTTTTGCTTGAATCAATTCAAAATTTGCTATATCAATTTATAATAACTGAGCAAATTTTTGATTACATTGAGTCAAATTTTGCTTTTGCCTGAACACAATTACCTTATAATAACTTAGCAAAGTTTGACTTGAATCAAATCAAAATTTGCTATTTGAATTTATAATAAGTAAGCAAATTATTGCTAAAATTTATCTTTATTTTGCTTTTTTCAAATTATATGAGAAGTAATTTCAATTTATAAAATGTTTTCTAAAATCAAACCGCTATTAAGCAAAATTTTGCTGATTTGCGTTTAAGCAAAGTAATGGCTTGATTCAAGCAAAATAATTTTCTCCGTGAAATTTCTTTTTTATGTAATTTGTTTTTGATTTCTCTCTCAAGATGCAGGTTGCTGCAGGCTGTTGGTGCAACACCGTACTTGTGCAATCATTTGTTCTGAATGTTTGCGCATTTAAATATATAGAAAACCTAAAAAAAAATACTTGAAAAAAAAAAACGTAAAGTTCAGCGAACAGAACAAAGAGAGCAAGAAATTACGCTCTAAAAAATGTTCTACCTTAAGAAATAATTTCTCATTGCGCATCGAAAAATTAAACTAAAAAATGTTCTTCTCTTTTGGAACAGACTATTAAACATTTCTTTGAATTTTTAGTTTGTATTTTTTAAATAGCCGCACACTTTTTTATCATTTAGTTTAAAAAAACTTTTTTGCTTAAATCGAAAATTTCAAAATGACAAAATGAAGAAGCCTGAAACTATTTTCAACGAACTAAGCATACGTTTAGATTTTATTAAGAACAAAATGCTTTGGAATGATTTTAAAGGCCATTCAAAAGCTTTTATAAAGCTTTTTGACAGATTTTTAGAGTTATAGGTGTTTCGTAAATCTTTAAGAATCTCTCTGAAATTCATAAAAGCTTTTTGGATCAGGCATAAAAATGCATGTTTCGCTCCAGAGCCACATGAAAAGTAATGTCGCATCGAATTTACACTATTAATGTCTACATATTGGCCGTCTGTGCCCAATATCAGAGAAACGTTCAAACCCACTCTATAATAGTCTTACTACAGACAACTTTCCCTTAAATTTTTTTAATGTAACATTTCAACATAATTCTAATAAAAATGACAAGAGTCATGATCCACACCTGATATCATTCAAACTGTACTTATTTATTCCTGTAACAGTGCTATTGAAACTTTTTGAGTTATGCTTTCCAACAAAATTGTCAGCCTGAAAGTGTGCACACAAAATTTATTTGATATAAAAAGTAATGTCTATCAATCAAATTGACTTATTATCGTATTTTTTACTTTAAATGGTTCCTGCCCGTCGTAAGCCGGATTTGATATGATGTTGTATATTCAAAATTTGTAATATTTGTTGATAATTTTGTAAGAAAAATTTATTTCCACAAAGTATATATACGTTATGGTTGAACAAGAAAAAAAAGATTTAGAAAGACTTTTCAGAATTAAATATGGGCATCTCCCAAAAAAAGTCCACCAAAAGTGAAGAAAAAAATTAAAATAAAGCACTCTAACAGCTTTTAACTTTATTTTTTTTTTATTTTGATTAGTATTTCTGCTATGTAACTTGAATTCAACTTATTATGATGTATTTTTATTAAAATTTATAACGAACATCTTTACTGTATTTTACTACTGTGGAAAAATTTGTCGCGTCCATGATGTCGCGTCCGTATTCGTGCTATATCTATTTAAAAAAAGATAAGAGATAATTCTTTTATTTCATAAGTCTACGAATAATAGTTATACTTTGACCTCCATTAACATGTATATTCTATATAAAAAAAGTTCACAAAATTAGCTAAATTTTGCATATTTCTATACGAGCTTAAAAAAACTTCTGTTTTTTGTCGCGTCCGTTCCATTGAATGATTGCTTATTACTTTGTACTAATTTGTACTAAATCTCGCCAATATTTTTATAAAATGTAGCACTCTTTCGTCGCGTTAGAACACTTAAAAACATATCGGCTCATTTTGTTTCTTTCTTGTTATTCGAGTTATTAAAACCGTGCGAATGTCACGTCCGTGCCACTTGGCGGATGCCCATATGTACTTTTTAGAGCTTTTTGATTACTTATATTTTTACACTTCTAGAAGCCTTTTTAGAGCTTTTTTAAACTTTTGAATGCTTTTATAGAGCTTTTGAAAGCTTTTATACAAATATTTGGGAAGCTTATGTATATTAGAATGCCTGTCTTTTTAAATAGTCAAGACAAGGCTTAAAAAATCATTAGTAACGATTCATAAGCCTTTCTTAACCCTTTGTAGAGCTTTTATAAAACTTTTGGATGCTTTAATAGAGCTTTTAAAAGCTTACATACAAATATTTTGGAAGCCTATGGCTATTTGAATGCCTTTCTTTTAATAGTCAAAACAAAGCTGACAAAATCTTTAGTAATTTTCGATAAGCTCTCATGATTGTCAAAAAGCTTTTAAAATTTTTATGAATATTAAGAGGATTTTTAATATTTGTTTTTACATTTTTTGAGAAAATATTGCAAAGTCTACAAAAGCATGCCATTTTTTAAAAGCTTTTGAGACTAAGCATACAATTTTTTAAAAGCTATAATAAAGTTTTTTGCAAGCTTGCATTTTGTTTTTGAAAGGCTTTTGGAAGTGATAAGACTTTTGGAAAATTTATAAAATCTCTTGAAAATTGCACTCAAACTTATAAAAACTTTACTAAAAATGTTTAAGGGCTTTTTGATATAAAAATAATGTAGAAAAGTATAAGAATAAAAAATTTCCTCACAAGAAAAATATTTGTAAAGCTTTTAGTTTAAAAAAATGTATAATATATGTCCTTAATATAATTTTGAAATAAAATAATCATATTTTAAGATTTACATTCGGTTTATACCGGGTTTATTCAGTTTAAAATTCGTCTAAAAGCTTTTGAAAGCTTTAAAGAAGTTTTCTCAAGCACATTTTAGCTTTTATAGAGCTGTTATATACGAATTTTGTAAGCACGAATATATATTTTACAGGTTTAAAACTTCTGCTGGTAGTCATTATAGACTTAATGAAAGCTGTAGTTTTTTTTTAAAAAGCTTTAAGTAAGTATTTAAAAAGATCAAAAGAAATATTAGTTAGAAAACTTTATTTACCTTTCTGAAAGTTTAAAAAGCTTTATTCGCTTTTATGAAATCTTCTGTAAGCTTGTTTAATATATCAAAATATTTATACATCGTTTGGAAAGAAAACATTGCAAAGTTTACGAAAGCATTCGATTTTTCGCTGGCACGCCAAAAAAGCTTTTTTTAATTTTTGTGTGCTTCTTACTTAATTTTTAGGATCAAAGACATACACATATCTCTTCTAGTGCACAGTTTAAATATCTGTAAATTTAATTAGCTTTTCTGACAAATTTTAAGATTCGTAATAAAGAATTATACAGAGGTTATGTTATTAAATTTTTTGACTTTTTTTTAATTTTGTTAAGCTTAAAATTTCTTTTGATTTTTTTGTTCATACAAAGAAGTTGTGATTAAAAAAAAAATTGTATTACAATGCTAAGTAAAGACATTCACAGTCTTTAAAACTATTGTAAAAGCTGAAATTGTTGTAAGCCAATTTTAAATTTATTACGATTCTAACAAAAAAAAAAAATTGGTTTTTGGAAACTTCTAGAAAGTTTAAAATTAAAGCTTTTAGTATAATTTTTTAAAATTTTTCTAAAAAGCTATAAATAATAGAAGTGTTTTTTATAATTTTTTGTGAATTTCCAATATAGTCAAATCTTAAAAGCTTCCCCACAGCCACACGTTAAGTACCACAAAGCATCATCGTTGAAAAAAGTTCTTAAAAACAAATCACCACAACTGTTTTAATTAATTTGATTCCTTGAAATTACTTCATTTTCTATGATAGGTACTTCAAGTTTTTTTTCACCTCACTTAACTCTCTGCTCTGCTTGCGTTATAAATTTACGCCTGTTTTTGGCGTTTCCATTGATTTTTCTATCCCCGTCCACAACTTAATTATACACAACATTTCATTTGCAGCTTCATTTACGCTAAATAAGCTGTTTTCCTTACAATTTTCAAGCACTTTAAAGAGCTTTTCAAACAGCAGCTCAATGCAACGATCTCTCTTACTCTCTCTCGTAACATTTTCAACGCTTTATTTAATGTGTGAAATTTGAACATTTTGTCTACATAAGTTCTTTGTTTTTTTTTTTTTTGGTTTTTTTTTTTGTGTTATTTTCTGTCGTGTTATTTCAACTTTTGCTGCTTGTTAAGCTAAACTTAAGCAAAGCCGAAAAAACCAAACCAACCAAACCGTAGCGAACAAAGCCAAACCAAAGTAAATCCAAAGCAGTACCCAAAAACCAAAAATGTTTTTTTTTTTTGTGTGTTTGTCTATCTTTTCACTACTTACAGAATTCAATTGAAACGCAGCTTTTTGCTCTCAAATCGTTTCGTTTGGTTGCTGCTAGTCGGAAGCGCGCTAAAGGGATGTGAGTTGCCGCCGAGTTGGTGTTGCAAGCATTTAAAGTCCTAAGTAAATATTAATTCATTTAATGGCTTTCAGGCGCAACGCTTTCAAGTGCCGTTCCGCCATAGACACACACACACGCATACTCAAGCTTACTCACACTCATTTGGTATAGCTTTAAGCTGCATGCAACACTTTGTATACTGCATGTACGTACGTACGTATAGCTGTATGTAAGTGAGTATGTGTGTGTGTGTGTCACATAAGTCGCCAGCTCTTACCATTTTAAGCTTACATTTCAAATAAAACCGACACCAAACAGCAAAAAAAAAGAAGAATTAAAAAAAATATGTATTTTTTAACATTGCATCTTTTGCTTTTATTTTTGTCTCCTATTCAGGCTGAAAGACGAACACCTCGTTTCCATGGTTTTTTGTTGGTGACTTTTTTAATTCACTTTTGAGTGGTAGTGTTGCTGCTGCTGCCGCTACTAAGTGCTTCATTTTGCTTGCTCGGCCGTTGGCACAGGCACAGCTTCACTCCTAATGGCTGTCACTCGATGAAGAGAGAGAAAAAGAGCTTTTTTTATTTTTATTTGCACTTTCAAATAAATCGAATGCATGCAAATTTAACACGAATTTTTTGTGCATAGCTTGATTTGCATTCATTTCACTTCGTTTTGGGTACTTTTTTTTTCTAAAGATCTTCGAAAGAACTTGAATTCAATAAAAGCTTTTTTTTGCAACCATTCATAAGACTTTGGTTACTTAGAAAGACTACTTAATAAAAATTAAGCCTTTGCGGAAAAAAAAACTGAAGTAGGTGATGCTGGAAAATATTTTATAATCATTTTATCTCATGTTTTTCAAAACAACATAAAATTTAAGGCATGATTTAAGCTGCTGCTATGTATCGAGAGTTAATTGGAACAAACCGCATGTTAGGAACAAATTTTAATAAAAAACTTGTCTATAACGACTTTATTCACATTTCTTCAGAACTTTTAAAAAGCTTTAAAGCTCTTGCTAAGTTACTTTTCAAACTGAAATGAGCTTTTAAAGTTTTACAATACAATTATGACATAAAGTTACAGCTCTAAGAAAATACTTAAAAGCTTTTGAAAGCTTTCAAATTTAAAATAGTGTTTAAAAACTTTGTAAGAGCTTCAAAGCTCTTGCAAAGCTGTTTTTTAAACTAAAATTTCTTTTAAAGCTTAACAAATTGATTTTACTATCATGTAAAAGCTCGAAAACCACAATTTTTAAAGCTTTTAGTAAGATATAAGAATATAAAAGATAAGGCTAATCAGTGGTTTTTAGCTTCTGGCTTATGCCGAGAGTCAATTGAAACAATTTTGCAACAAAAAAAGTTTTTCATAGTTCTAAAGAACTTTGAAGAAGCTTTTAAGCTCTTGCTAATATGCTTTGCACGCTAAAATGTGCTTTTATAGCTTCACAATGCAAGTTGAACAAAAATTAAAAGCTCACACAACAACACTTAAAAGCTTTTGAAAGCTTTGGAATGAAAAATTTTCTCAAAGACGTTAAAGAAGTCTTAAAGCTGTTGCTTAAATATTTGTTTAAACTGAAATTAGCTTTTAAAGCTTTACAGCAGATATTTGACATTAAGTTAAAGCTCAAACATCCAGACTTATAAGCTTTTGAAAGCTTTTAATAAAATAAAAGAATGAAAAAAAGGAAAATTAATTAACAATTTTAGCTTCTGGTTGATATCTAGAGTAAATTGGAACAAAAATAAATGTTATAACCAAACTTTAAAAACAACTTTACCTAAACCGCCATTTTTCATAGTTCTAAAGAACTTTGAAGAAGCTTTAAAAGCTATAACTATGATACTTTTCATGCTCAGCGGTGTTGTTAAGCTTTATAATGTAGTTATGATAATAATTAAAAGCTGAAACAAGTACACTTAAAAGCTTTTGAAAGCTTAAGAGTCAAAAAAGGTGCTTAATTACTTTGAAGATGCTGTAAAGCTCTTGCTAAGATGATTTTTTTAACTAAAATAAGCTTTTACAGCTTTAAAATTAAATTTTGACATTAAGTTAAAGCTCAAACAACAAAACAAGATAATTTTTTAACTAAAATAAGCTTTTACAGCTTTACAATGCAATTTTGACATTAAGTAAAAGCTCAAACAACCTCACTTGAAAGCTTTTAAAAGCTTTAAATAAGATATAAAAATACAAAACAGAAAATTAATGAAAGCTTGCATTTCTTCTAGTTTATATTGAGAGTAAATTGGAACTCAAATGAATATTATGGATAAAATTTAAGAAAAAATTTGCCTAAAGCGACATTTTTCATAGTTTAAAAAAACTTTAAAGAAGCTTTAAAGCTTTTGTTTAAATACTTTTCAATCTAGCATGAGCTTTTAAAGCATTACAATTTTTAACACTTAGGAAGAAGCAAAACAACACCACAAGTTTTTAAAATATTAAGAGTCATAAAAGTCCTCACAACTTTAAAGAAGCTTTAAAGCTCTTGCTTAGATACTTTGCAAGCTAACATGAGCTTTTAAAGCATTAAAATGGAATTTTTGAAACTTAAGAAAAGCTGAAACAACAACACTTAAAAAATTTAAAAATTTTCCTCAGAACTTTGAAGAAGCTTTAAATCTCTCTTGCTTTAAAGATACTATTCAAGCTTAAATGAGCTTTAAAAGTTAAAAATGGAATTGTTGAAATTTATTCAAAAGCTCAAACAACAATACTTAGTAGCTTTTGAAAGCTTAAGATTCAAGAAAAGTTCAAAAAATTTTTCAAAAAAATACAAAAGTTCTTGCCATGATACTTTTCAAACTAAAATGAGCTTTTAAAGCTATGAAATGGAAATTTTACATATATTAAAAGTTCAAAAAACAACACTTTATAGTATTGGAGGCCAAAATGTTATTCCGAAATTTTAAGAAGCTTTAAAGCTTTTACTATTTTAAACTTAAATGAGCTTTTAAAGCTATACAATGTAATTTTGACATTAAAATAAGCTCAAATAGTTAAAAAATTTCTTAAGAACTAAGGCACTTTTAAACGGATAACTAAAATTAGTTTTTTCAGCCTTGCAATGGTTTTGACATTTATTTAAAGCTCAAACCAGAACTCGTAAGAGCTTTTGAAAGCCCTAAAGTCAAAAGTAGAAAATAAAATGAACTTTTAGTAATTCACAATGAATTTTTGACATATATTTAAACCTCAATTCACAATACTTTAGAGCTTTTGATAGCTTTATAGTCAAAAGAAGTACTTTAAAGAAGCTTTGTAGATATTGTTTAGATATTTTTCAAACTAAAATTAACTTTTAGAGCTTTTTAATGGAATTTTGACATTAAGTCAAAGCTCAAACAATTACACTTAAAAACTTTTGAAAGTTTTAGAGTCAAAAAGTTCTAAAGAACAAAGACACTTTTAAACGAAGCACTAAAATGAGCTTTAAAAGCCTAGCAATGGAATTTTGGCATTTATTGAAAGCTCAAACCACAACACTTAAGAGCTTTTGAAAGCTTTAGAATCAAAAGAAGAACTTCGAAGAATCATTAAAGCTCTTTTTAAGCTATATTCCAAACTAAAATGAACTTTTAGAGGTTTTTAATGGAATTTTGACATTAAGTCAAAGCTCAAAGAAATACACTTAACTTTTGAAAGCTTTAGAGTCAAAAAATTTCTAAAAAACTCAGATACTTTTAAACGAAAATCCAAAATGAGCTTCTAAAGCCTAGCAATGGAATTTCGACATTTGTTTTAAGCTCAAATCACAGCATTTAAGAGCTTTTTAAAGCTTTTGAGTAGAATAAAGAATTTTAATAAGCTTTTAAGCTCTTATTATTGTACTTTTAAACTAAACTGAGCTTTTAAACCCTTACAATTTAATTGTTACATTCATTGAAAGCTCAAAAAACTACACTTAAAAGCTTTAGAATCAAAATCTTTGTAAATGAATCAAGTAGTTCTAGAATCTTACAAATATATTTGACTTTTATAGAAGAAAAAATCAAAAGCTCGCATTTTATTTGAAATTTTTTTGAGTTTTTAACGTAAATGTTCATATTTCAACTTTTTTAAGCACGTTGTACCAAACCAAATCAAAACTGAAAGCTATAAGGACTTTTGAATAGAGCTTTAAAGTTCATATTCTTTTCAAATTAAAACAAGCTTTTAAAGCGTTTTAATGAAATTTTGCATTTATTGAAACCACAGCACTTAAGAGCTTTTGAAAGCTTTTGCGTCAAAAAAAGGAACTTAGAAGAAGCTTGAAAGCTATTTTTAAGAAACTTTTCAAACTAAAATGAACTTTTAAGCTTTTGCAATGGAATTTTCGAATTAAATAAAAGCTCAAAAAACAACACTTGAAAGCTTTGAAGACAAAAACTCTACAAGAAGTTTTCAAATCTAACAAAAATATATTGGATTTTTATGAAAAACTTCACAAGCTCACATTTTAGAAGAAACTTTTTAAGTTCTTAACGTCATTGTCCACATTTAAACTTTTTTATGCATGTTGTACTAAATTCTTGCTCACTGAGCTTTTAAAATAGAAGTGCAAAGCTTTAAGCTTTATTCTTGTCAGTTTAATTACGCTGAAGCTTTTCATTTAAGCTGCCAGCTTAAACATTTTATGTCTTTTATTGCTGTTTATATGTTTCATTAGAGATCTTTAAGTAGGAAAAAAGCTCTTCGCAGCTTATTCTTGACAGCATTTGAAGCACATTTGCTTTAAACACCAAAACTAGGCACTTATATGCATCCAGGCCTATTTACACAAAGTCTGCCTTCGTTAAAAATATATATATTTTATATTATTTGTTTTGCACTTGTGTGTGTAGCTATGTCTGTGGGTGTGTTTTTGTGCTTGAAACCATGCTTGTATATTTTTCTTTGTCATATCTAGTGTTATGTTAAGTATAACAACAACACATTAACAACATTTGCACTCTCAAAAACCAGCAGAAGAACGTCTTCTGCCGCTTTTGCTTTTTTTTTTTTTTGAAGATGCTCAACGCACCCTCTGTATACCTCACTATAACCCAACACCACCAGCACTAATACCAACATCAGCACACTGGCTGACAACTATTTGGCAAACAAATAAAACTAAAAATTTTACGCGCTCGAGTACAATGTAAACAAGCGCAAACAACAACAAAAACTATAACAACAACAACAATAATATGCTATGCAAAGTCTTTATATCTAGTGTTGCCTGCTCTGCTCCCTTACTTCCTTCACTGTCTAGCTACGTAGGACTTTAACGTCTTTGATAAACATAAGAGTTCTAGAGTCCTTTTGTTACCAGCTGCAACAACAACAATAATAACAACAACAACAACAAAAAATCAAATAAATGAAACAAACTTGTTTTTCTGGCACCAAGAGCTCTGCTTTCAAATTTGGCTTTGACACTTTCAAGTTGTGCAAGAAAGCTTTCTTATAGGTGGTAGAGCTAGAACTTGTATAGAACACCACCAACAGCAGCAGCAGCAGCAGCCAACGTAGTATGAGTAAAATTTTCGCATTTTCACACTTAAGCAAATTTGTATTTGGCTGTCGGAAATTGAAAATGAGAAAATTAAATTGTAAAATTGTTGCAAAAACCTAAGCAAATGTTGCTTGAACAACAACTTTGGCAGGACAAAAAAAAAAAAAAAATAAAAAAAGGAAAAGCTTTTATATTGTTGCAGCAATTTGCCACATTTGGCGCTATACATTAACAAATATTGGATTTGTACTTGAGTTTGAAGCTTAATTCGAGTGCTTTAAATATTTATTTATTTTTTTTTTTTTCAACTAAATTGATTTTGTACTGCCGTGATTGTTGAGGCGTGGTGCGTGGATGTGAGGGCGTGCCGGTTGTAAGCTGGTTTTGTGTAACAAATATGAATTAAGATATATGCAAAAGGATTTATATTTAAAGCTTTTAGTGAATGAAAAAATAATATATAAATATGAATGATTTTAATGGAAAAGCTTTTGGCAGAAACTTTTTTTAGTAATTGATGGGATTTATTTTTGAAAATTTTACCCTAAGAAATATTTCTAACGCATTAATTAAAATTAAATATAAGGAATATATGTAAACAAAAGACTGAATGCGTATTTAAATTGGTGTATCAGAGAATAAAATTTTAAGTTCTATTGTTACAATTTATTAAGAAAAATTCTTTATATAATTTTTAAAAAGCTTTAAGCTCTAAAAGCTTTTTCATACAAAATAGTTAAAAATAATTTTGTAAACAATGAAACGCTATAAGCTTTAAAAGCTTTATACTTCTTCTCATACGAAAGTTTTAAAGAAAGTTTAAAAATTTGACAAATACCTCTGTAAATTTTTAGTTAGCATTGTTAAGTTTTGATAAAGCGTCAAGCATTTAAAAGCTTTTAATTTTTAAACAGTTGTATTTTTAAACTTGTAAACGATTGCGCAAAATACATTTTTAAAAAATTCGTAAAATCTTTAAGCTCAGAAAAGCTTTATCAAAGCTTTTCTTGAAATTTTTTTGTTAAAATAATATTGAACATACTAAAAAATATATATGCATTTGAAAGCTTTTAAATTTTATACAAAAACTTCAAATAAAAGCACTTGTTATAAGTTGTTTCTAAGCCAATTTGTTAATTTTTTTAAAAAAGCTTCAAGTTTAAAAGCTTTTTTATAAGAACTTCTTAATTTTTTAAAAATTTTAGTCATAAACTTTAATAAATTTAAGTTTCAAATTTGGTAAATTTTGAAAAGCTTTAAGCTTCAAAAGTTTGTAATAGCCTTTGGACGTTATTAAAATTTTTTAATGCACAATGCAAAGGAAAAATTTTGCAACAAAATACATTTGACAAATTTTTGATAAAGCTTTTGGCTCAAAAAAAGCGTTAACAAAGTTTTTTTCAATTTTTTTGTTAAAATTAAATGTCACTCTTTATAAAAGCGTTAAGTTTTTGAAAGCTTTTAAATTTTGAAACAAAACTTTCACATATGAGCGCTGGTTAAGGTTGTTCGAAACCGATTTGTAAAGTTTTCAAGACAGTTTTAAACCAAAAAACGCTTTTTCATGAAACGTTTTTCATAAGTTTTTGAGAGTTTTTTGACAAAATTAGTTAGTAAGTACTGAAAAGCTTTAAGATTTAAAAGCTTTTAAATTTCTTTACCAACATTGTTAATATAAGCGCTTGTCATAAATTGCTCGAAATCAATTTGTGAAGTTTTCTAAAAAGCTCTTCAGAGAATATTATATTTTTTAAAATTTTCAGTCAAAAAAAAATTTTGTTTTAAAAGTTGAAAAAAAATAAAGTTTGAAAATTATGCTGAATATCTTCTTTAGACGCTTTGAACTTTATTGAAATATTTTCAGCGCACTGCAAAATACAAAAAATTTATATTTGAAACTTTCGAAAACGATTTTAGCTAAAAATGTTTTTCTTAACATTTTTTGTTAAAAATAAATTTTAACGTTTTTAAAAAGCTTGAAGGTTTTAGAAATTTTAAAATTGCCTTAGTTAAAATTTTATAAAAGCGCTTATTATATGTTATTCAAAACCAATTTGTAAAGTTTTCACAAAAGCTTTATGCTCAAAAAAGCTTTTTCATAAAAACTCATAAATTTTTAATAATTTTTTTCGAAAATATATCGAAAATATAAAAAAGTTTTAAGCTGAAAAAGCTTTTGAAAGCTATTTATTTCTAGTGCTTTACTTCGAATAAAATTTAAAAATAATGCTGAACATCTTCGATACTTTCAATACAATGCAAAAAAAATAAATTTTATAATTTTCGACAAAGCTTTTAACTGGTCGCGTTATCAAAGCTTTTCTGGTCATTTTTATGTTAAAAACACATTGTTACGTTTTGAAAACGCTTTACGCTTTTGAAAGTTGTAAAATTTTTACATAAAAATTTTACATAAAGTTTTCAAAAAAGTAACAAAGAAATAAGTTATTTCGAAAAGTTTAAAAGTTGAACGCTTTTAAAAGCTTTTGAATTCTTCGCTAACAAAAATTTTGGAAAAAAATTTTTTGAAAATTATGTATTATATTATTACAATTGAAATATTTGACTTTATTAAAATTTTTTTCAATATACTTAAAGAAACAATTTTTGCAAAACAAAAATTTTTTAAATTTCGAAAAAGCTTTTAGCTGAAAAAGTTTGTAAAAGCTATTCTTGGCATTTTTGTGTTAAAAAAATTGTTAAGGTGAAAAAGCTTTAAGCTTTTACCTTTTTATACAAAACTTTGTGTATGTAACGAACGCTGTTTATAAGTTGTTTGAAAGTTTAAAAAGCTATAATCCCACAAAAGCTTTTTTGTAACAGCTTATTGAGGTTCTTATTATGTTAAGTTTAAAATAAAATTGTTTAAAAATATTAAAAAGCTTTAAGCTTTAAAAACTCTTTAAAGTTTTACAGTTCTTCTCATACAAAAATTTAAAAAAAAATCGTTAGAAATATTTGGACTTTTAAGACTTATTTCAAAATACAGCACGGAAACAGCTTTCAGTAATTAAAAAGTGTTAGCTTTTCGAAGATAAATTTTGAAGATATATCAGTATATAATGTTTTGAATAATTCCAGTGATGACAAAATGAGTTGTTTGACGCATCAGGCAAATGAAAATTAATTATTTTTTAATTTTTATTAGAATTTAATTTTTATACTTCTGAAAGCTTTTCAATTCTTGCACAAAATTTTCCGATATAAGTTCTGATAAGTTGTTTGAAGAAATTTTTAAAATCTTTGAAAAAGCTTAAAGCTCAAAAAAGCTTTTTCACAAAAGCTCATTAATATGTAATGTTTAAAACATAAAAAATACTTTATTGAAAAAATGTGCAAATTTAATTTTAAGAAGAATTTTCATAACTTTTGACTTTTTCTTATTCCAAAATTTCTGATAAATTGTTATAAAACTTTGAATTTTTAATTTTTAAGCTTCTGAAAGCTTTTCAATTCTTACACAAAATTTTCCGATATAAGTTCTGATAAGTTGTTTGAAGAAATTTTTAAAATCTTTGAAAAAGCTTAAAGCTCAAAAAAGCTTTTTCACAAAAGCTCATTAATATGTAATGTTTAAAAAATAAAAAATACTTTATTGAAAAAATGTGCAAATTTAATTTTAAGAAGAATTTTCATAACTTTTGACTTTTTTTTATTCGAAAATTTCTGATAAATTGTTATAAAACTTTAAATTTTTAATTTTTAAGCTTCTGAAAGCTTTTCAATTCTTACACAAAATTTTTCGATATAATTTCTAATAAGTTGTTTGAAGAAATTTTTAAAATCTTTGAAAAAGCTTAAAGCTCTAAAAAGCTTTTTCACAAAAGCTCATTAATATGTAATGTTTAAAAAATAAAAAATACTTTATTGAAAAAATGTGCAAATTTAATCTTAAGAAGAATTTTTATAACTTTTGACTTTTTCTTATTCGAAAATTTCTGATAAATTGTTATAAAACTTTGAACTTTTCATTTTTAAGCTTCTGAAAGCTTTTCAATTCTTACACTAAATTTTCCGATATAATTTCTAATAAGTTGTTTGAAGTAATTTTTAAAATATTTGAAAAAGCTTAAAGCTCAAAAAAGCTTTTTCACAAAAGCATATTAATTTGAGTCTGTTTAATAAATAAAACATACTTTATTGAAAAAATGTGTAAATACTGAAGAGCTTTAAGAATTTTCATAACTTTTGATATTTTCTGATACAAAAATTCTGACACATTGTTATACAACTTTAAAGTTTTAATTTTTAAGCTTCTGAAAGCTTTTCAACTCTTGCATAAAATTTTCCGATATAATTTCTAATAAGTTTTTTGAAGTAATTTTAAAAATCTTTGAAAAAGCTTAAAGCTCAAAAAAAAAGCTTTTCGCAAAAGCTCATTTATTTGAGTATTTTTAAAAAAATAAAACATATTTAATTGAAAAAATTTGTAAATACTGAAAAGCTTTAAGAATTTTCATAACTTTTGACTTTTTCTGATAAATTGTCGGCAGACACATTTATTTTAATTAAACGTCTCTTAACACATAGAAACAGCTTTTATAAATCTTTTATAGAAATAGAACAATTTTTGACTTAAAAGTCAAAAGCTTTTAAATACTACTTTTGAATATTTTTAAAGCTAATTCATGCTAATAAAGCATACAAGTTATTTATGCTAATTATTTCCGATAGATATTTTACTTCTTAGCTTTAAAAGAATTTCAATTTGATAAAATGTCTAGTAGTTCTAAGCTTTTTTACATTGCACATGTTTTTTTTAACAAGATAGTTTTCAAGTTCATATTCCAATTCTCAAAGATATTATTTTTAAAGTTTTGAAGATATGAAAATAAGAGCTTCAGCTTAAAAAATAATAATTGGATAAATTTTGTAAATAAAAATAGAAAATTGTAAATTTTCTTTGAAAAATTTAAGCTTTTTTATAAAAAAATAACATATATGCACATTTATTTTATTAATAAGTTTTAAGCAAAAAAGTATTGAACTCTTAAAAGCTTCTTGCAAATAAGAAATCAAAATTACTCGACAGATATATATTTATATATAGTATATCATTTATCAGATCATATAAAGTCATATAAAGTCATATTTCATAAAACAGATCTTTTAGAAAAAGCTTATGATGCATAAAAGCCAAACAGCTTTAAAGCTGTATGTTATTTTGTGCTTTTGAATTGTTAATATATTTAAAGCTTTACTTCTTGAAAAACATTTTCAAGTTAGGAGCTATTCAAAGCATTTAAAGCTTTTTTCAATTTAAATTCATAAGTTTCGAAACTGAATTTAGAAGAAAATTTTTATAAATTGTTCTTTTTTTTAACAAGAGCTTTTCTAATGCCTTCTTAATGCAGTCTAATGCTTTTTCTAATGACTACTTTCTGCCTTCGAACACTTCTCACACCACAAGCTTGAAGCAATTAAAAGCTTTTAAAGTATTTAAGCGTTTATTATTTTATAATTATAATCTTCGAAACTCCATTTTAATTAAAATTGTTTTTTTTTGTGAACAAAAGCTTTTCTTATGACTGCTTTAGCTAGCAACTAGTTCTTCACACCACAAACTTTAAGGCATGAAAAGCTTTAAAAGCTTAAAAGCTTTTATCATTTTAAAATTATAAGCTTCGAAGCTCCGTTTTAAAAGAAAATTTTTGTTAACAAAAAAGCTTTTCTTATGGTTGCTCTATGCTTGCAGCCACTTCTCCACACCACAAGCTTGAAGCTATTTAACACTTTTAAAGCTTTTTTTTTCAATTTAAAATCATAAGCTTCAAAACTTGATTTCGAAATTTAAAAGAAAATTTGTAGAAATTGCTTTTTGTGCACAAAAGCTATTCTCACTGACTGCTCTTTGCTTGCAGCCACTTTACCACACCACAAGAATTACTTTGTTTATAACTTAACGCTTAATTCTTTGCATACCTCCAGCCTAACTTAAGGACAAGCTTTTAACTTATGTGTTTATGTTGCGACTTAACCAGCTTTAATGCCACACTAAAAACCCTGATATAGAGTTAATACATATTTCAGTTAATGCCGCTGCCACATATTAAGAATTCTTCAATAAACTTACGACGAAAGGTTTCACCAACACTTTCCGTGATTTAGCGAACATTTTTAATTAAATTCATTTTGCTCAGCTAGCTAGCCAGACCAAATATTTTCTCCATCCGCTTTTATATTAAATCTATTTAGCTTTCGTCTATATTTATATTAGCATTTTTGCCCCAAACCCATTATTTCGGTACTAAGCATGGCTGCAGCCCCTAAGAACACAAACTCACACACACACACACACAGTCACACACACTAAGATGGCTCGACCAGGCATTGGCATAAACCGCACGTTCTTTCTTCTTTCCAAAACTACCTGCTAGCATTTTGCCTCTGCTGCTTGGCGTTAATAAAACGTTTGTTGAATTTTATGTGGGCGAGCTTTTGAGAGCTTTGGGGTTAGAGTTAGCTGGCATTGAGCGCCACACTTTGTACACAGTAATTTGACCCGAAAGCAAATGTAAATAAAAGCGACACAAAGGGCGGCATAGAGGAATGGGAGGGGCATAAAATTGTATAACTTAATGAAACACTGGCAGAAAAACCAAATAAAGACAGCAGCGTTGAAAGAGAAACAGAAACAGAAACAGAAACCTAACCAAACGAAAAAGCCATAAAGTCAAAGCAATTGCTATATGTGTTTGTGTATGTATGTGAATGTGAGTTTTGGTCTATAAGCGTGTGTTTGTGTGAGTTGTGTTGTTGCACCACACAAAGCTCTTGTACATGAGCGGATTACGTTTGACGAAGTTTTGAGCTGTTTGTTGCGCTTGACTGTGTGGCACGTAAGAAAAACCTCTCGGGGCACAAACTATGTGTGTGTGTTGGCAAAAATGACCAAAGCTTGCAAAATGCTACGTGCAACTGTTGTGTCTATTATACAGTTTTAGTTAAATTTTTTTTTTTTCTTCCATTTTGCTCATAGTTAAATGTTTGATTGTATGTGCAAGAAGAAATGCATGTGTCGAGGGAAAATTAAAATTAAAATGTTCACATTTTTTTTTGCTGTCGAAGCAGAATCTAAATAAAGACGAGTGCATTTTGTTTTCTTTTTTTTAATTTTTTTTTATGCCTTTATTTTTGTGTATCTTTTTTTTTGTGTTTTTACAAGTAAAGCTTGGGATGTGGTAATTATGCCGAGTCAAGTAAAATATAAAACAAGCAAAAGAAAAGCTTAATGCTGAAAGGCTATTTTACTTATTTTTTTTTGTGCCATGCATATTAGTTAAGGCTTTTGTTGAATTAGTGGTACATTTAATTAGATTTTAATTATTCTGTGTTTGCTTAAGAAAATGTATTCTTTTTGATGATGCCCGTTTTTTAAAGGTAAACTGGCGGCGGAAGCTGTTGAGTGTAATCAGTTGTAGAGAAATATAAGTGAAAAAGCTCTTTTGCTTTAAATAACTTAAACGAAATTTTCAAAAATGTTTGTAAAAATTTTTAAAATAACTAACATAAGCTTAAAAGCGTTACTTTTTATTCGGTTTTATGAAGCTTTTTGTCATTAAATTTTCACCAAGCAAGTGACAATTAAGTATTGATTGCAAAGAATATCAAAAATGCTTTCAAAGCTTTTAAGCTTTGAAGTTGCTTTTGAAAAATTGTCAAATATCAGTTTTAAAAGCTACCTTAATATAACAAAAACTCAAGAAAAAGATCCCAGTTATTGTTTTTAATTATTAAAGCAGCTTTTTGCTTACAAATTTTATCAATATATCAAAATTATGAAAGCTCTTGCTGCTGTAGAAACAAAAACCCATTTTTTTTTCTTAGCATTTTTAAGTCAGGTTTGTTTAGAGAACACTTTTATATGCTTTTGTTGAGCTTTTTCAGCTTTTTCGCACTTTCTCAGCATTAACCTATTTAAGCCACTGGCAAACATTAACGGAAAAATTTCTACAAATTGATAAAAAAGCTCAACACAAGTTTGATACCAGAGCTAAAAACAAATAATAAAAAAATTTCAAAGCTTAGAGCTTTTGTGAGTGGTACGTGGTTAAGATTTAATACTAAAAACACTTGATAAATTTATAATAAATCCCTTATATATTATAATATTATTTCCAGAAGAAGTAAAAAGCTCTAAGCTCTTTTTTATGTGTTTTCCTATAGTTTAGTTATTTTGTAAAATCTTATTCATCTTATTGAATATTTTTGTTTGGATATTTTTATGAAATAAAAAAAAATTCTTAAGCCAATTATATTCGTAAAAGCTTTTTGAAGCATTTAAGAGCTTATGAAAAATAATATTTTGTTGTTTTGCTGTTCACATCTTTTTCTTACTTTTAAGAAATATTTGTCTTAATTGAAAACATTCAATTTTAAGCACTTCAAAAGCACTTCAAAAGCACTTCAAAAAATTTAAACTTTTAGTTTTTTGTCAGAGCTCAACAAGTAAAAAAAAACAAACAATAAAAAATTACGAAGTTTTGAGCTTTTGTGAGATATATTTTATGAAACTTAATGACTAAAAAATCTTAATAAATTTGTAAGAAATTATAAAACTTAATGACTAAAAAATCTTAATAAATTTGTAAGAAATCCTGTAAACATCTTCTTTCCAGTAAAAGTTCAAAGCTCAAAGCTCTTTTCAATGTATTTTTCAAATTACTATTATTTAATAGAATCTTTTTCATCATATTGAATTTTTGAATTTGTTTTTTATAAAATAAAAAAATTTTAAAAGCTTTGTAAAAGCTTTTAGAAGTTTTTCTTATTCTTTGTCTTTTGAAGAATTATATTTATTTTTGTTTTTCTGGTCATATCTTACATTGTCTTAAAAAAATTTGTCTTAACTGAAAAACCTAAATTTGAAGAACTTAAAAAGCTTCGAGCTTTTGTTAACTCATTGAAACTATGAGTCATTTCCGTCATTTCAGTTGTTTGAAATTAATGTTTAAAATTTCTGAAGAACCTCATTAAAACTTTTTTTTGGAAATCTTATACATTTACCTAAATTATTAAATGGAAAATTTTGTTAATATTGAAAAGCTTAAAAAGCTTTTCAAATCTTTTTCTGGTCACATCTTACTTTTTCTACTTAAAAATATTTGTCTTAACTGAAAAAATTTAATTTGAAGAACTTAAAAAGCTTTGAGCGTTTGTTAACTCATTGAAACTTTAAGTCAATTCCGTGATTTTAGTTGTTTGAAATTAATTTTTACAATTTCTGAAAAAGCTCTAAAAGCTTTTTTTCTGAAATCTTATACACTTACCTA
This sequence comes from Tetanocera ferruginea, assembly GCA_958299015.1. Classification (NCBI taxonomy): domain Eukaryota; kingdom Metazoa; phylum Arthropoda; class Insecta; order Diptera; family Sciomyzidae; genus Tetanocera; species Tetanocera ferruginea. Next base: position 25,074,480 of record OY282644.1, on the reverse strand, counting down.
AATTATTAAATGGAAAATTTTGTTAATATTAAAAAGCTTAAAAAGCTTTTCAAATCTTTTTCTGGTCACATCGTACTTTTTCTACTTAAAAATATTTGTCTTAACTGACAAAATTTAATTTGAAGAACTTAAAAAGCTTCGAACTTTTTTTAATTCATTGAAACTTTTAGTCATTTCCGTGATTTTAGTTGTTTGAAATACATTTTTAAAATTTGCGAAAAAGCTCATAAAAGCTTTTTTTCTGAAATCTTATACATTTACCTAAATTATTATATGGAGCATTTTGTTAATATTGAAAAGCTATAAAAGTTTTTTAACGCTTTAAAAGCTTTTCAAAATTTTTCAAGCTTGAAAAGCTTTTCAAAGCTTTTCAAATTGCTATATGTTAAACTTTTTGTAAGATTTGTCAAACAAATTTTGAAAGTTCAAAGCTTTTTAAAATTTTTTGTAACAATAAATAATTTTATATATTTTAATTTGCCGCTGTAAAAAAATATAAAAAAATTTTCTGTAAACTTTTTGAAAACTAGCAGCTTTTTAAGAGCTTTTAAAAAATGTTCGTCTATGTTCTTATGTGAAATAGCGCATAACCTATAAAGAATAATACCTATAAAAGTGGTGACCGTGGCATGCAGGTTAAGTGTGTGGCTTAGCATGCTCGGAGCCCGTTTTCGATCCCCAGCCGCGGCGAAAAGTTTTTTCAATATAAAATTTTTCTGATCGGTCACCACCTCTCTGCAGACAATGGCAAACCTCAGAGAGTAAATAATGCCATGTAAAGCTTCTTGAGAACATGAGCCGTTCGGAGTCGGCATAAAACATGTAGGTCCAGTTCTCGGTCAATTGTGTGCAAACATTTAATAACACACACAACACAATTGATCATAAGAAGCTCGGTCAAAGTCCTTTCAAGGGCTGAAATGGCCAATTTGTTTTTTTTTTTTTTTTTGTTTTCTATAAAGAATAAACTAAAAAAAAAATCTAAAAGTTTTAAGCTTAAAAGCTTTCTGAGAGCCTGCTTTGGCTTTTTGTGACAAAAATAAATTTAAACGTTTAATCTTACACAAACAAGTTTAATTGGCCCATTTTTGTGAGTTGTTTGAAATTAATTTTTAAACTTTTCGAAAAATCTTTAAGCTCATAAAAGCTTTTTAACTTTTAGCTTTAAGCTTATTAAAGCTTTTTCGTACAGTTTTTATTTAAAAATGCTTGCTTTTTATAAGTTAACTGAAATGAGTTTTTCAAATTTTCGAAAAAGCTTAAAGCTCACAAAAGCTTTTTTCGTAAAATCTGGCTTTTAACTTTTTTACAAATATTTAACTGAAAAATTTGCAAATATTGAAAAGCTTGCCAAAGCTTTTTAAATTGATATAAGCAAAACGTTGCAAAGATACATCAAACAAATTTTTAAACTAAAAAGCTTTTTAAAAATGTTTGCAGCTATAAATAATTTTATATTATTTAAACTTCTGCTGTTAAAAAAAAAAATTAAAAAATTTTGGAAAGCTTTTTAATACTAAAAAGCTTATTTAGAGCTTCAGAAAAATGTTCATTTGTGTTTTTATGTGAATTTAAAGCAAATTTAAAGCTTAACATGAAATTTTTGCCATAGCTTCTGAAAATTGTTCCGTTTATTCTAAGAGCTTTTTTATGTAGTTTTTATAGAGGATTCTAAGCAGGTTCCATTGCCTTCTTTTTCTGCATCTTTATCCAATAGGTTTGGGTTTGATTCGTTATACTTTGGCTTAATTTTATTGAGTTTATAAATTTGCTTATTAATATTAACTGAATAAATATTAAGACGGGAGAAATTTCTAAATTATCTAGTAAAGCTTTTGAAAAAATATATAAAAATTTTATAATTTTCGTAAGCTTTTTTGACGAATAGGGTTTGATAGTGAGCTTTGTGATATTATTTGGACATAAGATTTTACTTCAATGTGTTTTCTTTCTTTAAAGATCTTTTGATGAGCTTTCATCAACCTTTTCTAGAAATAAAATGCTTTAGATTTAGTTAATAATTCTTAAAAAACATATATTTCAAGAATTATTTTTTTAGAGCTTTATGCCAAATAATTCATGAAGAAACAGGTTTGCTACAACAACAAAATTCTTTGCAAAAGAACCGAGCAGACTAGACCGAGCAGACACGACTCATCAGTAGTCTCTTTGGTTCATGCAGTCCACTAACTTAACTAAAACCAAAATAGAATTACTTAGGCACTTTATAAAATGCTTTATCTCATGCACAAATGAAAATTAATTTTGGAAATTTTTTTACATTAGTTTAAAAAAGTACTGAGAAGCTGAAGTTAGTTGTTCAAAACTTTTATTTATCAATAATTTAATTGTTTTTCATATGCCAATCATTATTATTTTATTAGTTGATCAAAAAAAGCTCTAAATATTTCTATTGCTATGAAATAATTTGCCTTGGGCTCTTCAGCAAAAATATTTTATACTTTTGTATAAAAAAGCCACAAATATATTCAAGCACATTAAAACAAAGCTTAAAGCTTTGAATGCTTTAATTATTTTTTTTTAATTCTTGTTGTATGTGTCATCTTTAACATCAGCAAATTCTACATTTGCTATGAATCATGCCATTAACACACTTCTGCAAGGATAACAACAGAAACAACAACTGCAACCACACGTTGCCTGCATATGTTGTTTGGCAAGAATGGCTTCATGTTCTTCATTTTTATGATTTCATTGACCTAATTTACGCTCTAGTTGTTAAAGTTGTGATCATAAAATATTGTCAAAAGTTTAGCAAAAAATCACAGCAGAGCAAAATTTCACAGCTACTATCATAAAAAAAACAATGCATATATATTTTGACTAAAGAGCTTTTTATTTTTTTTTTTTATATGCCTGTCAAAGCCAAAGGTCAATTTGTGCCAAAACTTGGCAAAATTAATATTTTGTCTGTAGCTAAAACGAAATTTGAAGCTTAAGCAAATTTTTACAATAAAACACATAACACTATATCATACAAAAAACGAGCTTTTTGCAAAGCTTAAAAGAACATTATGCAACATCAATAATGTGCAAAAATTCAAAATAGCTTTTTTATATGCCAAATGAACAGAAAGCAAATTTAGGTACAAACTTTTAGGCTGAAACTTTTAACAACAACAGTTTTGCCTAAGCTTGTCTTTTATATACTGTGTTGTGTCGTCTTCGCTGTCTGTTTATGTGTCTAACATGCAGAACATGACATTTTAACAAAAGATTTTTTTTCTTGTGATTTTTGTATAAAAAGCAGCTTTATTAAAATAAACTTAAACTTAACGCTTTTGTTGTTTGGCAGAATTGTTGTTTGAAAAAGTCTAAATTTGATTCGTATTCAAATTTTACTCCTACCCTTGACAAGCCGAACTCAACAAGCCATTCTATACTGTGTGCTGATTTGCATAACATAATCGAAAGCTTTGTCAAGCTGAAGAATTCGCTGAAATATTTTGTTGTTTTTTTTTCGGTGTTTTTTTTTCTTGTTTCTTTGTGCATTATTTATTTTTTGGGCTTTTTCAATTTTCTTTGCTTAAATTTTAACGCAGCTTTGTTTGTGTGTGCGTTCTTTCGTTTTATAGCTGTTGCGAATTGTTTGTTTAAATAAATTTTCCGCTGTTAAAATTGGCAGCTCATTAGAATTTTTGAACTGCCAAAATATAGCTGTTGTTGCTGTGAGTAAAGCTTTTTTCTTCAACCTTTGCTTTATAGTGCTGAGAACTGTTGTGCTAACGTGGAAGCTTTTCATATGCTGGAGAAGAAGTCATGAACAATTTTGTAGAAAATGCAAATTTTTTAAGAAATACCAAAAAATAAATAAATAAATAAAATTTTTAACAAGCTTTCAAAGCTTGTTTCTTAAAATCTTAAACTTACAGCTTTTGAGCTTTTGCAAATCATGTCAAATATTTTATGGCAAATATTTGGCAAAACCGCTGTTATTCATTAAAATATCTTCCACAGTTACTGCAAAAAATGCATAAAATTTAATTCAATTGCAATTTTATGTTGTTTTCTGCTGACTCTTGCTCGCTCAGCTAATGTTTAAAATAGTCTAAAAGCTTTACACCACACGTAAGACCCGCGGGAGCTATTTAAGCACCACAGCTCAGCTGGCATTTAGCTAGCAATACCAAAGTCTTCCGTATATATATATATATATCTATATATATATAGTTGTTGGTGTTTTTTAGAACATTTATGCCTCCCGCTGCATACATATTTAAAGACACAGCGAGAGAGAAAGAGCGCAAAATATAGACAGACAGCGAAAAAAAGCATGGCTAGGTTGTGGCTAAAAGCACGCGCGAAGCTATTATTAAAGTGTAATACAAAATAAAAAAAAAAAAAATACAAAAAATACAAACAATAACAACAACAACAACGAACACGAGCACAAGAACAAAATAAGTGCCACTAAGTAATTGATTACATCTCAGGGGATATAACAAACATACAAACAAAAAGCTACCTCTGAACAACCCACACCGCCAAGTCAAGATAAAACAAAAAATACAAAAATACAAAAAACAAAAAACACAAACAACAGAACAACAAAATAACAACATAAAAAAAAACACCCACTAAATGAGTTTTTGAAAACACATTCACAAACGCTTCTCCGGGGGGGGATGACAGTAGATGGCATTTCCATGCCTGCTACAGAGCAATACCATTAATTTCGCATATTGCAAGAGGACGAAGGAACAAACGTCAGCGTCCGCGTGACCAGCTCTAGCCAGTCAACTACCTGCCTGCCTGTTTGCCTGCCTGTCTCAAAAGCTTACGTTGCTGCTTGGCGCCTCTCTGACTATAAACAATAACAATAATTTTACGCTAACGTTACCGGAATATATTTGGCCAACAACAACACAACAACATAAAGTATCCCCACACACACACACACACATCCACCTACAAAAACACTCATTTTGATACCTCACAGCGCCTAGCATACAACAAAAAGTGGGTGTAGCTCGTTCTATTTATTTATGACTAATTTAGTTGAAACCGCAAAGTCATTGAGAACTGCTCCAAAGTACTTTGTATGAGTGTGTGTGTGTGTGTGTGTGTCTATCTCTATATTTCTGTCTGTAGCTATAACAGTATTGCTGTCTTTGGCCAACGATCTTAGCCGAGTATTTTAGTATCTCTGTGGTTTTTTGTTTAGCTACTTCCAGCACAAGTTTAAGATAACAAAGTTGCCGCCTAGCTTGGAGCCACAGGTGTGGCCATTAGGTAAGGATTAAGCATAGCTGCTGCATTAAGCATGGCAAAAGCCAACTTGTATAGTATTACGAGTATTATGTAGGGTGGACGTTGGTTGCAAAGAAACAATGCTGTCAATGTCTACATTAGCCAAAGTCATCGAAGTGAGCGATATATAGCGAAAAGCTTTTAATTTCTTGAAGTAAATTTATGAGCTAAAACAATTGCTATGAAAAACTGCTCAAATATGAAGGCTGGCTAGAGGAGGAGTTTAGGGACGTTTAAATGGTTAGCTATTAATTTGAGTGCACGATATTTATTTCTTTGGCAGACAATTTAAACGATGCAATTCATAAAAGCTTCGAAATCTCTTTGGAAACATCTTAAGCCGACGAACAGCAATTTTTATTGGCAAGAAAATGAAGTAACATCATTTTGAGTGCTTTATTAGGTTGTTAAGGCAATTTTTTGAAGCTAATGAATTTTTTACAGGACACAGAGCAGTTTTTCTAAATGAACATATATTTTAATTTAGAAGTGAATTTAGTAATAGTAGTAGTAGTAGTAGTAGTAGTAGTAGTAGTAGTAGTAGAATTAGTAGTAGCAGTTATAAAAATAGTTTTGAATAGAAGCTTTCATTTTTTAAACGAGAAGTTCCTTCTATGGCCATACTTTTGTGGTTTCATGAGATCTAATATTTAATATCTAATATTTACAGATTGTGAGAAAAAAAGTATTTCTTTGCTTTTAAGGACGTTTGCTTACTTAGCTTAAGATTTTTTAAAGCTTAAATTTTTTTAAGAGTTTTGAAATATGTTCCTGAGTTTTTAAACATTTTGTTATATACATTGAAAAGCTTTTGTTGACTTTTTGTAAAGCTTTTGAGCTTTTGTTAAGCTTTTTGAGCTTTTTACAGCTTACCATATATCAAAATATTTTTCTTAGCTTTTGAAAATTTCTTCTTGTAAAGCTTTTTGAACTTTTTTAAAGCTTACCATATTTCAAAGTTTTGAAAATGTTTTTCTTAGCTTCTGAAAATTTGTTCTTGTACACGAAAAAGTGTTTTTTTGAGCTTTTTGAATTTTCTGAAAGCTAACCTTATATCAAAATTTCGAAAATGTGTTTTTGAGCTTTTGAAAAATTTCTTCATATACACGAAATAGTGCTTGTTTAGCTTTTGGGTAAATTTTTGAGTGGTTTTAAATTTTTTTTTTAAGCTTTTTTAAAGCTTACCTTTTTCAAAAGACTTAAAAATGTGTGCTTGATTTTTTAAACATTTTGTATTGATGGATTAAAAAAAATTTGCTAGCCTTTTTTTAAAAACCTTTTTAGCTTATTTAAGGCTTTTTGAGCTTTTTTAAAGCTTACCATATTTCAACATTTTGAAAATGTGTTTGTGAGCTTTTGAAAATTTGTTTATTTACACTAAATAGTGTTTCTTGAGCTTTTGAAGAAATTTTTGAGCGGTTTTAAAGCTTATATTTTTTCAAAGTTTTGACATGTGCTCTAAGATTTTTAAAAATTTGTTCTTACATTGAACAAAAATTTTGTTGAGCTTTTGAAAAGATTTTTAATTTAAAACGTTACCTATTCCCAAGGTGTTAAAAATATTATCCAGAATTCAAGAACAATTTTTTTTTATACAATAAATAGTTGTTTTGAGCTTTTGCAATGCTTTTTAAACTTAAGGCAAGCTTTTTAAACTTTTTTAAAACTAAAAATTTGTGTTTTAAAAAAAAAAGTTCTAAAAATGTGTTTAACATTTTTTAAAAATTTTCTTATGCATATACTAAAAAGTTTGCATTGAGCTTTTAGAAAGCTTGTTGAGCTTTTGAAAAGCATTTGAGAAATTTTTGCAAGATCAAAAGTGTGTGCTTATCTTTATTTTTAAAAAATAACAATATTTCTTTTACATTTAAAAGGTTTTTGAGCTTTTTTTAAAGCTTTTAAAGCTTTCGTAGAGCTTTTAAGCTGTTTTAAAACTCACCATTTTTCAAAGTTCTTAAAAACTGTGTTTCAAATTTTTTATGCATTTACTAAAAAGTTCTAGTTGAGCTTTCATAAAGCTTTTTGAGATTTAATAAATGCTTGCGAAATAAAAAGTGTTTGTTTATTTTTATTTTTAAACAAGAAAAATTTTTCTTATGCATTAAATGCATTTTCTTCGAGCTTTTGAAAAGCTTCTTCAGCTTTAAGAAAGCTTTCTTAGCTGTTTTAAGGCTAACTTTTTTCAGTAATCTAAAAATAAGTTACAAGTTTTTGAAAATTATACTCAAGGATATATTCGAACGTTTTTGTTGAGCTTTTAAAAACTTTTTAAGCTTTTGAAAAGCTTTTCTAACTCTTAAAAAACTCTTTTGAAACAGTTTGTGTTAAGCATATTTACTTTGTGCTTTTAAAGAAATTTCACATCGCTTTTGAAAAGTGTTTTTTCGTTTTTGCTTTCGTTAATTAAAAGTTTATCTTTTGCTGAACTTTTTTAAATATTTTTTGAGCTCTTTTAAATGCTTTGTTGGGTTTTGAAAAAGTTTTTGTTGACTTTCTGAAAAGATTTATAAGCTTTTTAAAAGTGTTTTAAGCTTTTGGTTAAATTCAAGCTTTTTAAAACTTTTTTGCTGAACTTTCAATAAGCACTCGTTAGCTTTTAGTTGGTTTTTAAGAAATTTCATTTTATTTACTTGACAAAAATTTTAAGCTGTATCTCTAGTTCTTGTATCTTGTATCCCTTGATGAGTTTTTTCAAAAAAATTTGTTGAACTTTTGAAAGGAAAATTTTTTCCTTTTGTAAAAAAAGGAAAGGCTCTCGTTGTTAAAGCCTAAATATCATATGACTTTTGAAAAGCTTATTTCAGCTTTCAAAAGTTGTTCTCCATAGCTAGCTCAAGTACAGTTATCTCAACTAAAGCCTTGGAAATGCTTTAGTTGAGGTCACTTAAATAGATTTTGAAAGCTTTTTCAGATTTTTAAAATTTATTTTTTTGGTTGCTTCTGTTGAGCTTACTTAAAGCTTTCCTCCTTGTACTATTATTCCAGAAATTTTTAGTAAGCTTTTAAATGTTTTTTATGTTGAAATTTTTTTTTATCTTTTGTTCACCTTTTTTTCAACAAACTTTTGTGAGCTTTTTTGAAATATTTCCCATTTGAAAAGCTTTGTTTGGTTAAAACCGAAGATCATTTGTCTGCTTTAAATTTTTTTTAAGCTTTTAAAAAGTATTTCTTATAAGTTTCTGAGCTTAACATAAAGCTTTTATTCTATTGAAAGAACATTTTCGAAATTTTTTAAAGCTCTTAATAAGCTTAATCCTACATTCGTCCGTGGTTAAACAAAACGTTAACCGTCTGTGGGGTACAATTATATGAAAAAAGTCTGAATTTAAATCCAAATTAAATAAATGAGTCCTTTATTTATAAAAAAATTATTAAATAAAACAAAAAAGCAGATAACTTCGATTTCTGTCAGTGACAATGGCGAACTAGAGCGTTCTGTTTTCACTGCTGTTCCGCTTGTAGTTGCTGTTGTGTTCAGTTGGGCTACAATTGTACCCCGATGACGGATTTAGGGTTAAATTGAGATAACCTAAGATTTTTGATTTTAAAAATTTGGTTTTTAAGTAGCTTTTGTTCAGCTTATTAAAAGCTATTATTTTATTATTATAATTGCAATTCAAGCTTTAAGCTAGAAGATCTTAGCTAGAAGCTTATGCAGAAGCTTTTAGTTAGTTAGTTTAGGTTTTCTTAACTTCTTTTAATGTTAAAAGCTTTTTAATCTTTTTTTTTGTTTTCAACTTTTCAGAAAAGTTATTTACTTTTATTTATGTTTAAAGCTTTTTTACATACATTTTTAAATATTTTTTTCCCTTTTTCAACCGATTTTGTTGTTGTTAGAAATATTTTTCGTTTCAAAACGCTCTTTTGTTGTTAAAAACTGAAAACCTTTGACTTTTGTTAAGCTTAAATTATTAAAAAGTTACAGTTTGCTTTTAAAAGCTAAAACTTTAAAAAGTTATTTGCTTTTAGAAGCTTTTTTAAGCTTATGTAAAGCATTATTTTCTTTAATTTAATGCAAGAAATTAAAAAATGTAACTTTCTTAGCGATTTGAACACAATAATTCGCAACATATTGTTTTTTTGCAAAAAGCTTTTGTCAAGATTTTTTTTTCATTTTATGTGCATTGTTCAAGAACTGCTTTTAATCGAACTTATATAAAACTAAATTAATATATAAAAAAAAATTACATCTATTGTAGTGTATAAAAGCTCATGTTGTTCCAAGCTTGGCGTCGAAAATATTGCTAATCATATACATATGTTTAAAGCTTCTAGTTGACTCAAAATTATTGTTCCGTATAAAAGCTTATTTTGCTAACATTTTGTTTTAAAGCTAAGCAACAAAAAAATTGCAACTCATGAAAACATATTTTAAGCTTTCTAGCTGACCTAAACTTAAAGTAGCTAAGTATTAACTCGGCAAAATATTGTGTTACCCAAAGTAGGCACAGTTTTTTTTTTTCTATACCTTTGTTTTGTTCTTTTCAAACCCAAAAACTTTAAAAGCAGCTTTTGGCAAAAACAAGCATTAATCATGCAGAACTTTGAGCACAAAGTTTCTGCACTAAACTTTGCTGAACTAAACAAATTAAAAGTTTTTTTATATGAGTGCGTGTATGTTAGACTAAAAACTTCAAACACGCACATAGACACAGGCAACGAATGCATATGCCTCATTAGCAAATGCATATAAAAGCTGAGATATACATACATGCAAGCATACACATACGTAATGCGTCTTAGTGGCAAAGTTTTCTTAAGCAATCCATCAAAATTGCACCTACGCATCACTTGACAGCAACTGCGCTGCTGCTGGTGCTGCTGCTTGGCAACTGGCTTAATTGAATAAATTCAAGCAACAAAATTGCTGCCACACTTCACTCAGTGCAATGATCTTGAACAACTAGTAGTCATGCCAGTCTTCTTAGTCGTTTCATTCAAGCTTTATTGCATGCACAAAATTTAAAATGTTCCCAAAGGAAAGATTTTGTGCGCATAAATCATATAAAAACGCTCCAAATTTAGGGTTTCATGGTAAGCAGCTACACACATACGTGGCATGTGTGCCAGATGTGTGTGTGTGTGTGTGTGTGTGTGTGTGGCACAACACCAACATCAACCATGCTGACGCTGCCATAACGTTTATTGTTAATTATTTTGAACATTTTTAATTGATTTTGTTGCTTCCCGTACAAGCATCAAAATTTACTGCTGCCTGCTTATAGGCGCAAACAAAAATTTCTACGCTTTTATCGCTCTGCTGCTCTGGTTAGTTGCCAACACTTTATTGTTGCTGCTATTTTTTTGCTGTCGTTGCACTGTTTCTGGCTGTGTGCTTTTATGCAACATTGAGTTTATTGTTGTTGTTGCTGCTGTTGTCGTTGCAGCAACATATAAATTAAGATAAATCACCGCAAATTTTATATATTAATTTATGTTGCATATTTTTTGTATGCAATTTTCTGTTTTTTTTTTTTGGCATTTACAAAATGTTCAATCTTGTTGCTGTTGCTGTTGCTTTGGCAGTTGTTGTTGTTGTTGCCAGTTTTGTGTGGCTGTTGTGGGAAATTGGCGACAATTCAGCTGGGAGCATTTAGCTGCAGTTGTTGTGCTGTTATATGCTTGCTATTATTATTCAACATTTTGTTTATTAATTTATAATATTTGTTATAAAAACAATTAACTTAATTGCTTTGTGTTTTGTGCTTAATGCAAGTGGTTTGTTGCTTATTTTTGTGTTTTTATGCTGTTAGTTAGAGGCAAAAGCTTGCTATTGATTTTTGTTTTGCATCGATATAATTTATGTGCTGTTAAATTAATTAATTGCAAATTATGACAACACGCACAATTTATGACAAAATGAAAATGCATTTAAATGAAATACTTGACAAAGCTTTTAAGGCATTTAATTCTATAAAGCTTAGAATAATGCTATAAAATTTCACAAAAATAACTGCAATTTTTTCATTTCTTTCTACAACAATCTAAACAGCTTTTTAAAAGCAAACACTTAATTTGCAGCAAAAAAAAAGCTCTTAATATACAGCAATGTATCAGCATAATTTCAAACTCACAATAAAACCCGCAACAAAGTAGTGGTAACCTTTTTTATGGCCTAAACATGACGTTTGCCATAATTTGTGTTGGGGTTTTGTCTGTTTGTTTTTCCGCCTGTCTATCTGTCTATTCAACTCTCTATGGCCTTGCATGAGTTACCTTCTTTCATGCAATATAATAAATTTTAATATATTATAGCTACCCATTTTTATTAGCTACTCTTTCTCTCTCTGCTCTGTATCTCATAAATGATACAACAAATTTTTGGCAGCATAAAAATTTCAAAGGCTAAGCATTTAAGGCTAGGCTAGGGTCAAAATGTTGTGCTATCTTAAACGTGAGTTGGTTAGACGAAGTGCTTTATGAGTGTTACTGTTTTTTTTTGTTATGTTTTTTTTTTTTTTTTTGCCAAAGAGCCAAAACGTGAGGTAATTTTGTTTAATAATTATGTCAATAAAACTGTATGAATTTTGGCATGGTTATATTTTTGCCTAGATTAAGTCATATTAAGCTTTTGAAAAGGTCGAAGTTCAATGGCAAAAATTAAGTGAGACTTTATTAAAAAGTTGGTTTTATTGTTTTTGTTTTTTTATGTATTTGTTGCTGAAAGGGTCCGCACATAAATCATTATAAATCACAGGAAATGGGTTTTGAAGTGAAGTGCTGTAACTTTCAAATAATGAAAAACTTTTTAGTTTATAGTAGATTTTTTAAAGATTTATGAACTTAGCAATTATAAAAAAAAACTGAAAAATATATGATATCTTTTGCAAAAGGTGAAAGTTTAATTTCATCAGCACATTTACCATGTATACTTAGCAACCGAGCCACAAAGAATGTTGATTTTGTGCTATTGTGTCTGAATATATTGGTATGATTATTTATGATTTTTTTATTATTATAACATGTCTTAAGAAAAATTTTATAGAAAAAGAATCTTCTTTGAATAATTTTATTTGAAGTAAATGGATAAAGATACTAAAAATTTTGACAATTAATGCATCATATGACTTCCATATGACTACCATTTAAGCTCTTTGAAAAACTTAAATAAAAATCGATAAATTAATATAGATTAAAAAATGTTATTACAGTTGGAATAACAAAAAAAAACAAAACAAATTGGCCATTTCAGCCCTTGAAAGGACTTTGACCGAGCTTCTTATCAATTGTGTTGTGTGTGTTATTAAATGTTTGCACACAATTAACCGAGAACTGGACCTACATGTTTTATGCCGACTCCGAACGGCTCATGTTCTCAAGAAGCTTTACATGGCATTATTTACTCTCTGAGGTTTGCCATTGTCTGCAGAGAGGTGGTGACCGATCAGAAAAATTTTTTATTGAAAAAAACTTTTCGCCGCGGCTGGGGATCGAACCCGGGCTCCGAGCATGCTAAGCCACACACTTAACCTGCATGCCACGGTCACCACAGTTGGAATAACACTTTTTTTAATATTTGGTGGTATTTTAAAGTTTTGAATATTTCAATTATTTGGGTAGTATGGGAGGTAGTATGCAAGGTTATCCATGGTTGGATTATGCCCATTTTTCAAAAAGATCTTAGTTTTGTTTTAAAATTCATACGTAGGTACCAAATTTTATTTCTGTAAAATAAACATAAGCTTATTTATGCAGTTTTCAATTTTTGCGTTGTATGGGAGGTAGACATGCCCTCGAGCGGATGACGTCCATTTTTAAATTACGTCTTTGGTTTGTGATGAAAAACATACTTATCAAATTTTATCTCTGTAGGTTAAACATAAGCTTATTTATTGAGTTTTCAATTTTAGGGTTGTATTGGAGGTGGGCGTGTCCGTATTTTTCGAAGACATCTTTGTTTTTGATATTCAATACATACCTACCAAATTTTATTTTTGTAGGTTAGTCATTCAAGTATCTTAATTCCTTCTTCTTATCCTGTGTTTACGGACAACACATAGACGAACGGACGGACGGACATGAATAGCTCGACTCACAATGTGACGCTGAACAAGAATATATATACTTTTCTATACCAGACTCGCTTAGTTCTATGCCTTGCAAAAGTTTGCACAAAGTTAATATAGCCTGACCTTTCAGGTTTAGGGTATAAATATGCATTATGACTTGCAGAAATCTGCACAATGACAAGATGCTGAATCGTTCAGAAAAATCACATTCTGCGTGTGTTGTAAGAGATCTTCAATGGTGAGTACAAAATCTTTACTGCTTATTTATTTGTACGCTGTTGCATTCACTGAATCCTCAAGCATCTCAAAATCTTGGTAACTTCCGTATTTTGGGTTCAACGCGAAAACCGACTTGTTTCCCAATCATGAGCTGCCTAACTTTCACGTTGTTTGCACCATTTCAGGCATTTTTGGCGTCAGAAATAGTTTTATATGCAGCTCTGTATAAGTCTAGGCCCAGTTTTCGCTACAATGTTCGGATTGAACAGGTTTTTTTTTCATTCGCTAAGAAGCTGCTGCTTCAATTTTGATACAGTTATTAAACGATTTTTGACAGATGACCTCTTTCATTGAGTGCGATTTTGGCTTCATATTACTAAGGGTCCTCCAGAGTACTTCCTTACCTTACCTTACCTTACCTTACTCCTACCTTACTCCAGTGGTAGGTCGCTCACAAAGTGGCCTGCAAACTACATATGAATGACTCATTGTTAGTTGACTCAGGTTAAAGTTTAATTTGGCTCCTGTTCACCGTATGCCAAATAAGAAAGCTTTATATGCATTTTTGGTATCGCAGACCTTCGATGTTGGAACAAGTGCCGCACCAAAGTAAATAAGTTTTAGTTTGAACATTGCCGGAATTTACAAAAAATGTGAACTCTTGGAGTCTCTTCCTCTTCCTCACAAACATCTGATTCAGATAGACCTATCTTTTTGAAAAGACAACCCGTTAGAAGTTGAAGGTTGTATCTAGTATGCTTGAGCAGGAACTTTGATTAAGCTCTACTGAAAGTAATAAATTTCCCAGATCCTAACCTTTTCCAGGATCTTTTCCAGTCCAAAAAAAATAACCTTTTCACAGGCTACAAAATGGTTACCAAAATGGTTACAGCATATATTTTCGCTTGTACTCCAACCATATTTGGAGTACAAACCTTTGCAAGAGCTTTTTTTGGAATCTAGTACCAACGCTCTTGTTCGTCTTTCTCCATTTTCTAGTTTAATGCAGTATATCCTAACTGTGAGTCTGCTGCAGGTATGAACCTTTCATTTCTCCACATTTGCCTTTTATATATAACTACCTTGAAGCACTACGAGAAATTTAGCTTTGGTTACATCCTGTCTGAGATTTTTAGAAGAGGGACATATGAGAAATTTTTTTTTTAGTCTTCATATAAAGAAATTGGACATTTCAGCTTTAACCCATTTCTGCCTGGTACCAGATATCTGCTCATACGATTTTGATTTAATTTTATACACGATCTTCAATCGATCCAAAATGATCACAAACAAATAACAAAGCTCCATAACTCAATGCGTTGCTGAGATATTGATCGAGAATTTTTCTGCCCATTAGGCCATCTTGATAAATTTTTTTCGATTTTTTTTTTTTTAAATAATGACAATGTGTATTTAACGACATAACTGCTAACTGAAATCTGCGCAGATTACTTTTATTGGTGGAGGGCAAAGTTAACAGCTGAACAGCTGATTTTGTAGAAAAATACCCAAATCAATAAAGTACCTATTACTTTCTCATTAAAAATGCGATCGAGTCAAAATTGGTTAAGGTGAAAAATTAAGATAACACGGAGAGAAATTTGAGCTGAAAACAATTCCAAACCAATTAATTTTGGGAGCGATTCTGTGCTAAGCCATAATGTTCTTGATATCAAACCCTTAATTGATTGTTGATCAAAAAATGAATTCGCTCATTTGTGCTTAATGTACTTGATGTTTGGATCTTTTATCAAAAAATTAGTATGATCACTTGTGCCCAATTTATGTTATTATGTAACATGCTCATTTTTGTCCAAAACATGCCAGTTATGGATTAATAGTAAAAAAAAAAAAAATAAATATGCCCAATCTATGGAATTTTGGAAATGTCAATAAAAATATGTCAAATGTGAACAATATTTTAAAAGAAATAAAAACAAAATACACAAAAATATCAAAACAAAAAATAAAAAAAAAAAAATAAAAAATTATATTTTCATTGTCTACATTAGATATACATATGTATATCGTCCAATTCGAACAGGAAATATTATTAATTAATTTGTTCTCTGCACTTTTATACTAACAGGAACAACAACCAATTGAGAATTACATTGTTCGGTTGCTCATACTTTTTATGTGCATAAACAACAACAACAAAATTAGTTTTTACAAACAAGCACAAGATTACACATGATATTAATTAAAAAAAAGCGTGTTTATAAAAAAAATTTCAAGCCCATTTTCTGGCGTAAACTGTGCACATGAATAGCATCTTTTGAGAGGGTTTTTAGCTCTATTGAGCTGATTTCAGGTACGAACGCTTTGAACTTGATTTTAGCCCATTTTTTTTTTCTCTTTGAATAAACTAAATATTTTTGTTGTGTTTTGATACATTTTTTTATATTACCTGTTTTTCACTGACGCTTTTTACACCACAGGAAGATCATGATATTGGTAGTCTGCCAACTCTAGTCAAGTGACAGAATTTTAAGGTGACATCCAGTAGCCTGAGAAATGTTGATATTTTATCTAACCATCTCCATTAAAAGTATTGTGATATGACGTACCCAAGCTGTTTAGTGATTTTTATAAAAAAGTAGTTTCAGGGCTATTTTTCCACCCAAAAAAAAAAAAAAACAAATTGGCCATTTCAGCCCTTGAAAGGACTTTGACCGAGCTTCTTATGATCAATTGTGTTGTGTGTGTTATTAAATGTTTGCACACAATTGACCGAGAACTGGACCTACATGTTTTATGCCGACTCCGAACGGCTCATGTTCTCAAGAAGCTTTACATGGCATTATTTACTCTCTGAGGTTTGCCATTGTCTGCAGAGAGGTGGTGACCGATCAGAAAAAGTTTATATTGAAAAAACTTTTCGCCGCGGCTGGGGATCGAACCCGGGCTCCGAGCATGCTAAGCCACACACTTAACCTGCATGCCACGGTCACCACTATTTTTCCACCCATTAGGCGGAAATCGGTTAAAAGGACTTTCACTGAACTTCTTATGATCAATTATGATTCGCTTTGAAATATTTATACAAAATTAATTGTAAACTGAATCTACAAGTTTTATGCTAACTCCGAACGGCTAAAGTTCATGTGCTCAAGTTGTTCTACATGTCAGTTTTTACTCTACGAGGTTTGCCATTTCTATGGAAGAAATTTTCTGTCAGATGTGAGAGTTGAACTCGAGCGACTGCGTTCTGTTTGCTTGCATGCCACACACTTAGCTTGCGTGGTCTCAAGAATATTCCTGCTCTATAGTCACTTATTTCCTCTTACCTCAATGTGCTTGACATGCCTCTTTCCTGCTCGCTATTGTTAAAGAAGGCAATGCAAGTAATACACCAAGAGCTTCAGTCGAGCACGTTCTCATTGACCAAGTGATTTCTAACATGCCATTCCATGCATTTTTAGAAGTATATTGGCTGTTGTTTGTTGTTGAACCTTCGGTCATCATGCAAGTGCTACATAAGTCTAACAATACGTCTAACAATAGCTACAAACATCCAATATAACATTTCCTCATTGAGATCCCAAGTTTTGCCATCAAGGCGTTGGCAAGCGAATAAAGCACGTATAGTTTTGCCTACAGTGTTTGTTAAGTGAGTGAGTCCGTAGAGTCAAGTTTTTTGTCAAAAATCACTCCTTAGTACTTGACCTCATTTGAAAAATAAATTGATTTTTTATCTAGTGTGCGCTTGTAAGATGTAAGAGCGTTTTCCTAGGAAAAGGTTCTAGTATGACTTTTTTTATACCTTAACCTGAAAGGTCAGGGTATATTAACTTTGTGCAAACGTTTGTAACGCATAGAACGAAGCGAGTCCGGTATAGAAAAGTATTATATTCTTGATCAGCGTCACCACGTGAGTCGAGCTATCTATGTCCGTCCGTCCGTCCGTCCGTCCGTCCGTCTGTGTGTTGTCCGTATACACAGGATAAGAAGAAGGAGTTGAGATAATTGGATGAAATTTTGTACACATGGTCACATGTACCCAAGGATCTGCATTATTGAATATTTTTGGAATCCGCCCACGGACACGCCTACCTCCCATACAACGCAAAAATTTAAAACTGCATAACTCAGCTCATAATAAGTCTACAACAACAAAATTTGGTATGTGTGTGTTTTATACCAACACAAAGATGTCTTTAAAAAATGAACGTCATCCGCTCACGGACACGCCCACTTCCCATACAACCCAAAAATTGCAAACGCAATAAATAAGCCTCTGTTTAACCTACAGAGCTAAAATTTGGCACGTATGTTTTTTATAACAAAAAAAGATGGTTTTGAAAAATGGACATCGTCCGCCCACGGACACGCTTACTTCCCATACAACGCGAAAATTGAAAACTGCATAGCTCAGCTCATAATTAGCCTACAACAATAAAATTTGATATGTATTTGTTTCATACCATCACGAATATGTCTTCGGAAAATGGACGTCATCCGCGCACGGACACGCCCACCTCCCATACAACCCAAAAATTGAAAACGCAATAAATAAGCCTCTGTTTAACCTACAGAGCTAAAATTTGGCACGTATGTTTTTTATAACAAAAAAAAAGATGGTTTTGAAAAATGGACATCGTCCGCCCACGGACACGCTTACTTCCCATACAACGCGAAAATTGAAAACTGCATAGCTCAGCTCATAATGAGCCTACAACAATAAAATTTGATATGTATTTGTTTCATACCATCACAAATATGTCTTCGGAAAATGGACGTCATCCGCGCACGGACACGCCCACCTCCCATACAACCCAAAAATTGAAAACGCAATAAATAAGCATGTGTTTAACCTACAGAGCTAAAATTTGGCACGTATGTTTTTTATAACAAGACAAAGATTGTTTGGAAAAATGGACTTCATCCGCCCACGGACACGCCCATTTACAATTAATTTTTTTTTTTTTTTTGAAAAGTGGGTTTAGGGTATTTCATAGTCGGCCTAGACCGACTTTAGACTTTCTTTACTTGTTTTATTTATATTAAAGTCTTTGTCCTGAAACCAGCTATTTGCTGTGCGTAGGGCTCTTTGCAGTCTGTCCAATATCGTTGGCACATTGGATTGCCCAGATTTATAATAGTCAAATCATCTTATAGCAAGCGTTGTTCAGCATTTTGAGTAGTTCGACATCGACAAATGTCCACATAAAAGGTGATAGAACTCTTCTTTGATAGCATTCTCTGGTGGCAGTGATGAAATTACATGTTGTTCTGAGCTCAAATATGATATTCTAAATTTTAACATAGTAATAATTCATTCTGTAATTTGAGAAGGTATATTTTTCCTTAACATTGCTTTTGCACAAACATCGGAAATTGTGTACTTTCCTAAAAGGCAATTTGTTTCATGCGGAGTTATTGCGTAGTTTAACTCCGCCAGGTATGAGTAGAGAACATATACCATTTGAGTGATCTTTTGATAGTGCCTTTTGTTAGCGAGTTTCTGCACAGAGAAGCCATCAATCCTCTCACAGTAAATTGCATATCTACCTGATACGATCGATTTTAATTTTATTGCAAGAAATCAAGACCAGCACAAGTAATCGCTAACTTTACAACAATATTGTAAACGCATTACAACAACCACAACTTTATTGACACATGATAACCAGCATCATCAGTCACCGCGAGCAACAAGCAATATTTACATTCACCATGCAGTAACTGTTATAATTCACATCATATTTATAGCAAAACCAGTTTAAGTTTAGGTTAAGCATGCTTTCTAAAATATACTTACGTGGAAGTGTGTAAAGAATTTTTGGAAGTAATCTGCCATAAAGTGATCTTAAGTATAGAAACTAGAAGTAAATGGCTTAAGAAACGATAGTTAACATTCACTTGAATAGCTTTAAAGTCGTTACTTAGTCGTTCCACTATCCCAAGGTGGTTAAATTATTAGATAGCTTTCTACGTTGAAGAATCCCTTGCCTGTAGGCTGCTTGACGCAAAATTATGGCTACAAGGGAACCTGTTTCATGATTATAATAAAATGTAGTCTCAAAACGAGAAATGTTCATATTTTCCAACAGTCAGTCTGTGGTGACCGTGGCATACAGGTTAAGTGTGTGGCTTAGCATGCTCGGAGCCCGGGTTCGATCCCCAGCCATGGCGAAAAGTTTTTTCAATTAAAAATTTTTCTGATCGGTCACCACCTCTCTGCAGACAATGGCAAACCTCAGAGAGTAAATAATGCCATGTAAAGCTTCTTGAGAACATGAACTTTTAGCCGTTCGGAGTCGGCAAAAACATGTAGGTCCAGTTCTCGGTCAATTGCGTGCAAAATATTTAATAACACACACAACACAATTGATCATGAGAAGCTCGGTCAAAGTTCTTTCAAGGGTTGAAATGGCCAATTTGTTTGTTTTTTTTTTTTTGTTTTTTTCAGTCTGTGTTTAAGTCATTGGCATGACTCAATAATTTATAAGGTTATCCCGATATTTGACATACCCTTATTTTTTGTAAACAAAAAATATTCTCTCTCGAAAATGAATGACAAACAGGGTTTTGTGGTCTCCTAAAAAAAACTTTATTTTTCAGTGTTGTGTTGTGTTTTTTTTAACAAAAAAGTATGTATTTTCAATATTTTATATTAAATAATATAATAAAATAATATAATATGCTTGAAAATATTTCAAGCTTGGACTTTGTGAAGTCGCAGAACCTTTAAAAATCATCTGATGGATGCTTCAAAATACAAAAGTAGCAGAAAATGTATTGGCTAGAAATTGTAAGATATATTGTACTTAAAAATTGTAAGATATTCAAGCAGCTGTGGGGTTTTTGTGTCATTAAAAATGCTCTCCTCTTCAAATAAGGGTATCTATCTTCATTTTCGTGAGAAGACGTCAAATATCGGGATAACCTTATAATTATTGAGTCATGAGTCATTGGAACATGTGACCATTCCAATGTCCAAGCCCAAGTTCAAAAGACCAAATCAAAGTTAGCCAAAAAATGTCATGCTTTATTGCGGGAAATAAACAATTATTTTAGCATCAATCTAATATGAGTACCTTCCCATGCAGGCGTTGAAAAATAACGTTTTACTCTGTGCCAGTAAAATTGCTGGGCTTATTTGGACGTCTCTGTATCTCATGAGTTCATAAGACCTCCTCTCACTGCATAGGTCAGACCAAGTGATTATGGTTGTCGTTTTTAACGGCTTTGGTAGTTGAATGGTAAGCATGCTCGACTGCCAACACAGAGGTACCGGGTTTGAATAACGGCCTGGACATGATACTACGCTAGACTGATGTAAAGGCATATCACTTGCCTGCACGGTTAAAAATCTTGGGCTAAATTTTAATCTTTTTTGGATTACATATAGGACACGACCAAAAAAAGATTACTTTTTAATTCAATGAAAAGTTTTAAATTTTCCAATCCAAAAAGGACTTAGTTTTAATCCGCAAAAAGTTTAAAATTTTTTAATCCAAAAAGGAATCATTTTTAATCCGCAGAAAGTATAAAATATTATAATCCAAAAAGGATTAGATTTTAGTCCAAAAAAGTTAAAATTATAAAACGATTACTTTTTAATCCACAAAGGTGAGAACTCGTGAGAAAAAAAGGTAAGAGATAATTCTCATATTTCATAAGTCTACGAAGAACAGTTATTCTTTGACCTCCATAAGCATGTATATATATATTAAAAAAATTTCTTTACTATTACTCTTTAAATTACTTTGAACTAATTTGTACTAAATCTTGCCAATATTTTTATAAAATGTAGCACTCTTTCATCGCGTTAGAACACTTAAAATACATATCGGTTCTTTTTGTTTCTTTCTTGTTTTTCGAGCAATTAAAACCGTGTGAATGTCGCGTCCGTGCCAATGGCTTTTCAGCTGGAAAGCTACATAATATTCAGCTTTTCGCCATAGAAGAACTGTCAAATAGAGAGCTGGTTTTCGTTGGCTTTTCAGCCAAAAGGCCTTCGTGTGAACATATTATATTGCCATAAACTTCACTATATATACATTAAGGGTATTTATGCAAATGGGCAATGCCCTTATAAATGATATAAACCGTATAAGTTTATCAGCCTTATAAATGAAATATATGGAGAACCGTTTACACAAACCAGATATATCACAAACCAGCAATCAGCTGTTTATATGTATGCTGAAAGTTGACTGTTAACAAGTTAACAGCTGACATATCTCTCCAAATGCACAATCGACTGATAAAAATAACTAATTGCCCAAAATACAAGCTTGCCGCTTTGCATGAATACCCTTATTATGTATTATGAAACACTGCTCAATGTAATAATGAATAAAATAATATTTTGGTTCAGATTTTAAGAAACAATTTGTTTCATTTAATTAAAAAATAAACTTCGGATGCTTTAACAACATTAACTATTATATTGAGCGTAAATTTCGTAGAAGTAGTAGTTTTCAATCTTAGGTAACATAAATAGTTTTTCCTGAAAATACTACCTTAATGTAAATTTGTAGTCCAAAAATAGTCTTAAACTTAAACTTTTTTGGATTAAAAACAAATTAAACTTAAGTATGGAATAAAAAATAGTATTTTTTGGATTAAAAATTCCTTTAAACCAAAGTTTGGATTAAAAACAAGTCCAAAATTTTTAACCGTGTGCGATTCAAATTCGCATGTTTATATTTATTTTCGCCACTCATTTGCCATCGCCTCTGGTAAGAACACAAAAATCTAATATAAATCTAATTTAAAAACTCTTTCTTATTTCTATTTCTTATTCCTTGCAACAATTCTGACTGCAATATTTCAACCCAGCATTAAACATTGGAACATGTAACTTTTATTTTATAAGATTTTTTGTTATTTTATGCTTATTCACCCTCCCCCCCCCTTTTCGAACTTCAAATCAACTAAAATTAAAAATTCATCAATACAATTTTTTTTTTAAAACAAATAATAATTGTTGAATTAATTAAAGCTTTCATTTAAATAAACCTATGTACATGTCTCCAAAAACTTTTTTCCATATACTTCATAGAAGGATTGTAAAGCATTAAAACTTCAAAATCATTTTCGAACATTAAACATAGAATTACTTTTTTAAACATAAAACAGAAAAAATTGTATTTCATGCCACACCCTTTGCAAGTTTGACTCTTTTAATTAACAAATTACAGCTATTCATGCCGAAGCCTTTTCAGTGGGTTTCACAAAAAGATTTGCTATTTATTCTAAATCAACATCGTCAAGCATCAACTATTTTATGAAATGCAGAATTTAATTTAATTAACTAGTTTCCAAAAAGCTTTTATGCTTACCTTGAAAATGTTACTCACAGCTTACTTTTTAGACCGGTATTTATAATATTCGATCCTTAACTAAAATTTGGCGTATCACTGGCCTTACACTTTTATACATGCTTGTTCTGGCCCTCCGCTTCAAAGCTCATAGAAAATTCTTTGTAAATTTCATTAACTTTGCACTCCATTTAATTATCCTTGCTAGCTGCCTGCAGGATAATGACAAATCCAGTGCTAAGTAAGCTTAATACATTGCAAAGCAAACTTCATATTTCAAACACACACACACACACACATACAGACATACTTAGCTACTAACAAAACTGGCTAGCTTTTCAAACTTTCATAAGCTGCAATATAGCCAGCCTCATATTCTGTTCTGTATAAAAGAAAAACCTTCAAACTTGTAGTGCATGAAACTATTTAAGCGGCACCAAAATCCACTCGACTGCAGCTTGTGTAGAATTTTTGGTACTTTTAGACATAAGCAACATGAAAATTAATATGAAGTAGCTAGTTGTTGCCATATGCAGCCAGTGCCAAAGATGTTGCTGCTGCCCATACATGCACATATTCGCACACAAACACACGCTGAGGCACTATAACCTAGCTTAGGTTAAACAGGTGGCAGCTATCACTTAGCTAAGAATGCTGCTGCTGCTGCTGCTGCTGATGATGCTGAGGCTGCTGTGGCAGAATTAGCAGTAAAATTGCCACATGGCTGCATTTTGGAGTAGCGCCAAACTACTACATAACAGCGTGTTAATAACTCAGTTGGGGATTATAACTCGAGAGCTTTATGTTAGACTGTATGTTAGTATGAGTATGAGTGTGTGTCTGTCTGTCTGTGAGTGTTTGTGTTTTACTGTGTATTATATTGTTCAGACAAACGGTAGCTTTTGCTTAAATAGCATATTATGCATAAAATATAATTATTTTGAGAGACTCGTTTGAATAATATGGCAACACTTATTAGTATGAAATTTTGCTGCATCGAAAGTTTGAGTTTATTTTCAACATAGGGCAAGAATATGTTTTGTCTGGCTGAAGTAAAAGCAGTTGTTGTCGCATTTATTGTTGTGCTGTTAATGAGAGGTGATGTTGTTGTTGTTGCTGTTGTTACCTAGGCAAGTGTAATTAAACTAATTTGCTACAAGTATTTTGTTAAACATTTATGTTTATTTATTGAAGCTTTATGCCAAGCCATGCAACTAAGAGTCTTTCCCTACGTGTTGGAACTAACAAAGCTCTTAAGCTCTGCGAATTTGTGGTTGATTTATTTTAATTAGGATGGTTCTTAATAATGGTAAAGATCGTAGAGAAACTGCTAGACAATCTTTATGCCTTGAATTTTAAAGAAAACTTTTTGATTAACTTATTGAAACACTTCATATTATTATTATTTTACTATAACATAATTCCGTAAAATGTCAGTACAGAACGCTTGATTTTGTTTTTTAAATTTCATAGCATATTTTTAGGCATTTTTGATTTGTGATCTATTGAAACTTCGCTGATTTCTAATTCAGATTAAAGAAAATCAATATTTAATTTGTTTTCTTTATTAAAACCGGGCCAGTCATTCTTGACGGTAATGACTAGTAGATCATATTTGGATAAGAAATCATTTATAATAATCCGAGATTTTTTATGCTTTGTCCGAGAGTTTAATTGCATATTCAAAATTCTAACAAACTTTATTATTATTATTTTTATCAGATGCATATTTTTAAAGATATCAAAAAAAAAAAACTTAAAAAAGCTTGCATTATTATGAATGATTTTCATAATCGTAAGTTCTGTGACAAATTTAATATGATGTAAAAATTTAAGAAACGAGTTTTTAAACTATTTTGCACTTTTTATTTCAATTTTAAGATTATCTTTTTACACTCAGAAGAAAGGTTTTTTGAAACATGACACAAAATGCATCATGTTCAGAGAAAAATGGTATAGACTTTAGTTCAGAGAATGCTTTTCTCTAAATGTGCTCCTAAAAATTCCCTAAAAATGATTAAAAGCTTCCTTGAAAAAGAGAAATATATAATAATATATTGTTTTAAGAGAAGAAGACCTTTTTTTTTTTTGAGAAAAGATTTGCTTTTATTGAAGAAAATAATTTGCATAGCGTATATTTTATCTACATATAGAAAAGTTTTTTTATTTTTAATAAATTTTTCTCTATAACTGACTATCTTCGTGTGCGATACAAATACTTATCATTATTAAAGACATAGAAATATTTCCATTTCCCCAACTGAAGAAACATTTCTTCAAAAGTATGAACATTTATTCTAAATTAAGAAAATATTATTTGAAAAAGAAAAAATTGCTATTATCAAAAATAGAGAAATTTTTTCTGAGTGTACCAAAAAAAAAAGATTGAAAAAATTGCAGTAAAATATAAAAACAATAAAAATTACAAAAATAAAAGCACTAGCAAACAATAAAAATTTTTAAGAACCAAATAGAAAAAATTTTTAAAAACATATAATGACAAACAATAATACACGAGTTTCTTGGATTACTGATTTCGAGTTTATTTTATCTTTTTTTAAGATGATTTCAAGGTTATGGTAATGGTCAAAAAGAAGAAAACAAAAACAGAGTTAGCTACTTTATCCACTTTCCTGATATATACGTTTTTGTTGGTCTCTGGTTCGGAATCCAAAATCATTTCGTCTGTATTATGGTAATTTCAAGGTCATGCCAAGTTCAGAATGAACAGATAAACTAAGTTTATTCGTCCAACTTGCTGATGTATAGGTTTTTTTAATTGCTGATTCTGAATCCCAGGTCAGTTTGTCTGTATTGAAGTCATTTAAAGGTCATTCAAAGATCAATATGAAACAAACACAGATATACTATGTTGATCTACCTGATATATAGGTTATTTGGGTTGCTGATTTTGAAAACAAGGTTATTTTTCTGCATTTAGGTCAATTCACGGTCATTTCAAAGTCTAAATGAAAACATACAGAAATGTTGTATATGTTTGTTGGGTTGCTGTTCCTAAATCCACGGTCAGTTTGTCTATATAAAGTCATTTCAAATAAAAAAATCAGAAATCAAGTCAAGGACAAAATAAAAAAATCAGAGACACGATGCTCAACTTCTTTATATATATAGGTTTTTTGAATCGCTAATTCCGAAACAGAGATCAGTTTAACTGTAGAGTTACTTCGGGTAATGTGATATAAGCATATTTAAATTTATAATTACTAGTAATTAGATTTCATATCTTAGCTTATACCGCATTACACTGTATATTTTTTGATACATTTTGCAGTGTTTTACAACTTTGGAGCTTTATAGCGTTATCCGATTTGGAGCTTATTCAACACCATGAAAAAATTCATGGTGGGTAAAGTGATATACCACATTCGGATAATGTGATATACTATATATACCAATATCACATTACCTGAATAGAGTTCAACAGCAGTATCTATTGTTTTTTCTAGCAAAATTTTTAAAAAAACCATGTTATTGAAAAGAAAAATTATTGTTTTAGTGTTAATAATGTTGTTAATGATACAGTTTTATTATTTCAGTGAAATTAACATAAAAGAAAGCAAAAATATAAACAAAATCAACTGAATACAATTACGCATGTAAAAACTTAACAAAAAAAATACCATAAAGTAAAAAATTAATGGAATGAATAGATATGGCAAGAATAGATGGTATATCATATTACCCAACTTTGACTGTATCACACTAGCCGAATTGGGATTTCAAAATAATAAATTTATTTTTGTAAAAATATGCTGTAGAAAATCAAAATCTCACCTCATTTGTGGCTAACTTAATTCCAACCCTAACAAAGTTATCTATTTCAGCTTACAATTCTGCTCTTTTAATCGTAATTCACTCGCACAGTGCACTATAAACAAAATATCGACTACACCGATGAAACAATTTCACAACAATGAGAGCGAACATAGCGAATGAGAGTGCGTATTAAGCTGCAGCACGTGTCTTTTTCTGTTGACGTTATGTTCACATGTTTATTCTCGTTGAAAATTGTATATTTAACAAAATATGTAGGTATATCACATTACCCGACCATATCACAATACCCGAAGTTACTCTATTGGGGTAACTTCAAGGTATTTCAAGGTCAAAATGAAAAAAAAGAAAAGATATGATATCCAACATTCTAATTTATATTGGTTTTTTTGAATCAATGATTCCGTATCCGAAGTCAATTTATCTGTTTTAAGGTCTTTCAATGTCATTTAAAGCTCGACGCGATAACATACCAAGAAACCATGTATAATAGGCTGGGTCGATTTTTATGGAGGCAAAAAATCTGATGTTGCCTGGGCGATTTTCGGTTCGGGCATGAAAATTTATTAAAAAAAAAAAAAAGGGGGCTTGGAGGTACACTTTACCCCATCGCACCCTCAATTTTGTGAATTTTTTCTATAGGAATACATTTTTTTTTAAAAAACCTGCACAGCTAGGGCAAAACTAAAGCCAGATATGAAATCCTCATACCGGATTCATTCAAAAAACGGTCTAACATGTATACGTTGTCATACAAAAATTTACCGTAACAAATTCCTAAATAAAAAATTTCACTAAATTCAAAGTATATTCTTATCGTTGGTGCGTATCTAATTGTGACCATCACGACTGAACCACAGCAGTTATCCATCTTATATTCGCACCATAAATTCCAAAAAATTCACAAAATTGAGTGTGCGTTGGGGTAAAGTGTACCTCCAATCCCCCCTTTTTTTTGTTTTGTTTAATAACTTTTCATGCCCGAACCGAAAATCAGCCATGGAATATCGGTTTAAAAATCGACCCAGCCTTATGTATAATCAGTTGCTATATGAATATTTCGAATCGTTGATTTTGAATCCGACATAAGCTAGGCGGAGGTGGCTTTCGGAAAAAAGTAGTTGACTTATATTAACCAAAATTGTCAATGCCTGCGTACACTGAGAAAAAAAAAAACCTTGCTCCGGTAAAAAATTTCTCTATTTTCGATATAGAAATTTTCTCTTTTTCAAATAAAATTTTCTTAAATTAGAATAAATTTTCACATTTTCGAAGAAATATTTCTTTACTTCTAGGAAATGGAAATATTTCCATGTCTCTAATAATGATAAGTATTTTTCTCGCACAAAAATTTCTCATTTATAGAGAAAAATTTATTGAAAATGAAAAAATTTTCTTATATTTTGATAAAAAATTCACTAAAGCCTATATGACACTTGCTTGTTTTCAGATCTTTCAACAAGCAAGGGATAAAAGAGACAGCAATGTCTTGTGTGAATGGGATGTCTGTAGAAAATTTTGTGAAAAATTCAACAGCTGTTGCGACAAAAATATAATTTATTTTGTATCAAAAATCTACAACTTGTACGAATTATTTAAAAATAATTACGAGCTCGAGCAGCGCAATTGTTTTTTATTTCAATTAAAAACATTTAAATCCAACCAATTGAAATGCAAAAACAGCATTAAAAGGTACAACGGCAAAAATGCAGAATGTCTGCTTCACAAAATATTTATCTTGTTCTTCTTTCTGCTGTAACAAGGTATTCACAATGACTTTTTCGTGATTTTAAGCTGGTAGAAGCTGAAAAAGTAGAAAATTTTTGTATATTCTAGCGCTTGATTTGCTTGATTGCACATATAGCGTAGGCAGTCATATCAACGGAAAATTGTAGTGAGCATTTATCGTACTGCGCTTTACTTAAAATTTAAGCGCTGAAAAATACTAAAACTAGCCAGTGTCATATAGGCTTAAGAGAAGTATTTTCTTCAATAAAAACAAATCTTTACTCAAAAATAAAAAGTTTTTTCTCAAAAAACGATATATTTTTTTTTTTCATGGAAACTTTTTACCATTTTTAGAGAATTTTTAGTATCGAAATTAGAGAATAGCATTCTCTGGAGCAAAGTCTATACCATTTTTCTCTAAATATGATGCCTTTTTTATCATATTCCGATAAGCTTTTTTCTGAGTGTACATTTCCTTAAAAAACTACATATTTCTAAATGCTCACCCATTGCAGTTCATAAAGCAACAATTTTTCATACTATGAATACATCATATATCACATCTATTTCTTTTCAAACCAGCTATTGCGCTTAACCAAAAAGTACACAATAATTATGAATTTTTACATGATCTTCATGAATTATAAATTTTTACATGACCTTCATGAACCGCATTCCTGCATTTTAATATTTATAGCAGTAAGATAAGTTACATGAATTATTCATGATATCAATACACAAAATATACAAAAGTACAAGCACGAGACCATGAATATTACATAAGCTTTGTGTTTAAAGTTCATAAAGTGTGTGTACGAGATACATGAACCAATAAAAATTTCGCAAATGTCACCAAAAAATAAACCAAAAATAAATCACGTGAATCATTCATAATTTTTGTGAATAAAATTCATAATATTCATGTACACATACGAAAAGAACAAGAACAGTACGAAGATAACAAGAACAATTAATGAGTTAAGTGACAAAAATTTATGTATCTCATGTGAATATACCAGGGAAACGTGGATTACTTTATGACTCATAAATTGGCCGAAATTCATTTATATTCACAAAAGTTCATAAGATTAGAATTAAAAATACATGAAGCTCATGCACTAATACAATGGGATCGTGAACTTAGTTATGCATTTAGAGACTAAAATTCTTACATTTTATGTACATAAGCACGGATCGGTCTTCATAAAAAAAATTGATAAACTGGTTTAAAATAATCGTAACATCATTTTAGCAAACGATTTTGCAATACATTCACCCTTATGCTACGTCTACACAGAGAGTTAAGTTTGAGTTACCAGTACAAAGCTGAGTTTTCCCATTTAACGAGAAATAAACTCTTGCGTTACCAGTACAAAAATGTACGATTTAACTCAACTTAACGCATTATATATTCTGAGTTTTTATGACTCAATGTAAAAAGTGCCTAAAAGTACACTACAAAATAAAATAAATGTTTATATTCAGTGGTATTTTTCATGAAAGAAACTTTTTTTTACAAGAACTGTCAAAATAGAACAGCTGATTCGTTAATTATGCAATTTATTTTTTTAACTATATGTTGTTATTTTCTTTAAAAATGGCTAAAAGAACTTCGAAAAGGATTTGGGCAATAGTGGGGAAAGTAGTTTTCATCTAAATATGGGCAGAGCTTTCGCATAGCAAGAAAAAAACGCATGTGTACGCAGAGACACCAGCAGCATTGTCGGCAAATTTAACTCAATTCTGCTACGTTAGCTCTTTGGGAACAACTTCGGTTAAATGTTAGTTAAAATTAACTTAACTCTCTGTGTAGACATAGCATTAGGCTCATTGGAATTTTTTGAAAAAGAATCTTTATTATAACGTTTAGCTACATGTTGGCACTAGAGTCAATGCGAAAAAAAATGAGTTTTATGGCTGTCGCTAGCAACAAGATGCTTTAAAAACAAACGTTTGCAATATTTGTAAATAATCTAAAAATATTTAAAAGACAAGCGTCCTGCTTTGTGCTTTATATCGCTCAAACTGTGCATTTTTATTATTGCTTCGCTTCTTAAAACATGCTCAGCCTGAACCAGAACCAGTTTTGCTCATATCAATCTTACTATTACAGTGCTTTTTATATGAAAAATGTTCAGCCTAAAAGTATGCAAAGAAAATTTATTTGAAATTTATCAGTAAGAACACATTGACGTTGACTGGAACAAAACAACATTTGAGGTGAATGAAAAAATGTTGCATATCGTCTGCTATGTTATTCTTTTGAATACGACGCGACGCGTCGACTGAGGCTATACTAGATGCTTTACTAGTATACTAGTTCTATACTAGTTACATATAAATTGTGTGCATATTTATGGCCTTACGTATGAACTGACTGAGATCATGTACATATGCATGAAGAAGGAAATATTTTATACACGAACTCATATGAGTACACTGAGTACACTCAGCTTATGAATAGAAATACAAAACCAGTTATAGAAACTCTTTAAAACAACTTCAATTTTTAATGATTGTTTGCACTCAAACAAAATGCAAGCAAATGTCTTATCTATAAAAGCTTATCTCTTTGAAGGCTCGCTTGCACTACAAAAAACCTTTAGCTCACAAAGCTCTCTTACTCTCTATAGAGTATTTAAAGCTTTTATAAATAAATCAATCTTTAATATAAATAAAAAAACATTGAAATGTCATTTTCTTTTAAAAATATTTAAAGAAGAAAACAAATATGCACGTAAGCCTATTTAATACACACATTGCTACAAAATTTAATACCTTTCAGTATAGAAAAGTTTCATTTCAAAACTCATCGATCTTGTTGGTACACAAAATTGCTTTCAATTCAAACGGTAAACAAAATATCAAACAAAATTTTTTTACATACATACATAAATGCATATATCATTGCTTTAGAAAGTAAGCAAAGCTTTTTTTACGCAAATAAAATAAAGCGAAAATAATACAAAAAAAAAAACAATATACATCATCAAATTTTCCAATGCAAATCAATCAATTTTACTGCTCATAACAAACAGCAACTGTGATTGAGTTTCCATTACAACAATGTGGCAACGCCCAAGCAGAGCATTGCTACCTACCTATACAGTACACATCACTGCGCCTATTGATATGCAATGATTTTTGTTTGTTTGTTATTTGTTTATGCGAGGGTTTTTTTTATATTTTTGTTGTTGTTGTTGTTGTTGTTGTTGTTGTTGTTGTTGTTGTTGTTTGCTTTGCCTGAACTGCTGCTGCCTGCTAGCCTGGCTATATTATAAGCAGCAAATCAAATATAAACAAAAACAAGAAATATTATTTTCATGTTGCAACAAATTTTATGCAAAACAATTTTATTTCATATGCAAACAAAATAAGGCAACAACAACAACAAACAGCAACAACAAAGACGACAACAACGCATAGAGTTTTAAGACTATGTAGTGCAAACAACAACAAAAATGCGCAATAAAGCAATCAAAAATCCAATTAAAATTGTGAAAATTCGATTTGCATGCAGAATAACGAAAAATTCTTCTTTATATATGTTTTATTTGGGGTAAAGCTTTTTAGTTTTTTTTTTTGTTTTTTTTTTTTTATTTTGTATTTCAAGAATTTTAAGCTTCTTTTTTTAAACATTCATACAATCATTTCATTCATTACCTTTTGGCAAGCATAAGAATTGCTGCTGCTCATTGTTCTAGCAGCAAATATTTTTCATGCCAAAACATTTTAATTAAATTTAAAGTAGCTAAACTGTGTGCAAAGAGAGGAGAGGCGAAGTATGGGGGTTGAGCCAGCATAAAGGATTAAATTCATTATCAAAATGTAACAAAAATTTGCTACTGTCAAAATACATTAACTACGTTAGCTTAGCAAATGCGAAGTGAGTGCAAAGCCAGCCAAAAGCTGCTTAAAGCTTTCATCTCTACTCACTAACAGCCAACAAAAAAAAAAAAACAAAACAAAATCAACAACTCTCTAGGTAGCTGCTATGTTCGTTCGTTCAGTCAAAGTAAATTGAAGGAAATTAATTAAACTAAACTAAATGAAAGTGAGTCGAAAGAGGAAACGCAAAAATAAATGTAAATAAATAATTGAATTCATTAAGAAAATGAAAAATGCTGTCAATCTAAATGGACGATTAGTGACAGCAGCAATAAGAGTGAGTGAACGAGCTAAAGGTGCTACGAACTCTTACAAAAAAAGAGCGAGATGGGTATATTATGCTTGCATACAGACAACGCCTTAGCGAGGAAAAAAATAAAAAAAAATAGACGTGAGACTCTTTCATCAGCATTCAAATAAATATATTGGCTGCGGTTAAGCTACAGGAAAAGCAAAATAAAGACATTAGTTAGTAAATGTATAAGAAGTATGGTTAGAGAAAAAAAAAAAAAAAATAATAATTTAGTCATTGGAAAAAAACCACACCTTGGCGGCAAACAATTTACCTACCTCCTACCTCTCTTTAATAACCAAACTCTTAGAAACAAGCTATAAAAAATTAATAAAGAAAGTAGCAGAAAATTACCCCAAGCCACACAAAAGCTCTTAGAAAAAAAAAAAAAAAAAAAAAAAAACCGAAACTCATAAAATAAATAATATATTTAACTGCCACGCAAAAATAGAATATTTGAGCAGCTAACAATTTAGTATAAGCTGTCATTAGTGAAGTGTGGGCAAGAAAAAAAATACACAAAAAAAAAAAATAAAAAAAAGGAAGAACCTGTCATTAAAAGCTAGCTGGCTTGGCTTGAGTCACGCGTGCTTAGCCGAGCAAACGTTATTTGAGTGTTTTTCTTTTCTTTTGTTGTTGGTTTTGTTCAGGTTTTTGTTTCAATAAAACTTATTGCTAATCATGAAAGTAGTTTTTTTTCTTTTTTTTTTTGTAAAACACTAAAGATCAACATTTAATTTGGACTCCAGGGAGTAGAAGTGGAGTTAGTTGCACTCAACTTGATAATCATTGTTAACATTTAAAGATAATTTGAAAAATGCTTTAAGTTTTTTTGCTTTAAGAACACAGGATTTCAGGTATCAAACCTATTCAATCAAGTCTGCCTTGGTTCAGAAATAGGAAGATAGATAATTAGGAGAGAAAGTAGAATCAAGTGAAATAAGTGTAGAATGTTCTAAGTGCGGCGGAATGCTATATCAACATGCAAATTTAAATCTGAGGCAAGTGTTATGCCTCTACCTCAGTCAATTCGAGTTATCAAGCAACCTCATTCCACACACATCTCTACCACCAACTACAACTACCAAGGTTGTATATATTGATGAATTTTTAATTCATCATAATTGATTAAAAATGAGAAAAGAATGAACGAAAGGTAAAAGCGTAGGACCATGACTAGAACGGTATTCGAACCCGGAAACTCTGGGTAGGCAGTCAAGCACGCTGACCACTCGACTACCGAGACCTCTTAAGAAACAAAATTTAGGCTTTTAAAAAATTATTATATGCGAATCAGGGCCGGTCCGAGAATTTGTGCCACCCTAGGCCAGGGTTAAAATTGCGCCCCTAAAAGTTGAATAAACTTCCTCGAATGTAGAAAATTTATACCAAAAAGTAAAATAAAATTAAAAGAATATGAAATTCTCAGCTATTTAAGTTGAAAAGTTAAAATTATTGGTCAAATAATTCAACGAAAAGGTTGAAAAGTTAAACTACAAAGTTCAAAAACGAATATAAAAAATATAAAAATATAATACAGGTTTTTAACTTCAAATTCAACCTTTTCCATTTCAAATTAAACCTTTTCCAAATCAAATTAAACTTTTCCATTTCAAAAAAAACTTTTTCCATTTCAAATAAAACTTTTTCCATTTCAAATTAAACTTTTTCCATGTCAAAAAAAACTTTTTCCATTTCAAATTAAACTTTTTCCATTTCAAATTAAACCTCAGCCAATAAAAAGATTTATTTTAGATTTTTATTGAATTATTAACATGTAATCGAAAAGTATTACATATTTCTTGTGTAAATCGCTGTTTGAATAACATATATTAAAACTAATATAAGTAGCTTACACAACATTTTCAATAGAAATGTTAAACCAAAATTACATTTGTTAAAACCAAAAAACTCTGTAATCCAAAATCCAACCGATGTTTATCACTAACACTTTTTAGAACTTTTCCATTCACTTCACCACACATATGTATCTTCAATACTGACATGGTTTTCATAAAATCTCCAAAGAAATGATAGAATAATAAATTAAATTTGAAGATGAGTTTTTTTTAATGTTTTGTTTTAATTTTTAAAATTTTGACAAGAAGTATCAACAAAACACAAAATTAAAGATAAGTACAACATTTTAAGTAAATATATAAATTATTAAATTAAATATTTACAATGGTACCCCTGAAGCAGCTGAAGGTATATAACAATCTGTGGAGGTAACAGTCGTTATAGATTCCTTGATAATGTTCCTTAAATCAGCGCGTGCATCAGGATCAGCTAGAATATTTCTCGCAAATAACTTGACTTTTGAAAAAACTTCTTCGATGGGATTATATCTTATATAATATGTATCTTAATAAATTTTTCTTGGCTGAGGTTTAATTTGAAATGGAAAAAGTTTAATTTGAAATGGAAAAAGTTTTTTTTTGAAATGGAAAAAGTTTAATTTGAAATGGAAAAAGTTTTATTTGAAATGGAAAAAGTTTTTTTTGAAATGGAAAAGTTTAATTTGATTTGGAAAAGGTTTAATTTGAAATGGAAAAGGTTGAATTTGAAGTTAAAAACCTGTATAAGAAAAATATAATTAGGTTTTTCACAACTTGAAAAACACAGTTGTATCGTTGTATTTGAATTCAAGTCGTATTCACATTGTTTTTGTTTTCTATTTGAAAGAACAACAAACGGTTTTTTGAGCTTCTACGTTTGTTTTATCTTTCAAATAGAAAAGAAAAACAATGTGAATACGACAAAAATATGAACACAACGATACAACTGCTTATTTCAAGTTGTGAAAAACCTAAATATAAAATAAAATATAATATAAAAAACGAATTTTATATAAAACGAATATATAAAATTTAAAAATTCAACACAAATGACAGACTTTTTCAACCCAAGTAAAGACAGTCTCAGATATAAGTGACAAAAAACCAATGATGTTGTTTTAAAAATTATTTCATTTTATTATTAAGTGAACATATGCACTTTTTGATTAAGGTCCTCCATTGGGTTTTTTACCGAACTTTTGTTGACCTTAGTGTATGCCCGACGCCATTTATGTCGAAATATTTCAATATTTTTCGCATTTTGTTTGGTCTTCTTAAGATTTCTTTTCATCAAAGCCCAATATCTTTCGATTGAACGAAGTTCGGGGCGATTCGGAAGATTGGCTTCTCTTACAGTACCACAGTGACATTATTGGCTTGGTACCCATTCATTGTTCACTGGGCGTAGTGATGCTAGGTGAGGTGTTGCTAGGTCAGGCCAAAATAGTACTGAACATTGGTGCTGACGTATGAAAGGTAGCAAACGCCGCTCCAGACACTCTCTGATGTAAATTTCGGTGTTAATTGTGCGATTCGTCACAAATTCCTTACTTCGAAGGCAAATGGACTGCCACACCATGTATTTCTTTGGAAATTTGGTATGTTTTTCGGTGGTAAATTTAGAGGATGCTTCAGTCCTTCTAACCGCAGTATAATATTCGTGTCTCCAGGTAACTGCTTGAAATCCGCTTTGCAGTACGTTTCATCGTCCATGATCACGCAATCAAATTTGGGCAGGTAATCGCGATACAGTTTTCGAGCCTCTTGGCTTCGGCGTCCTTTTCTTCTGACCTATCAGGTACTTTTTGTACTTTATAGCTCCTTAGGTTGTAAAATTTTTCAATTCGTTGAAAACTTGACTTCGTTTTTCCCGCTTTTGCTGCTATATCACGAACCGAAGTGCCAAGATTCTGAGTAAACAACCGCTTAACGTTTTGGGCCACCGCTTGGTTCGCTGGACCACTTTTTTCTCCCTGAGCCTGGCGTTTTTGATAAAGGGGTTGACTGTTTTTATTGTTTTATGGTCCTTCCGATGGTTTTTACGCACACGCCAACTTCCTTAGCGATCATTTTGTACGTGATGTTTAGATTTTCCAGGTATTTTCAAATAATTTCTTTCCGCTTTTCTTCTTGTTGAGACGACATCTTTTCAGTAGCTCTTTTATCTTACTAATGAGTATTTGTTTTTTAATTTTTAAAATTTATACATTATTTAGGTACCAAATATGTTATAGAGGTTATACTTTTTTATAAATAAGCTAAAAATAAAAGTACAGTTATTTCTGGGACAGTCTTTAGTTAGCAATACAATTAAAAGACCAAGTTTGCAACCGAAAAAGTTGAAAAATTCAAATAAAAGATGACTTTTTCAACACAAAAAATTTATAAATTGAACTGAAAGGTTGTTTTTTTATTCCATTAAGTTGAAAAATTCAAATAAAATGTTGGTCCTATATATATATATATATATAATAGGCTGGGTCAATTTTTAAACCGATGTTGCCTGGGTGATTTTCGGTTCGGGCTTGAAATAGGCTGGGTCGATTTTTAAACCGATGTTGCCTGGGTGATTTTCGGTTCGGGCTTGAAAAGTTATTAAACAAAAGTTATTTAAAAAAAAGGTTGCTGGAGGACACTTTACCCCATCGCACCTTCAATTTTGTGAATTTTTTCTATAGGAATTTTTTTCAAATTTTTATTTTTAAAAAAACGTGCACATCACTTCAGTGTTTCTGCCGTGATGGTCAAAATTACATATGCACCAACGATAAGAAAATAGCTACTTTGAATTTAGTGAAATTTTTTCTTTAGGAATTTGTTACGGTGAATTTTTGTATGACAACGTATACATGTTAGACCGTTTTTTGGATTAATCGGGTGTGCGGATTTCATATCTGCATTAGTTTTGCCCTAGCTGTGCACGTTTTTTAAAAAAAACTTTTAAAAATTCCTATAGAAAAAATTGAGGTTGCGATGGGTTAAAGTGTACCTCCAAGCCCCCTTTTTTTTTTTTTTTGTTTAATAACTTTTCATGCCCGAACCGAAAGTCGCCCAGGCAACATCAGATTCTTTGCCTCCATACAAATCGACCCAGCCTAATATATAATCCTTAATAAAAAAAAAAATACGAACATGTTCTTTTTATAGATATAAAATTATAATTAATAATTTTTTGAAATTGTAGGTACTCAAATAATTTGAATTCACTGCAAATAGGCTACATAAACAGAAAAAATTTATATGTAGAAAGTTTCATTATTGATGGCAAATAACTATGTTATAAACATGTTGACTTTTTCAATAAATTTTTCAACATGTAAAGATGAAAATCTGAACTTAAGCAGTTGAACAAGTAAATTTAAAGATGCTTAATTCATCTCTTCGGTTGAAATACTTCTTGAACTCAGCAATGAAGAAAAACTTTGCCGAAATAGTTGAAAAAATTTGCTAAAAAAGTTGAAAAATTCGTGCCCTAAAGTTATAATTAGTTTTATTAACTTATGAAAGTTGAAAATTTGATGAAATAGTTGAAAAATAAAGAATGAAAAACTAGTACCTTTCTTTTAAATAATTTTAAAACTAAAAAAAAATTAAAAAACTTGACTCAAATAGTTACAAAATTTAACTTAAAAGTTGAAAAAAATAATCTTTTAAGTTTAAATTTTATATATATGTATATATATTGATTTCAACCAATGAAAGGTTTAACATTTGAACTTTAAAGTTGAAAATCATGATAGAATAATTTTACCAGGTAGTGTTGACAAATGTTGATTCTCTCAGCTACAAGTAAACGAACCCTTGTCAAAACTGTTGACAGCAACACATCGGGAAGCGCTGTTATCGGTATTGAAGTTTCAGAAAAATTGTCAAGTTTATGAAATATCCAGCTTTGTATCAAATACGAATGGAAATTTTACCGACAAATTAAAAATTTTCTATTTTTAAATGCATTTTAATGCGCAACTTCATATTTATGTGCATCAAGTTTTGACTTAGCAGTTGGCAACTGTTGGGTACGCTGAATGTGACCAGTGAAAATTGATTGTATGCTATGACGGATAGTGAGCGCTCTGTTTCTTTTTATATTTTTTGACAAACGTCCGTTTCCAACAGAAACGTCAATACTACCTTGGAGTTATTATATCATGGTTGAAAATAGAATATTTTGGTTTCAACAAAAAAAAAATTTCAATGAGGTAGAAAATTTACTCATGAATTTTTAACCGTGTATAATATAACGTACCATACTTTTTATTTACTTTTAAATACATGTAAGTCTCGTAAGTCCTTATAACTTATGATAGATTGATATATTTATATTGATATATATAAGTATATATATAGCACGTCTATCTGCATGTGCCCAGAGCCCGGGCCTTACTGGCTCGGCTCTAGGGCAGGCCCTGTTGCAAATGCTTTATGCCGACTCCGAACTTTTAAAGTTCTTGTTCTCAAGAAGCTGTACATGACATCCCGAGTAAGAATAATAATTGTTTAGCCTAAGCCGTGCAACGTTCGAACAACAGGCAAACAGGAAAAAATTTAAGCAAAAAGCTGTTAACTTTGAATTCGACGAATTTCAAGCTCAGCGTACATATTACAAACTAAAGCTTATGTCATAAGCTTCAAGTCAATAGATTGTTTTTTAATATTTTTAAGCAATTTTCCCTTTAGATGACGTCCCTTAATATTGGAGATAGGCTTTGTTTCCTTTCGATTACTTCACATTTCAAACTCAGCGTATATATTTGAGTTCAAAGCTAATGTATAAAGTTTCGTGACGTTTGATTAATTTTCGTAGAATTTAAAGAGATTTAACCGTTTTAATAAAGTCGCCTTGTATGGGAGATAGGCGTGGTTTTCAACCGATTTATCACATTCTTGAATTTGGTGTTTATTTTTAAGACAAAATCGAATTTCAGTAAGTTTGTTTCAAAATCGTGTCATACAGAGCGACAGAGATATGTTAATCGACCCAGCTGGAATGCTAATATATGTGGATGTTACACAAGTCGTGATAAAGTTCATATATCGTTAACGCAGTATACGTGGCGGTATAGAAATTATTGACGACTTCATGATAAAGAGAGAGATAGAGAGCAGCCTATGCAACGAAAGTACAAAATCGTTGCACGAATTATTACTCGCTGAGTAAAGGTGTTATGGTAGAAATTATTACTCACTGAGTATGGTTGCTATGGCAGAAATAGCGATAGTCCTGTTAAGACTGCATCTTAACAAAAATGCTCTAAAATTTCATGTTGAGAAAGCTATAATATCGAAAATGCAACGGCAAGCGCAATAGTTACATGACAATTTTACTCAATAAGATCAATATTTTTTTTATAAAAAACCATTATTTTTAAGTTTTAAGCTATGCTTAAAACGAAACATATCTAGCTTAAAGCGAAATAATTCAAAGTTGTTCACAATCGCTGTTGTCTCGAACAACTTTACAGCTTCTGCAAGGCTATTTTCTGAGCTGATAATAAGCAATATAATTTGATTTCTCATAAAATAAGACATCAAATATTCTAAAATATAAAGCAGCCTTAAATCATATGGCTCACAACACGTTGTTTGGTTACTAAATTTTTAAGTAAAGCTCTGCTGCTGAGCTTTTCACACATGAGGCAATTTTATGGCTTCGCATTTCGGCACGTTTTGGCCAAATTGCACTGAGCAGCTATAATAAAATGTTGCCAAAAATACAAAAAAAAAAAACAAAAAAAACAAAAAAAAAAAACAATAAAATTTGTAAAGTTATAACGTTGTTAATAAATTGCTTGCGTAACCAGCATGCAACATATCAAAGCAGATCAATACATTTCCACGCAATTCCATTCAATCAGTTGCAGTGCAACAAATACAAAAACAACAACAACAACAGCGACTATAAAATATGTGTAGGTTATGTTAGGGTTTTCACATTTAGCTTAAAGCTTCTAAAGAAAGGTACGCGTTTGAACAAACGCAAGCAATCAAACCTAAATTGTTATAAAATGCGCAGAGCACGTTGCAATGCGATTCATTATTTTGTAACAATATCTGTGTGTTAGAGTGTGAGTGTGAGTGTGGGCGTGCACATGTTAGGTGCTGTTTTAAACAAGGTGTTTTCACTGTGTGCTTTCTGTTTTCTTTTTTTTTTTTTTTTTTGTTATTGTAACAAAATGGCACCAAAATGAAAGCTTCCTCAACTGTGATATAATTTAACAGCGTATGGCAGAACGTGACTATTACACGTGACGCTTATTGTTGTTGTTTGTGCTATACACAGTGTCATAGTTTTTTTTTTTTTTTTTTTGTAGTCATTGCTTTTTAGTGGCAACGATTTATATGTTCAACATAAATAAAATGTGCTGAAAAATGCGGTAAATGTGCGTGGTTGTGCTTTTAAGTTTTCTGTATATTTTTTTCTATTTTTTTTTTTTTATTCATTTTGTGTAAACGGCAATTGTTGCCTAATAGCTTTGGCTTGAAAAATGTCATAACGCACACAGCATAGGGTTGCCCATGTAATCAAATAAATAATTTATAACAATTGTAAAAAAAAATACAAAAATATATGGCGATTGGTTCAAAAGGGACAGCAATTTTGCTGCGCCATAATTGAGTGCCGAAAGCTCCTTTACTTTTTCCCTTCCATAAGCTACAATATTATAAGGCATAAATTATTGAATAAAAAATTTTCCAATTAAGCTCTATGGCAGAACTTTTGCAGAAATTTTTCTTTGATTATTGCTGGCTAGAAATATTCAAATAGTAGAAAATATCCTTTGATGTGCATAAATTAAAAAGGCATGGAAATAAAAATCGATTTAAGGCATTTTGATTGAATGTCTTGATTAAATATTAATAAAAAAATAAAATAAACAGTGCAATAATGAAAAATTGAATGCCAATGGGGAGTAGCATTGAGCTTTGAAAAAGGTTTTAGCAATTTTTATATTTTTTTTTTCTATTTGTTTTTGCTTATAAAACTCATAAAGCAGCCGTTAAGCAAAAGCTTTGAAATTCTTTTGAGGTATTTAAATTAAAAATTTCAAAAACATTATTTGTTTACATAAAAAAAGCACTTAAAATTTATTCATAAATATAAATACAGAAAAATGGTTGAAAATGACATGAGTTGCAAAAGCTTTCTTATTAACTAACTCAAAAGATGTTGAAAGTTTCAAGTAATTCAAGTTTTTTGAGTAAACAAGCAACCTGTCCGCACTTTCTGGTATATATTTCCGAGCATTCTGCCGTTTGCGGGCTAACGGCTTTCTTTGCCTCCATACCAACACAAGTGCGCGTTAGCTATTAAAACTTTCTTCTGCTTGTCAGACTTCGAGCATTAAGCTTGATGTTGACTGGTTACACTTTGTTTTTAACTGATCGTTTAATATAAGTACAGAAAAGCTTTTAAACATTACAACAAACTTCTTACAGTGCAAAGCTTTAAAGCTCTCAACTACATGCCCATAAGTCAAGTTTGTTAGAATGTCCATCTATATGCTTTTATATAGAAATATAAAAAAGCTTTTTACCACAACATAAGCGATCAAAGTCTGTTTAAATGCAAGCACGTGTCGGCTTTATGTGTTGAAAAAGTGCAATTAAAGAAAATCGAGAAATGGCATATTTAAAAAAATTTGTAAAAAAGCTTTTCTTGCTCTCATCCTAACCTATTAAAATTGCATATTATTTCATATTAAGTATTAACGTATAACAAGAATCGTACTATTATTATTTTGGTAAGAACATAAAAAAGCTTTATTTAAGCTCTTATTAAGTTTAACATCACTAAGTGCAGCTGTAAAGCTTTTCGTCGCTGCGCCTCAAATATCAGTTATGTGTTTTTCGACAACTTTTCAGCGTAGAAAAAAAACTGATTTATTATCTGAGCTTTCAAATGTATTGCAATGTCTTAATTTTGTATTTTTTGCTTTAAAATTCTAGAGGCAAATAATAAAAAAAAAACTCAGCGACGTTTTGTTTTGTTTCTCTTTCTTAAAAACTTTTTTTTTTCTTATATAGAAAAGCAAATTAATATAGAAACATTGGAAAAACACTTGTTCGTAAAATTTTGTAAAGCTTTTATTTCTGATGCATTTCAAAATTTTAAAAGCTTTCATATAATCAAAAGTTTTTTGAACACACAAACAAATAAGCACATGCGATCTTATCTAATGAACATTCTAAAGCTTATTTTTGCTCTGCTTCTCTTCTTTAACTCATTATAAGCTCCGGCACAAAAGCTTGTTTTGTGGTTTTTCTTTCCAATACAAATGCAGGCTTGACTTTTGTTTAAGAAAACGACTTAAAATAATAGAAAAAAAAAACATAACACTGGAAAAAGTTTCAACCATTTTCTACATAGCTTTTATATTTCAAAAATTCAAAAATTGTAAAAGCTTTCATATAACTGCTAGTTTTAATACATTTTTTATACGATTTCTTAACAAACGAACATTAAAA
This sequence comes from Tetanocera ferruginea, assembly GCA_958299015.1. Classification (NCBI taxonomy): domain Eukaryota; kingdom Metazoa; phylum Arthropoda; class Insecta; order Diptera; family Sciomyzidae; genus Tetanocera; species Tetanocera ferruginea. The sequence goes on along the minus strand of OY282644.1, from coordinate 25,031,699 downwards.
AGCATAGTTTTCCTTTTCTTTTCCTCAACACGATATTGGGTAAAAAAGCTTTTGATGTGAAAAAGAAAAAAAAAATTTGGAAAAAAAAGTGAAAAATTCTTTAATAGTTTTTACAAAGCTTTAATTTTTTCGTATTAAAAATTGAAAAATCTTTACTACACTGAAATTTAAAAAAGCTTCATAAAAAAATTCGAAGTGACATCAAAATTTTCATATAGCAATAGCTTTATAAAACAAAATCCATTTGGCATAGCTTTTTTTAATATGGGCACATGAAAAGGCTTTATTTTTATTTTTATCTCTTCGTTTGCTCTTCTGAAAATTTAAAACAAAAGCTTTTAAAAGGAAAATTAGATTATTTTTTTAATTTGTAGAAAAAAGCACAAAAAGAAATAAAAAACTGCAAATGACTCTTTTTCTTTGAGATGATTTTAGAAAAGCTTTTTAATAAGATGACAGCGTTAAAACTTTTATACAGTTGACAACAGCTTTGCCTTATTATTATATTATTACTTTTCCTCTTCTTTTTCCATTTCTTTTTTCATCACAAACTCAGGAAAAAGCTTATTATGATTTTTGTTTTACTTAAAAGTTCTTTTGCAAGCTTTTTGAACGGGTTGAAAAAAACATACATAAATTTTTAAAAATCGGGAACAACACGTTTAAATAAATTTGCTCTTCTTTTGCTCATCACTAATTATGAAATAAAATATTTCAAACGATTTTTTAACACTAAACAGTGTAGATGAATTAAAAAACTCGAAAAGACTGTTTTTAAAAAATTTCAGCAAAGCTTTTCTTACCACCAAGATAGTTTAAAAACTTTAAAAAAAACTTTTCCTTAGAAAAGTAAAAACACAGCTTAGCTTTTGCCTTTTCTCTTCCTTTTCCTCATCATGAATTCGGAAAAAAGCTTTAAAGCTTAGAGCATAAAAAGCTTTAAAGTTTAGAGCATAAAAAGCTTTTAAAATCTTGAATCTAATATAATAAATTAACGTTGGTTATCTAATGTGCGAACATCAAAAGCTATATTTTTACTCTTATCTCTTTTCCATATCATGATGTTTTAAATAAAAGCTTTCATGTGCTCTTTTCAACAGCAAAAACAGGCTTATTTTTAATGTATAGCGAAAAAAAGTTAATACTACAGAAATAAATTTTACAAAAATTTCCGAAAGCTCTTTTTGAGTTGCAAGAGTGTTAAAGCTTTCATGCCATAAAAGCTTTTCCTAAAATCAACAAATAATATAGCCTTAATTTATATTATTTCATGAAAATTAAAAAGTTTTATTTGAGGTTTTCTAAAGGCATAACATCACTGACTTCGAGCCCCAAAGCTTTTTTATGGACTTTTTTTTAAAAAACGCCATATAAAAACCTATAAAAAAAAATAAGAAAAATTAAAAAAAAATCAAGATAATTTTCAAAAATTTCTTTTAAAGCTTTTTTCTACCAACCAGTGTTTGAAGTTTAAAACAAAAATATTTAAATGTAGTTTAAATTTATTCAGCACAAAAAATAATATAATATAACTTTATTTAAGCCCTTCTAAGCCCTGCCAACTACAAAAATCAATTGATTTTTAATGAGCTTTTTATAGCAACATTTACCGTCAACTTAATTTTTAGATAAAAAGGAACTGTAAAAAATTTAAAAAAAATTCTGAAACGCTTTTGTTTCTAATACATTTTTCAGAGAAAAGCTCTTTATGGTTTTTTTTCTTATAAATACAATTCTTGGTTCATTAAATATGTAGAAAAATACAGAATATAAAAATAATTTTACAAAATTTCTTCCAAGCTTTTTTTAGCCAACCATTACTTTTATAATAAAATATTTAAATGTTTGTTAAAATTTTTTAAGCTCAATATAAGAACATGAAGTCACTTGATTTAAGCTCTTCTTAGGCTGAATATTCCTTATTACAAAATAAAAGCTTTTATAATAAGCTTTTTTTATAGCATTAATTACAGACATGTTTAATATAAAGACAGAAAGCAACTGCAAACACTTTTGGAAAGCTTTTTTTCTTATATAAAAATATTTAAAATTTTATTCAACTTAAAGCTTTTTTATGCATTTTTTCATTGAAACACAATTACTGACCTAGTTGATGCGTACACAAAAATAGGAAAAATTTTAAAAATTTCTTTAAAGTCAACAAACCAATTAGAGTTTGTTTCTTTTGAGCTTTTGCATAAATATGTTTAAATTCATGTTTAAAACTGCTTAGCTTAACAGAAAAATATTAATAGAATAAGTTAACTTTTATAAGTTTTTTGTGTAGTAAATTAAAAAACAGCAAAAATTTTTCAACATTTTTTAAAAGCTTTTTTAACCAAAAAGTGTTCCGAAGTTTAATTTAAGCAGAAGCTTTTTCTTAAAATTATTTTAACTAGCTTTATTTAGCTTAAAATTAGAACCTGAAATAACTTTACTTAAGCTCTTCTTAAAGTAGGACATAACATTCGCGGCAGAGAAAATCGACCTTTTTTTTTAAAATTCATAACTCAGTCAAAAACAAACATTTTTCCAAAATTTGTAGAGAATTGAACAAATTACAAGAAAAAAAAAATTCAAAAAAATATATTTTTCACTCCAACATGGTTTTATAGAGCTCCAAACGGGCGGCAGAGAAAAAAACGGGGCCTCGTGGTTTTAATGACTTTTTTATATCTCAACAAAATTGGTTATCGTATGACAGCAGCTTTTTTTAAAATTTTTTTCAATTTTTGGTGATGTTCCAAATTTGAAAGTGTGTTTTTTCAAAAAAAAATATTGACTTTAAAAATTCATAAAAAATAAAAAAAAATTAAAAAATCTTCTGTCATACGATAGCGAATCAAGTTTAAAAAAATACAAAAAAAAATTTCGTTAAAAAATAAACCCGCTAGTGCTGCAACCAGTACGAAAAACATGGTTTCGAGATAAACGCGCTCAAAGTTTGTGAACAAAAAAAATTGCAAAGAAAAATAAAAATGCGCTCTCACTAATCCGGCTGTAACTTTTGAACCCGTAGGAATTTTTCCATGAAATCTTAAATCTTAGAAGTTTTGGAATATTTAGTAAAATATAAAATTATAAAAAAAGTAATTTAAAATAACGGCCAATGTCATGTCCCCCTTAAACTGAATACATGTGCCTAACTACACGTTGAAAGCTTTTTTCATAAACTTAATTTTTTTAATAGTACCGGCATGTTTAATTTGCAGACCAAAACTATGCCATAAAAAGACCTCAACAATTTTAAAAGATCTTATTTAGCGTGCCAGCGATAGTTGCACCAAGAAGAGCTCCAAAAGTTTAAAACAGCTTCTTAAGCTTGCCAACAAGAAGTACTGGGTTCGTTATAAAGAACGAAGCATGTTTCAGCTCTCACTCACAACAAAAGAAAAAGCTCTTTTCAAATTTGGAAGGTCATCTTATTGTATGTTTTTGGGTAAAATATGCTTTGTTCTTTAGTACCCAACGAGTAGGGCGCGAAGAACGGAGCACGTTTAAACTCTTACTGGCACGCCAAAAAAAGCTCTATAATTTACAAAAATAACCCAAAAATTTCAAAAATTTATATAAAGCTTTTGTGCTAATACAAAAAATTGTTTCAATTTTTATGTTGTTAACAATTTTTAAAAAGAAAAAATAAAATATTGTTATAAGATAGCTTACTTTACGAACATGAAGAGCTTTGTTTTCAGCTCTATACCACAAGTTACAGAACAAAAGCTTTATTAATTGTTTTTTTTTCTAAAATATTGAGATGTGTAATTTTTTACAAAAATGTCTAGAACAAATTAAAAAACTGGAAATAATTTCAAAATTTTTTTTTAAATTTTTCAAAAATATTTCAACATTCATAGCGCTTTATGCTAGAAAAGTGCTGAAAGTTTTATTAAATTTAAAAAAATGTTTAAAGCAATGAAACTGTTATAGTTTCTTTCTCAATAATAGCAGAAAAAAGCCTAAAATAAGCTTTTTTATCAAGCTCAACACCACTAACTTATAAATTAATGCCTTTTTTAAATAATTCTTTCTAATACAACTTTAAAAAATGGAAAATATTTCAAATTTTTCAAAAATATTTGAACTTTCAAAGCTCTTTTTGAAATGAAAAGTCTTAGGCTGCGTGCATAGTAAACGCCGATTCAGACAGACAGGCAGGCAGTCAGGCTAAAATCTGTGCGAGCAAACGAGATACATATAGCTCGCTATCTCGCTTTTTCACACACTTTGCCTGCCTGCCAGTCTGAATCGGCGTTTACTATGCATGCGCCTTTAAGCTCATCTTAGAGTGAACGCTCGAAGCGATTCGATGTTATAGCATCGAAGCAACAAAGCTTTGCCTGTAATTTTTGTATGAAAAAAAATGGCTTTTTTTGTGTCAGAGTTAAAGCGATGCTTTAAGCAACATGAAGCTACTTTGAAAGCTTCAAGCATTTTAAAAATGTTTGAAATGATTTGTATGAAGTTTTATGTATAAAACTGAATGCTTGAGCATTTCTAGTAATAACAAAAGGCTTTCACTATGACATAGAATAGCATTGCTTATAGCATCTTCTAGCAAAGCTTCAAGTATCGCTTCGCTTGAAGCGCTCACTCTGACATCAGCCTTAAACTTTGATTGAATAAAAACTTTTCTAGAAAATAGTAAAACTATCAGAGTTTCAGTCTCAACAACAGCACAAAAAAAGCTTAATAAAAGCTTTTCTCAAGTTCAACACCTCTAGCTGATAGATAAAAGCTTTTTTATAAATTTTTTTTATCGTACAAATATTGATGTATGCTGCTTTTCTTGGGATGATGTGTTTAACTTCTAATTAAAATAAAAAAGCTTTTTACGAAATACGTTTAAAAACAGATTTTTACCAAAATTTCTCTTAAGCTTTATTCACTCATTCCTTTACAACTTCTTAAATCGTGCATTAAACTCAAAACTTTTATGCCACACTATAAATATGGCCTTATTTTTTTTTCACAAACCGATATAAAAAAGCTTTATTTGTTCGTGCTTTAGTTCTGTTCTGAAGTTTAACACCTCAAACTTAAGCTACTAAGCTTTTTTATATGCCTGTTTTTTTTGCCATAAAGTTTAAGTAAATAAAATTTTAACTCATTTTACAAGTGGTGCATGTTAAAATTTAACAACTTGCAAGTTCAAAATGAAATCGGCTAAAGCTCTTATCTTAAAGAGCTAAAGCTTTTTAATTTCTCATCGAGCACTTTATGTCTGTTTTATGGCGCGGCGCGTCTAAGCAATGCAGCAAGTAAACAAAGAAAACAAAATTGAAGAAAATTACTAGCAGCCAAAACAAAACACTTAAAATAACAATTACAAAAATATAAAAACAACAACAACAACAACAACAACAACACTTTTAAAACCATAGAAATTCCTAAGCTGCACATAAAACCGCGTCAAGGATTTTGTGTGCAGGCAACAAATTCATTTAACATCAAATTGCATTGTTGTTGTTGTTGTTGTTTGTGTTACAATGCAATGTTGCTAAGTTTTTGCTGTACTTAATTCTGCCCTCCCTCCCCATCCCATCTTTCAACGCCTAGCTGCATGTGGCGCTATTTATATCTTTATGGCTTTGCTTTGGAGTTCGGTAGAAGCTCAACAAATCCTGCTTCTAGCCAACATGTATTGGCTGTAGTTGCCACGTTTTTCACGTTTTCTTGCAAGTTCAATTAATTTCATGGCACAAACATATATTTATACAAAACCGCAACACACACATGAACTTTAACACAAGCACACTTGCACTCACTCACTCACAGTGAAACTCTCACACAAACACCACAAAAATTAAATTAAAATTCACATCAAGTTCAGTGCTGCTGACGGCACTGGCAAAGCTCTCTGAGTGAAAATGATTGTCTTTGGCTGTGTGTGTGTGTTTTGTATTTGTCTGTGTATGCTAGTTCATTATTATTTGTGTGTGTGTGTGTATGTGTGTGTGTTTTTGTTTGTATTTACCTTGTGCCAAAAGTGTAAATATTGCAAAGTAATAAAGTATGGAATGTAATTGATTGAGTTTACATTGAATACGCTATACAAACAGTGAAGATGAACATTAATGAAAATGTTCAAAATCCAATACGCTGTTGCAGAAATGAATGCTGTAACTGGCAGATATAGAGATATGGCAAATATTTTGGATTATTTAAACAGTTGTTTTGTGTAGATTTAAAACAAAAATTTATGCAACAAACATGTGTTCTTCAGAGACAAGCAATTGACGAAGTTAACTTATATAAGCTTTAGCAGATATAAGCTTTTATATCTATTATCTATATTATTTTTTTAAACTGTTTTTAAACGCTACACATATTCTGTAAAAACTGGAACGATTTTTGCAAAAGTAGTATCCCGAGAAACACCGGATATTTTAGATAGTTTCAAATAAAAAATCTTTAAGTTTGATTGTTAGGTTAAAGAAGGTCATTTAATTTGATGATTCTACTAGTCATTTAATTTGCATTAAAAAAATAATAAAAGCTTTTTTTTGGTGAAGATAAATTTCCCTAAACAGTAACATTGAAACATATTTACAAAACTTTTTCTATATTATCAGCTATATTTATAATAAATGTTGTTTATTGTTGTTGTTGTGTGCAATTTAGTGCTATTTATCAAAAAAAAAAAAAAAAAAAAAAATACGAAACATCAAAATTTATTGTATCCAAAATCACGTTCAAAATTTATATATTATAACAAAAAACCAAAAAAAAAAAACAATTATAAAAAAAGCAAATAATTGCATTATACTGATTGGCTAAAAAAACAAAAAAAATTCTCTACATTAGCTTTATTACCACTTATTTACTTAGCTGTATAAAAAAAATAAAATAAAAAATTACCTACTCGATTGCATTTTCATCAATAATTGTCAGTGTTGTGCTTTTTTTACAACTAAGTAAATAATTTTTTTACGCTTTGATGTAATTAACTACTCTTTTCTGATTTATTTTTCTTGTTGACTGTAGTACACGTAAAATTTGTTGTTGCTGTTGTTGTTGTTGTTAATTAAAAAAAAAAAAAAAAACTCTTTACAATAAAAACCAAAACAGTTGATAAAACAAAAACAACAATTTCAATATTTTACTTGCAGACTTAATGCGATCGTCAAACAAGATGTCGCTGATGTCAAAATGTCATCAAATGTCCACGAACTGAATCTAAAAAAAAAACACAAATAAAAGCACAGAAAAACTTAACACTAACAAAACAAAAACAAAAAAACAAAACAAAAGAACAAAATGACTTACAGCCAAATCAGCACCACATATAAAGCAAATTGTTTAAAAGAACTTAAAAGTGGCCCAAACAACTGCATAAACAGCAAAAAAATTAACTAAAAAAAAAAATTTCAAAATCATTTAAATCAAAACTGACTTAATTATTATTATATAAAAAAAAAGTTTTAACAAAAATATTGCAAATTTCTGTGACCAAGTTAAAATAGCAAAAAATAAAAAAATAAAAAAACAAAAAAAAAAGGATCTAAACTTTGTGCCTGTTGTAGAATGAGCTATATAAGAATAACTTAAACAAAAAAAATTTTCAAATATAACACAAAAACTAGAACAAAAAAATTAAGCTTTTAAGTCCAGTGATTATAAAAATTATTAATGGATTATATAAATTATTAATCATTTTATTTATATATGAACATAATAATAAAAAAAAATACTAAATAAAGAAAAATAAAACTAATATAAACAAAAAAAATTAAATTTAAAATAACAAAGCCAAAAATTACAGGGAACATTTAAATCAAAATTAAAATTTTAATCAATTAAAAACTAATAATTCCTTAACTAGTTGAATATAACGTAAAAACAAAAAAAATTCTTCGTAAAATAACTTCATTTATTGCTAACTTTTAACAATTGCTATTATTTAACAATTAAAAAAAAAACAACAAAATTTAAATTAATTAACGCAGCAGCATTTAAACCGCAACGACAGCAACAACAAAAACAACAAGTTAAGCGAGAGCACGGTACCTCAAGTTACTAGATAAAAAAGTAAGACAATTTATTTATATATAAACTTTATTCTAACCTAATTTAATATTTGATTTTAACTTTTATATTAAAACATGCTGGTGGCTGTTTAAGTGTTATACATAGCCTGCGAGTAAGTGGCCTTTGAGTATTCATGTCATAAAATTCATATCTTTCATAACTTTCAAATCTTAACAGAGTTTTTCAAAAAGTTTCAAAAGCTTTATTAAGATTTTTAAAGCTAAACAATGTTTTCTTAAAGCTCAACAAAGCTTTAAAAAGCTCAACAAAGCTTTAAAAAGCTCAACAACGCTTTAAAAAGCTCATCAACGTATTATAAAAGCTCAAAAAGCTTTTAAAAGCTCATTCCAGCTTTCTGAAAGCTCATAAAAGCTTGTAAAAGACCAATTAAGCTTTTGAAAGCTCTACAAAGCTTTGAAAAAATTTTAAAACTCTTAATAGCTTTTTAAATCTTCAAAAATTTTAATAAATACCCCATTGTAGAACTCTTAAAGCTCAACAAAGTTCTTAAAAAACTTGAATAAGCTCATACAGCTTTATCATGCTTTCGATTGCGTGTAAAAATACCTCTTGAGCTCTTCAAATCCTTTAAAATTATCAAATACTTATTTTAAAAACTATTAGTATACTTCTAAAGCTGTTAAAAACATTGCCGATATGAAAGTTTTTGTAAATTTTTAGCCAATAACTTACCTTAAGCAAAGCTTTAAATTAACTCTCAACATATACTAATAAATTTCATGATATTCAAATATAAACAGAATTTTTGAAAGAGTTTAAAAATATCTACAAAGCTTTTGAAAGCTTAAAAACTTTTTTGAAAGCTCAGCATAGCTTTTTAAAACTCAACAAAGCTTTGATAATTCAACAGAGCTTTTTAAAGCTGTACAAATTTTAATAAATACCCTATTTAATAACTCTGAATAAGAACTCTATTTAAGAACTGAACAAAGCTTTTAAAACACTTAATTAAGCTCATAAAGCCTTATAAAGCTTTCAAATTTTTGTAAGAAGACTTCTTGAGCTTTTCAAATGCTTCATTATATATGTTGATGCAGAAAAATAAATTATCAAAATTATTTCGTTAAAAATTTCGTTAAAAAAAAATTCTACTGATACAAAAAAACGAAATTTTTTTGTTGAAATTAACGTTATTTTAACGGTTGATTGGGGAAACAATAACGTAAAAATTTTATATGGTTTTCTCTAAAACGAAATAAATATGTTTCGTTTTTTGAATTAAAGTTATTAACGGTTCAAAAAAAATATTTTGGTTATCGTTAAACTTTAACGTTAACGTGCATGCCTGCTTCATGATCTTCAATAACGTATTTGAAAACCTCTTCGAAATTCAAAAAGGTATTCATAACCTTGCCAACATGAAAGCTTTTATAAATTTCTAGCCAATAACTTACCTAAAGCAAAGCTTTGACATTACTCTTAACATATACCAATAAATTTCGTGCTTTTGAAATGTAAACATAGTTTTTCTCTACAAAGCTCTACAAAGTTTTTAAAGCTCAAAAAGCTTTTGACAGCTGTTGAAAGCTTTGCAAAGCTTATAAAAGCTCTGTTATGCTTTAGAAAGCTTGCAAAATTTTAATATATGCCATATATTTTTAACTCTGAAAGCTCAACATAGCTTTCAAAAAGTTTGTAAAATCTTAAAAAGCTTTATGAAAATTTCGAGTATATAAAAAAAAAACAATCTTTATTTTTTGAATAGCTTTAAAATCTTCAAGAAATTATTTGACATCTTGAAAAATTCAAAAATCTATTGAACACATTGACAAAATGAAAGATTTTATAAATGAAGAGTCAACGCATAAAACGTTGTAAACGACAATTCGCGGAACAAGCTAGATTGTTCACTTTTATTATTTTTATCAGTTCTATTCAACATTTCTTAACTTACTGATACTTTCAAGCTCTTTTTAAATGGGTACATTCGCAATTTTTTACTCAATTTATTTGTTTTATAATCTTGTGGGAAATTTATAACGGTAATTCTCGAATAAAATATTTTCCAAAAAAAATGTCGCTTACAACGTTATTCGCGTCGACTCTTTAAATGTGTACCCATAACTTAGCTTTGGCACAGCTTCCACTTCACTCTTAACATAAACAAATGTCTTTCCTTCTTTCCAAATTTTAACAAAGCTTTTTCCAAATAGTTTAAAAAGCTCCACAAAGCTTTTGGAAGCTTTACAACTTTTAATTCAAACATTTGAATTAATTTCAGAAAGCTTTTGAAGCTGTAAAATATCTGTCTATCGATTTTTTTTTCAAATTTCAATACATCTCAATATAAAATACCAATTTTAACTGTATAACGATCAGCATTCACTAGCTATGCATTTTCAATAAATTTACACAAGGAAGATATTATATTGATAACTTGAAAAATGCAGTATAAACCGATTTTCGCCAAAAGGTCACTTAAAACTTTAGGGCGCTTAACCATCGATATATACCTAATTGTAGCCTAACAAAGCTTTCAAAAAGCTTGCAATAGGTTTAAAGGCGCAATGGTGCTTTCAACTATGTATATGTATTAAGCTTTTTGAATAACCTCTGAAAGCAAATATTTTAAACTATCGAAAACTTTATAAAAGCTTTAAAAAACCTTGACAGCATGAAAGCTTTTAAGAACATGTTCCGTAAAGTCTTTAAAATCTTTTAAAGCTTTCAAATATTTTGACTTAACACTCATAAGCAGACAAAATTAATGAAAAGCTTTAGGCCGAAATATAAGCTTAATGATAACTTAAAAAATAATTATATTTAAACGAATGTTCCTATGAAAAATTAAGGAATTACAGCTTCAAATAAAAAAAAAATCATTCATAGAGATTTGATATTTAAATAAATTTAAGCAAATTAAAAGCTTTTAGAGAAATTTTTCACACTTTTCAAAGGAAATTCCAATTATAATAAACATTAAGCGAAGGTTAAAAACTTTTGGGTGCCTTGCTAATATTTATTCTATAAACAGTTAAAAAGTTATCCTATATTTATATATTTATCCTATAAAATCTTTAAATATTTATCCTATAAACAGTTAAAAAGTTAAGTTAATCAGCGTTTAGTTTTTCAAAAACCTTTCTAGTAAGAATAAGTTCACACATAAAAAAAATAATTAAAAATTATTAGTAAAGAATTTAAAGAACTACAAGCTTCCTGTTTGTCCTGTTTCGGTAAGTGATTGCTTTACAGAGCTTTTAGTGAATTTTAATACAACATATTCTAAAAGCGGTAAAAATTTTAAAAATTTCAGTAAAGTTCTTAAGAAAACTTCACAGTTAAAAACATTTAAAAATTAAATAAATTTAAAATATGTTAAATTAATAAATTTATAAAAGCTTCTCCCAAGAAAAACTGCATGACAGCGGGAGGTCAATTTGACCCCAATTACTTTTTTACCCCATATAATCCTCCTGAGAGGTTCAATTGGCTTTAAACTTATATTGAATGAAATTCAAGACTATTGTTTTATTTTACTGTAGGTAGAAGTAAGAAATTTCTATTTTTAATATTGTTAAAAAAATTCGAAAAAAAAAAAAATTTACAAAAAATTGTCTTTTTTCTTTATATTTAGAGATTTTTAAAATTTTCAACGGGATATTAATCCTAAAATATGCAATTGTTAGTCTTCACGTTGGCTTAAACATAATTTAAAAAAAATCCCTCCACAAAATTGTACCTTAATTTCCGACGGCTACCGAAATTATACTAAAGTTTTAAATGATGTCCGCACTAGGCGAGTCTAGTATTTAAATCCTCCTCTAGCTAGACATGGTGCCAGTAGCCAGGTTTTCAAAAGTTTAAATGATCTCACTGACACCCAGTGCCATTATAGGAGGTTTATTAAATAACTTTAAATTTTTTGCAAAGCTTTCAGTTAGAATGTTGTTTGAAACTTTATGCTTAAATGGAAAAAAAGTAGAAATTCTTATAAACTTTCATAGAAGCTTTTTTAATCGTTGATAGAAGCTTTTAAGGCTTTAAGAGACAATTTTAAAAGCTTTAAGAGAATCTTTTGACAAATTTCAGAGAATCTTATATATTAATACATGAACATTGAAGTTTTTCGTATGCTTTTGTGGTACTTTAAAAAGCTTTCAGAGAATCTTATATATCAAAACGTGAACATTGAAATTTTTCATACGCTTTTTTGGTATAAATTAGAACTCAAAAGGAATGAAACTCAATCATTCGAAAGGTACTGTAACACAAATGTGCACAATGCATATTTAAAAGATTTATCTGGTGCAGGAGTTTGGAGATTTTCCAACCTTCTAAGAGCGAAATCAAATTTTTGAAAAAAAAACTCGCTTATTGGTCAATATGAAATTTGATTGGAAAAGAGCTTTTACGTTTGTCGAATTTGAATTTTTTTCAAAAGTAAAAATTTGTTAAAAAAATTTAGTTTTATTCATTTATCAATTATCAAATTTGTGAAAAAAGGTGTTTTGAATCAAAAAACTGGACTTTGCATGTAAATATCTTGGTCAAATTTTAATGGTTTTTAAATTTTTCTAATTATTTCTAAAAGTTTGTCAAATTTTCTTTCAAATGTGATAACAATCAGTGTGAAGTTTGAACCAAAAGTATTTTAAATTAATTTTCTTAATATTGTCATTTGTTATTTTGCCTGTTTTTGAAGCCACCAAGAGAGAGAAAAACCTACCTTAAGGTGGGACTTAACATTCGTGTCAGAGAAAACAGACCTTTCTTTAAAAATTCAAAACTCAGTCAAAAACAAACATTTTTCCAAAATTTTTATTATTGTAGAGAATTGAACAAATTACAAGAAAAAAAATTTTAAAAAAAAATATATTTTGCACTCCAACATGGTTTTATAGAGCTCCAAACTGGCGGAAGATAAAAAAAAGGGGCACGTGGTTGCAGTGCTGGGAGTCGCAAAAGTTGTCCGATCTGGAAAAAAAATTACTTTTTTAAATCTTAACAAAATTGGTTATCGTATGACAGAAGCTCTTTTTTAAAAATGGTTTTTCAATTTTTGGAGATGTTCAAAATATGAATGTGTGTTTTTTCGAAAAAAATAATGACTTTAAAAATGACGTCCATTTTTCAAAACCATCTTTGTCTTGTCATAAAAAACATATGTGCCAAATTTTAGCTCTTTAGGTTAAACACAGGCTTATTTATTGCGTTTTCAATTTTTGTGTTGTATGGGAGGTGGGCGTGTCAGTGAGCGGATGACGTCCATTTTTCGAAGACATCTTTGTGTTGCCATAAAACACATACATATCAAATTTTATTGTTGTAGGTTAACTATGAGATGAGTTATGCAGTTTTCAATTTTCGCGTTGTATGGGAGGTAGGCGTGTCCGTGGGCGGATGATGTCCATTTTTCAAAATCATCTTTGTTTTGTTATACAAAACATATGTGCCAAATTTAAGGTTTTTAAGTTAAACACAGGCTTATTTATTGCGTTTTCAAAGTTAATATACCCTGACCTTTCAGGTTTAGGGTATAAAAATACAAAAAAAAAAAATTTCATTAAGAAATGAACCCGCTAGTGCCGCAACCAGTACGAAAAACATGGTTTCGAGATAAACGCGTTCAAAGTTTGTGGACAAATAAAAATGCGCTCTCAGTAATCCGGCCATAACTTTTGAACCCGTAAAAGTTTTTCCATGAAATTTTGTATCTTGGAATCTTAAGAATATTTACTAAAATGCAAAATTATAAAAAAAGTCAATTTCGAAAAACGGCCAATGCCATGTCCCCCTTTACAACACTTGTTAGTAATTTTGTTTATTTGTTAAAAACCTAGCTTATTCAACATCAGCTTCTTTAAAAACTCGAGCATCTTGAACTTTTGGAAATTGCCAACATTTACTTCAAATCCCCGACGCATTGCAACTTAAATTCAAAAATTATCCGTTTTTGCTAATAGCACTTTTCGGCACATTAAAGCTCATTCTTTAGCAAATAAACACTGATCACAGTAACTGTTTTTTTTTTTTTTTGCTCTTGCTATTTTCAACATTACCGCAAAATAACAACACAAAAAAAGGCAGCTGTCGAGTTCATATAAAAACTGTCTGCAGCCATAAACGTTAATCCTAGTTATAACAAAGTTGAACTCAACTACGAATTGGCGTTTTCACATTGCAACGTAAAAGAAAATAAAATAAAATGGCAGCTATATATTTGACATTTAAATGAAATGTCAAAAAGATTTTTTCTAAGCACTCGTAAAAATTAATTTGAAGAAAAAACAAAGCAGAAAATTTAGTTGAAGTTGGTAAAAAAAATATACATAAGTATGTATGTGGAAAGAGGAAAGAAAAATATAATGTTAAATTAAAAATGAAGGGCTGAGAACATAATGGAACTATTTCTACAAGAAATTATAAAATTGTAAATTTGAAGCAGACTAAATATTCTATCAGTTAGTTGATCTCTTAGTTAAATTTTCAACTATTTTAAATTGTTTTTTTTTTAAACAATGAAGTTTCTTAAGAAAACCGTTTTAATGTCTAAAAATTTGCTAAAAAAAATTTTAAAAGAACTTTGCTTGAACGAATTTTCATGTTCCTTCTTGAAACTTCTTTTGCTTCTTTTTGTTGCATGCAGCTCTGTTTCACTCCCATTTATCCAACACCCATTTACTCCAGGGAAAGTGTAAAGTTTTTGCTTTTCAATATTAATTAACACTTCACAAAGTTTAACGGCAAACCACGCTAACCACTCAGGCACGAATGCAAACTCCACTAAAGTCAGCACTCACACATACACCAAAGCACCCACACAATATATATAAACCTAAACCATTGTGCACACACGGTTTCTAGACTCTGCTGAGTGACTAACAGCTAAAAATATGCAATGATGAGCACAGCGACCCAAAGGATTTGACATTCAAAAAGACGCTTGACAGACAGGCAATTGTGTGAAGTGTTGGCAGTCAAATAATGCTTACCATCAAATCGTACATTTATATGTGTCTTAATGTCTGTCTGTCTGTCTGCCCACTTGTTAATGTGTTTTGGTCTGCGTGGTAAGATGAAAATGTTTGGGGATTTGTCAAGAATCTGGCATTCATTTAAAATATGTGTGACATTTTAAAGTCTTTGTCTTTGCTATCAAGGCTCTGTGACTTGAAGTCAGTGAACGCTGCTACAAAAAATCTTCTTAAGACTGTAGTTCAAAATTTTAGTCATTAAAACTTGAACAAGTTTGAAAGAACATTTCTAAAGGTTTTGTGGGAGAATTTTTTAAATTAAAAAATAATTTAAAATTTTGACTATTTCGAGCTTTTAGCAAATAGAATTTTATATATAAGTATATTAAATATAAAAAGAAAACTGTTAACGGGTTTTAAAGCTATTTTCTGAACTAATAAACTTCAAAAAAATTGAAAAGCTTTAAAGCTCCAAAAGCTTAAAAAGCGTAAAAAGTTCAAGATATCAATTGCTTTTAAAAAATATATATTTTTGCAATTATCACTTTATATATGATTTTAATACAGAAATTATTAACTTAAAAAAGCTCTTTATGTTCTTCTAGAATCACATATATTTTGAAAATATATAAATCAAACACTTAAAAGCTCCTTAATTATTTTAAGAATACATTTAATAGTCCATATATTTAAAAATCTTTAAAAGCTCATAGGCCTAAAACAATTCATATATTAAATATTAAATATATATATAAACAATTCATATATCCATATATTAAAAAATCTTTAAAAGCTCACAGACCTAAAGCGCTTCAAAAGCTGAAAATATAAAATTTTTCTTAAAAAAATATTTTTACATTATATTATTAAAGTATTAAGAAGCACATGATTATAGAAATGATTAACTTTAGACAGCTTTTTACTAGTAGAATACAATATATTTTGAAAATATTAAAATTAAGCTTAAAAAAACTCTGAGCTCCCAAGGCGAATAAATTAGTAACAAATATTTCATAAATTCAAAAAGCTTAAAATAGCTTAAAATTAAGCTGAAAATACAAAATTTTCTAAAAATATTTTTATAATTTGAAATAATTTAGTAAAAAGCATATGATGTTAATATAGAAATCAATAACTTAAGACAGCTTTTTACTAGTAGAATAAAATATATTTTGAAAATATTAAAATTAAGCTTCAAAAGGCTCTGAACTTACTTTGAAAATAAATAAGTAAGAAAAAGTCAATAAATTTAAAAAGCTCAAATAGCTCTTAAAGCTTCAAAAGCTCAAAATAAAAAAATTTCTAAAAATATTTTTATAATTTTAAATAATTTAGTAAAAAGCATATGATGTTTATATAGAAATCATTAACTTAAGAGAGCTTTTAACTAGTAGAATAAAATATATTTTGAAAATTTTAAATTTAAGCTTCAAAAAGCTCCGAACTAACTTTGAGAATAAATTAGTAAGAGTTAGTTCATAAGTTTAAAAAGCCCAAAAAGCTCTTAAAGCTTCAAAAGCTCAAAATATAAAATTTTCTAAAAATATTTTTATAATTTGAAATAATTTAGTAAGAATAGTCCATAAATTTAAAAAGCTCAAATAGCTCTTAAAGCTTCAAAAGCTCAAAATATAAAATTTTTCTAAAAATATTATTATTATTTGAAATAATTTAGTAAAGAACACATGATGTTTTTATATCGAAACGATTAAGTTAAGACAGCTTTTTACTAGTAGAATAATATATAATTTGAAAATATGAAAATGAAGCATCAAAAAGCTCAGAGCTTACTTTGAGAATAAATAATATTGTCCATAACTTTCAAAAGCTCAAAAATATTCAATAGCTTACAAAGCTCAAACACTAAAAAAGCTCAAAATATCAAATATATATTCACATGATTTTAGAAAAGCTCATCAAAGTTTTCAAAAGCTCTACAAAGCTTACGAACCCGCGTGAAAAACTATTCTTATTAAGCATTAACAAATTTTTCAAAATGGCTTCCACTAATTTTCACACATAAATTTATTTCATATGAAAAGTAATGTGGAAAAGCTCAAACAATTTGAAAAGCTTAAGGGTTTCTAAAGCGTTGGAAAGTCTCTATCAGATAACAACAAAGACCTTGATAAAGCTTAACAAGTTTCGAAAGCTTAAATAGTTCGAAGAGTTTTAAAAATCTTCATAAGCTTACAAAGTCAGCAAAAGCTCTACAAAGCTAGTAAACCTGTGTGAAAAACTCGTTTCATTAAACTCCCGACAATTTTTAAAGAATTTTTTCATTGATTTTCACTTTTAAATTTATACGATATGAAAAGCTCAATAAATTTTAAAAGCTTAAAAGTTTCAAAAGCTTTTGATAATGCTTATCAGATTTAAAAAAACCTGTAAAAAGTTTCAAAAGCTTACAAATAGTTTGAAGAGCTCTTTAAAGTCTTCAAAAGCTCTAAAAATGCTTTAAAAGCTCAACTAAGCATCCAAACCTGTATGCAAAACTATTTTCATTGAACTTCCGATAATATTTCTAAAATTTTTTTCACTGAATTACACACTTAAATTCATATCAAATGAAACTTTATCATGAAAAGGTCAAAAAGCTTAAAAATCTAATAAGTTACAAAATCGTTTGAAGGTGTTTTTCAAATTAAAAAGAACTTTGAAAAATCTTAACAAGTCTAAAAGCTTAAAATAGCTTGAGAAGCTTATGAAAGTCTTCAAAAGCTCTACAAAGTCTTTAAAAGCTCAAAAATATTTAAAAAATGTTTGAAAAACTATTTTTATTGAACTTCGGATAATGTCTGAAGAATGATTTTCACACTTTAATTCATGTCAAATGAAACGTTATTTTGGAAAGCTCAAAAAATGTTAAAAGCTTTAGAGTATCTAAAGCTTTTGAACATGTTTATCAGGTAAAAAAAACTGAGAAAAAGCTTCAAAATAGTTTTAAGAGCTCTAAAAAGTTTTCAAAAGCCTTTAAAAGCTCAATAATTTTTTAAAACTATTTGAAACACTAGTTTCATTGAGCTTCTAATAATTCCTTTCAGAATAATTTTCACTAATTTTTACTGATTTTTGATTCGCAGTATTTAAAGTATTTCGCAATTTTAAACTGATGAAAGCTTAACTGCTGCCACAGCAAACTTATCAATTCGAATTTTGGGCTTGTTTGTGTCTGTCTAATTATGATGTTTCTTGTTGTAATTATGACATTTGTTGTTGTTATTGTTGTTGTTGTTGTTGTTGTTGCTGCGTTTGTTATTGTTATCTCGTTTGCTGCATACGCTAGAGCATCAATTGAAATAATATCAGCACCAGCAACTGTCGAATTCTATGCTTTTCTGTGACAAAGGCAGGCAAAATGTGGAATTTTCATTGCACACACACACACACACCTCGACTTTAACAGCCAACAATTTACAATCATCCCAATAGGCAATTAAACCAGCGCTCTTCATACGAAGGCATGCATTGACTGCTACTTTTGAAGACTAAACACATCCGTTCCTCGCTGCTCTTATGAGCACTTCTTGAAGGCCTGCCTTTTCTGCACAAAAGGCAGCACAACAAATTTGTTTACCCTACAAAGACTGACTTTTCATATACTTCAGGGCAACTTTTTCGTTAAAAGTTAGAATATATATCAGTTTAAAAATACGACGCAATAATGGCCCTTCTAACTGCTATATCAAAGATTATAGATTGAAATTAATCTAACTTAAAAAAACATAGGAGAGAAGATAAAATCATAGAATATACAAATAAATAGAAAAAGGTGTAAAAGAAAAAAAAATTTTTTCAACACTTTTTGTTTACCCCTACTTTTAGCCATTCTAAAGGAGTGCTTCTATCAGGCCTCTTTTGAGCTTTCGGAGCGGAAGGCCTGCGAAATTTTCCCACTTCATATAAAAAAGAAAGTGTAATTGTATATGAGTGCGGCAGTACTACAAAATCCAGAGGAAGGCCTGCTAGCAGCGATGTCATTGTCTACTGGGATACATCAATAAATACAAATCCTCACATACAAACACACACATGCGCGCACCCACACATTGACGCCTTTGTTCATATACATATCACCATGGTTTCCATGTGGTTTCCAATCAGTTGACTGAATGTGCTCGGAATTCGCAATAGAAATTCAATCAAGCACAAAGTGGCTTGATATGAAAAAAATTCCAAAAATTTTGCAAAAATATTTCTTAATAAAATTTTGAGTAATAATGCAAGCAGCAATTAAATGTTTAACAAAAGCTTTTAAACACAATCAACTGATAACTTTGTACAACTCACAAATATGTCAGAATTATGGCATAAAGAAATAAGAAATTAAATTAAATTAATATCAGCTGCACACAATTAATTTGAAAATTAAGCTTTTATGTCATCAAAGCAACAGCAACAGCAGCAGCAGCTCCACCTTGAATTATGCAATAATTGTTGTGTAAAAAACTTGCATAACAACATGATTGTATATCAAATGATATAAAAGCTTTCAGCTCAAATGACAGCGTGTGATTATATGATTTTGTAGCTATGATTGTACAATGCCTTCTATAGTTATGTTTATATGTAGTATATAATTTTATATTCTTGATATAACTGCAAAAACTAATTGATAACATATGATATGACACAGACACATGAACACAAACACGAACTCACATGTGCACTCTTATAGCTATCGAAGAGCGTTAGTGGCATGTGTGGCATTATTATGAATTATTGAAAATGTAATTAAATTTCACACAACTACAACCAAAAATAAATTAAATAGCAGCAACAACAACTACAACATGAACATTAAGTAACAGCAACTTAAATAACAAAACTTAGCATGTATTTTCAATAGTTTTCTATTCACATGTTGTACGATTTCCTTGCGGTTATGTTGTTGCATGTCAACAGCAACAACAACAACAGCAACAACAACAACAACTAAAACAACAACTACATAAACTCTAGCACTCAAATATATTGAAGTCGTAATAAATTGTTATATTGTGGTTAATAAATTGAAAATGTTTCTCGAATGTATTCAATTATAATAGAATGATTTTTTTTTTTTGCTATGCATGTATGTTTGTTTATGTATGCCCGAAAAGCTTTACATAAATATTAAATATTGACAAAGTATACATGTGGCCTGACTTAAATGAGAATGAATTATGAATGGGAAAGACAAAATATACAAACAGGTGCTAGAAAATTTAAGCAATTATTTTTCCGATGTCCTTCCAATAACTTATTTTATAAGAGCTTTCTTTGACAATTAGTGGCAGACAAGCAGCATTAAAGCTGCGGTTATTGAAGTTGAACAATTCTAGTGTTTTTTTTGTTTTTTGGATATAATAAAATCTTTAAATTATCAAAATCCTTCAAAAGCTCCAACATCATTTAAAGCTCAAAAATAAAATTTGTCTCTTAAAACTTATTCAATTGATAATATGAACTTGTTTTTAGAAAATTTAGTTTTTGAGAAAATCAAAGCTTACTTGCAGAGAGCTTTCAATACATCTTTTGCATCAAAATTGTGGGCATCAAAACTTTGATCTTAAAACTTGATAAAAAATCTTAAAACTTCATAAACAACTGCTTAGTTTGTAAATACGATTCAATAGCTTAAAAAGCTCCAAAAACGTAAAAGCTTAAAAAGCTTCATATATCAAATTATTCTATCAGGTCTAATTTTATTTACTTAAAGAACTGTTTAAATATTACTATTTAAAAGATCAAGATAGAAGCAAAGAATCTAATGCTTTGATTCAAAAGCTTCTTGTGCTAATTTAAATTTTAAAGATTTTAAAAGAAATTCAAAACTTAAGAAATTTTGACTAAAAAAAAAAGCTAAAGAGTATATCACTAAAGAATCGAATGATAAAAAAGTCTCTAACAAAAATAGCGAAATAATAAAAATAACAACAAACAGTAAGTTATGAAGATTTTTTTCCGGCATCGTTATCCTTCCTCTCCGGCGATGCACTTATGTAAGTGACCTTAAATAAGATTTTGGTACTAATATTGGATAAAAATTTGGAAATCTTGGATATAAATCTTGAGAAATCCGTTTAAATACGCTTAGAAAACTCAATTTTAAAAGTGCGCAAAAAAAAACGTTAATGAAATAGTTTTCTGAAATATTATTTAAAATTACAGATAATTTCATATATTATCATTACAGATTATTGTAAAAGCTGAAATTTTATGAAAATATGTAATTTAAAAAATTAAACAAGCAAACAATAATAAATAATAACATCTAACATTTTTTAAAACTACAAGCTAGCTCAAGAAAGCTTTAAACGCTTAAAAATCAATCTGAATCTTGTTAAAAGCTTAACTGATTGAAAAAATTAAAACATTTTATGAGACTTGAATCTCAAGAAGTCTAGAAGTCTGTAACTGAAATTTGATATAAAGTGTTTCATAAGGTATGTTTTCTGTTTTTTTTGAAAATATTATTTTTTTAGCTTCAACATTAAGTTCTTAACATTTAATTGCACATATTAAACATATATAAAATATTATATATAAATATAAACATATTTAAATTGAAGCTTAGTTTTTAATATAAACTGCGATTCAATAACTTTTAATAATATTTCACAAATAGATAATATGTACTTTCAAAAAGCTTTAAGACTAAATATTTTTAAAATACTTTGAAAGAGCTTCAAGTATACAAGCTAATTAACGAGCTTTTAAATGATATGTATGGAGCTTAAAACATATGATACACTCTTACTTCACTCGAGCTGTTACAGTATAACTTAAACAGTGAGTTCCATTTTTTTTAAAGCTTTTTTTTCTATGTTCATTGTCTCCGATCAAAGATCATATAATATAAAGATGAGCTACGTAGAACATTAAAAAGTAACAAATTTTTTTCAGATCAAAACGTAAGCTTTTGTTAGTGCCATACGAAAAAGCTTTAAATTCTTGCTTGAGAGAAAAGTTTTCGATCTTTGAATGAACTTGCTCTCTGCAATGCTCTTTCACTCTTCTCATGCTGTGCGCTCCCCTTGTCCATAGCTAGCGATCGCTTTGTGATTTCGTGTTGTATTTGTTTTTTCGGTGTCCCTGTTTCACAGCAACAAAGGTTTTTATTTACTTGCATTACTTCATTATGATTTCAACAGCGAACGAGCTCGGTTTTCTAATTGCATGCGACACAGATTTTTATTTTATTTTCAGCTTATTTTATAACCTACATTGAATTGACATTGACTATTTTTGATATTGACCAACAGCTAGGGATACTGATTTACGATTTTGATACACATATTTTGGATTTGATTAATAGGTTTGAATAATTTGTTGACGACTTTGCATTTGTACCCTGACTTGATTTTAATTACTTTGATATGGAAGGAAAGCGCAAAAAGGCTGGCAACAAATGCATTTTGCCACATTGTAGGAAATCAAAAAGAGATTTGGCAGAGTTAAAATTATTCAAATTTCCCGAATTTGATACTCCTCTTTTTTATAAATGGACTGAGAAGTGTCACTTAAATGAGGAATTTGTTCAAAACTCTGCAGCATTATATATATGCCAAAATCATTTTTCTTCCGATTTGATCGGAAAAAAATTTTTGAAACGAGGTGCTGTTCCAAATTTGCGTTTAGGCGACGATGAAGAACAGTTAAGAGATTATTTAATTGATGATGGAAATTCTGACATTGATTTAGAAAACATAAAATCACCGTCACGAAAAAGAAAACGTTCTGAGTCGCCCGAGGCCCTTTGCGGCTCTTGCTTGAAGAACTTGAAGAATATTAAATATTTTCGAAGACAAAATTATGGCTTGCGTAACAAATTAGCTATAAAAACCAAAAAAGTGTTGAAATTAAATAAAGAAAACTTGAAGCTCAAGAAAAAATTAATGACATTAAAAAAAACACAACAACAGCAAAAAACCCTTAATGATAGTGTTACTGAAAGTAATATATCAGAAAACGAAAAAATTTTGTGTAAAATGCTTCTAAAAACAAAGCGGGGTACTAATGCTTCATGGGACATCGACGAGAGATTGTTTGCCCAAAAAATATATTATAGGTCAACTTCAACTTATATATTTTTACGCGACATTTTACAATTGAATATGCCTAGTCCATCATCTTTACGAAGATGGAATGATATAAAAAATCTTCAGCCTGGAAACAACGAATGCATTTATAGAGCTCTTGCAGATTCTGTAAAGAAAATGGAATTGTATGATAGGGAATGCATTCTTATTTTTGATGAGGTATATATAAGAAAAAATTTAACATACAACATATCTGCAGATGTCGTGGATGGCCTTGTAGATTTAGGCGACAAACGATGTAATGAAATAGGAAGTCAAATTTGTGTTTTTATGTTAAGAGGTCTATTTAAAAATTGGAAATTTATTCTCAATTATTTTGTAACAGAGAGTGGCATGAAAGGTGATGTTTTAAAAGAAATAATTTTAAGGAATTTGGCCATAGTAAGTAATATGGGTTTGAAAATTAGAGCAATTACGTGTGATCAGGGTCCTAATAATCGGAAATGCTACAACCTTTTTGGTGCTTCCATTGAAAAACCATACTTTCTTTATAATGAAGAAAATGTCTATCTTTTATATGATGTCCCACATTTGATTAAATCAATAAGAAATGCCCTTCTTAAAGCAAATTTTAAAACACCAGACGGAACAGTTCATTTTGACGTCATAAAAGAACTTTTTCAAATAGAGAACGGCAATGTCACTAAAATGACAAATTTAACATTTTCCCACGTAGAGCCAACAAATTTTGAAAAAATGCGAGTCAATCTTGCAGTCCAAACATTCAGCCACAGTGTCGCTGCTGCTATACAGTCTGCAATTTGCAATAAACAATTGCAAAGAAATAGCTCAGAAGTAGCTGATTCTACAGCTAATTTTATTTTGAAAGTAAATACATACTTTGACTGCCTCAATGGCAAAATATTAAATGATCCTAATCCATTTAAGAGGGGACTTCAATTAAACAATCATATATGGAAACAATTAAAGGAACTCAGTGCTTATTTTAAACAGATTAAGTATGCTGGAAATAAAATATATTGTGTTGATGGGCTCATACAAACAACCAATGGAATTTTGATTCTTTCCGAAAAAATTCTACAAGAAGGTTCAAGACAGTACATTTTAACTGGCCGTTTTAGTCAGGATCCTCTTGAAAACACATTTTGTATGTTCGCGCAAAAGGAGGAAATTGCAAAAATCCATCCGTTCACGAGTTCAATATAACAATGGCAAAACTTATCTCTTTAAAATTAACTCACTTTAATACTCGATCGAATTGTATCGAAGATGATGATGAAATGCTAAGTGTGGACTTCCAATCAATTTTAGACGAAACTCAACAAACTATACACATAACAAACAACGAGATACAACAGATATGCTATGAAGACGTTATCAAAGATAATGACTTTTATTTTGACCAAACAATTGACTGTTTTAATTCTGATAATATTCCAATAGAGCTCACATCAAGTCGATATTTTGTAGGCTATATTGCTCGTCGAATCGTTTGTGACAAATGTAAGGAATATATTATCAAACCCAGCGAGATTTTGACATATCCATCAGAAATGTTCATTCATACCAAAAATTACCACGACCGATCTGATTTTGGAAGTTTATGCGCACCTTCAGATAAATTCTTTGACATCTGCAAACTTCATATTAAGATATTTGAACAAATATTTAAAGCAAATAAAGAAATACGTGGAATAAGAACCATCATTATTGAAAAATGCAAAGATGTCACAGCAGAAAGCCCAAACAAATTTTGGTTCGATGAGAGCAATGATTGCTATCAACACAGAATTAGAGTTCTAAATCTTTTAATAACGATTTTGTTACGTAAACATTGTAACTGGATTACATTTAAAGACAAAAAATCTAAGTTATCAAAAGTAAACATATTGTCAAATCGTTAATATAAAACCCACATGATTATATAATAAAACTAATAATAATAATAATAATAATAATAATAATAATAATAATAATAATAATAATAATAATAATAATAATAATAATTATAATAATGATAATAATAATAATAATAATAAAAATAATAATAATAATGATAAAAATAATAATATTAATAATAGTAATAATAGAAAAAAAAAAACAAAAAAAAATAAATTGGCCATTTCAGCCCTTGAAAGGACTTTGACCGAGCTTCTTATGATCAATTGTGTTGTGTGTGTTAATAAATGTTTGCTCACAATTGACCGAGAACTGGACCTACATGTTTTATGCCGACTCCGAACGGCTAACGTTCATGTTCTCAAGAAGCTTTGCATGGCATTATTTACTCTCTGAGGTTTGCCATTGTCTGCAGAGAGGTGGTGACCGATCAGAAAAATTTTTTATTGAAAAAACATTTCGCCGCGGCTGGGGATCGAACCCGGGCTCCGAACATGCTAAGCCACACACTTAACCTGCATGCTACGGTCACCACATAATTATAATAGTTATAATAATAATTATAATAATAATAATAATAATAATAATAATAATAATAATAATAATAATAATAATAATAATAATAATAATAATAATAATAATAATAATAATAATAATAATAATAATAATAATAATAATAATAATAATAATAATAATAATAATAATAATAATAATAATAATAATAATAAAAATAATAATAATAAAAATAATAATAATAATAATAGTAATAATAATTATATTAATAATAAAATTGATAATGATAGTAATGATTATAATTACAATTATAATAAAATAATATAATAGCACAAATACCAATAAATATCAAAATGATTAAACCGATAATATAAGAAATAATATAAATTAATAAATAAATAATAACTAATTAAAAATTAAACAAATCAAATAAATTAGTACCGTAAATGAATAACATAATTGAATAGCCCTACTCAGTGTCCATCGATACGCTGAACGGCTTTTCGTTATCTCTTTTGGTCTAAACTCTGGACATTTTTTTGGAGACATTTGGATACATTTTTTTATTACTTTTGCAATAAAATCCTTGTAGATTTCAAAATTTTTAATTAAATTAATGTGTTCGAAAAATTTGATCATAGTTAAAACAAAATGCCTATAAAAAAATCGGTTATGTGTCTTAAAATGGAAGCATTCACCCTCGCTTCGTGCTGCAGAAAGAAGTTTAATTTGTTTTTTAATATTTATCTCTAGAATTTTGTGGCAAAATATAAAATATTATGACATTGCAATAAATTTGGAAGCGAATAAATAAATCAGTTTTTTTGCTCTTCTGAAGTTGTCGAAAAACACATAACAGAAGTTTTCACAACTCAATGCGCGTAGGGTAGATTTGAACAATACATGCCTACATTTTATTGTTTAAACGCGAGGAAATTCAGCTACTTTTTCTTTGCGGCTAAATCACTTTATGAGATGTTTCGTGCTTCAAAACTTAACATATGCTCTTTATTGCTCTCCAATATTATGCTCACATCATTGCTTACTCGTCTCTCACTCTCAAAAGCTTTACATCGTTCGCTCGCTGGCTCTCACAAAGCTTTAACGTGGATTTATGATAAATCCACATAAAATTTTTACTGTGCCATTCTGTTGTATGGCCGTGGCGCATCTTTATATTATATGATCTTTGCTCCGATGCATCATCATCTTTACTGTTTTTTAACAAGTAACGTTTGTATCCGATCATAATCTTATTTTCACGTTAAATCTGAAGTTAATTTTCTATATCGTAATTTTAAGTCAATTGATAAAAATTCGCTGTTTCAAAACCTTTACGACCTCATGTTATCCTAAAATTTGGAGGAAAGCTACTTAATTCTTGTAGCAAAAAAGTCAATGCGTGCAATCCATGTAATTTTTCAATAAGTCTTTTGTCTAAGGATCCAAGATATGTGTGTCGCTAATGGCGGAGCAGATATCCCACCACTTAAGTGTATTTAACCATATGGGACATGTCTGGCTTTCGCCCTGATCACAGCTGTTTCACTGCTTTGGTCAAAATACTATATAACATAAGAGTACTTTCTGATAAGGACGAATTGACATCGCTCTGCTTGTTAGATTTCTCCAAAGCGTTCGATGCCGTCAATCATCTTCTCTTCTATAGAAAACTTGCTTCAAATTTTGGTTTTTTTAAATATGTTATAGCATTACTAGTGGAGTACCTCAAAGGGTAGTAATTGGTCCTCTGTTGTTTAGGATGTTTATTAAAGATATTTTCACTAAATGTGCTGAAATATGCTTTTCAACAATAATGCCATGTTACTATGCATTCATATGCTGATGACTTCTAAATAAACTTGTCCAGGCTCTTGGGCCTAGTTGCAGATCTGTGTCACCACAATAAATGAGGACTTACTTAACTTTGGTATCCATATGGGCCGAAGAAAACATGCTGATTTAGCATCGTCTTTAATCATCATATAACTTATCAAAATCTAAAAAACTATTTTATCATGAGAATTTACCAACAGCTCTTCTGAATTACGTGCCGCTAAAACTGGTTAGTAAGGTTACTTATCTTTGGTCAACTCATCTCTATCATGTTGTGATCACATTAATTCTTGCATAAAAATTATAACATGTGCTTCGTAATCTTCATTATGACATTGAATTTTGTGCTCATTGAAACAAAAAACTGGTTTGTAGTTGTTGATGCCTGTAATAACTTACTCTGAAGTCGTGCATTGCAATCTAGATTCACGGTTGTAGCACAAGCTTTTTATTATTCAGCTCGATATTTAACAATATGGCCTCAGAAAGTTCGATCATATCTACATCAGAGAACAACTTGAGTGCATTCAAATGGCGTTTTAAATATCTCGTCAAAATACGAGCTACGAATGTGCCGTCTGCATTAAAATTAATGCGCAAACACATGTACCAATCGCTGTAGTACGAATGCCGTAGAGTACGAGCGATGACGAATACGAATGCCTGCGAAACATGAATGTCCGACGAAGCCAGACATTCGCCAAAAGCAACGAATATTCATGCTTTTATGTTTATTCGCAGCAGGGATGGGAAATGACTTTTCCGAAATTGTACCAAATCGAAATAAAAATTGTACTTTTTGACATCAAATTGTACTATTTTTTTTTCTCCATGAATAATAAACTTTTTTGATGTATTTAATATATTATTTAAAGTAAAATAAAATTTAATAGAAATGAACGAACAGTTCAATATATATACATAGTTAAATAAATATAATACTCTACATTCAGTTTTTAAATTTTAATCAAGTTGCGGTTACCCGAGCCGGCCCAAAAATTAAGTTTTCAAGCAATTCAATTTATTTGAAATTAATGCCTTCGTGTTAGAAAGAGACGATTATGTAATAGAAAAATAAAATAGTAGAGCTGATCAGGGGGGCAGTTCTTTTTAATGTGTTGTAAATCAGGGATGATATTTGTAGTGGATATCTATTTTTGTACCTCCTTTCGATTTTCGAAAGTTCTCAACTCCTTTTAACACAAAAAAAGTACTTTTGGATACACTAATCATCAAAAAAAGTAAACGTCACGCATAATTAAGATTTTGTTCTCAATATTGAAATCGAAAAATTGTTCGGTTTAACAGAAGATTAAAGAGAAGTTTAACCGTATTTATTTGAGTTATCCGATCAAAAAATTTTCAGATGGATTTTCAGACAGACGAATCTTCTGATGATGAACAGAACGAGATGATAGAAGTTATAGAGTCAGATAATGTCGTTGATGTCAACGAAGAAGACGAGGAAGATGATTGCTAGTATGGAAATCAAGTACGTGCTCGTCCAGTTAACATTTTTGGCTTAAAAGAGGTGTAAAAAAGATTCAATTGCCATCGGAGAAAGTGAATCAGGAATTACAAAAATATTTGAGCCATTACGTCATTCCTGAGAAAGCAAGAATTTGCTCAGGCTTCAAATTTTCAACTGATTTGATTGCTACCGATCCAGAAACCTGGACTGAGCGTGAAGATAACCAAGAAGCGCAAGAGATATTGCGTAATCTACACGTTGTCAACGACGCCACAAAAAGAGGCGTAATATTAGGAAAGAATCTAATTAATTAGGATTAGAATCTAAAGAATTAGGGAGCGATGGAAGCCAAAAAAATATGTATAGGTGCCCCTTTAAAGGTTGCATATAAAGGGTAGATATGTTATATAGATATGCGATAAAATGTTAGAAAGAAAAAACCAGGAGATTAGGGCAGGTTTGTTCCTGAAATATTTCGGAGAAAAAATTTCTTGGAGTCGATCGAACATTTCACCCCTCTAGGGACAACACTTGGGTAGTTATGAAGGTTTTCGGCTTATTTTTTCACTTCCCACAAACCTTTAACACCGATGCGGCACAACTTAACCCCACGCCACCCCGAATTTGTTTTTTTCAAAACCAATTTTTTGTCGAACCTCACAAAATTTTAGGTTTCTAGGTATCAAAATCCCGTGACTAAAGATCTCCAAGTAATACTGTCTCACCCCTTGTGCCTCAGCAACAATACAAAAGCTTATTTAATAATACTAGTATCGCCTGGGGTCGAAATGCGACCAATTTTTCGTTTGCCTTTTTATAATTATAGATACAAAATATTTGGTGCACTTCTACTCCGCATTCTGATTCATTTAAAAACAATTATAAATATCAGTTGAGGAACACGAAAGAAAATTGTTCTTAACGCCTATTTATATATAGATTAATAAAAGTTACTCTCACGTCCGAAAAAGTACTTTCAGAAGAGTAAAAAAACTCCCGTCCAAAATTATCAAATATCATCACTGTTGTAAATTTGTTTGTAAAAATTCACAAAAAAAGTTACTGAAAACTTTAAGAAATACAAAAAAAAGCAAAGAAAGTCGATATGACGAAGACCAAGTGTATGAAAATGTACTAAAAATGTCTTCGTGGTACTTACGTACTTTTTATTATGAAATTGTACTGAAAAAGAACAATTGTACTGAAAAACTCAACACTGATTCGCAGCAAGGAAAAAAATGTTAACTGCAGTCTGCAGCAGCGATCACCAGCGCCTAACTTTTTCCAGTAGAGCTTCAGCTCATACACGTGTTTCGAAAAATAAATAAATTTTTTATATGAACAAAACAGAAAAAGCAGGCTATCTCGAAAACGGAGCGAGATAGTCCAAAAATAACAACTTTTTACGGATTTCTAAGGGGGATGGTATTATAGAGACGCGTAGATAGAGGGCGTTACACTTGAATAAAATATTGCACCAAAAATATTTTTAAAAAAAATTAAAAAACCGGTAGGCCAAAAATAATCACTTTTTACCTAGAGTTAAAAAAAAATTATGAAAAGCAGCAGCAAACACTCGAGCTTCCAGCACACACTTCGCACACAAACAAAACGCTAGGAAAACAAAAATAAAATTCCTATCGAGCTCGAGTCCAGCAGCAAACACTCGAGCCTACAGCGAATCATTTGAATGTCAGCATTGTCTGACGAATGGTCTTATGTAGTTCTCTGATCTCCATATTTAGCAAAAAGCTTCTTGACTGCTGTTTATTTAAATGACTTGATGCGAAACATTGCATTTTTCTTCACAGGAATATTTATACTCGTAGTCCTACTTACATATGTATGTATCTTTTTGAAAAAATAAAATGACGATCAAGCAGAAAAATGAATATCGTGGTCCTTAGATATAATTCCGATAACTCTAGTAGATTGTTTTTCAAGCTCGAGGTTGTGCTGTTTGTTTAGAACAACTCAAAACTCATTAATTTTATCAAATCAATTTTTTTCCATTACTTCAATATGTGGGTTGGACCACTTTGATTCTGAGCGAGTAATATCTTCTATTTGAAAATTAGTTTTGGCGTTTTTAAGCCCTGTCAATAAATTTACAATTGTTAATCACTAATATAGGGCTGTATATATATATATATTCCTTTTTATATTAAACAAATTTTTTTGTGAATAATTTAAGGCTTAATATTTTTTCGGATTTTATAAGTTAAAAATTTTAAAAAGCACTGTAAACGCTATGATTGAATTAGAACAGTTTGACCGATATTAGGTACAAAGTATAATATTTGTCTTTTATGTATTATTAACCCTCGAGGACTATCGTCTATTTCACTAACGTCAGTACTATCGTTGGGTGTAATCCACCCATACTCAGTTAGTATCTGAGTTTCTCATCTGTCAAATGAAACTATAAAAATAATCAATTTATTTTTAAGAATGAATACCCAACTACTGAAAAACAAGAATATTTTATATGTAATTAAGTTTGTTTTTTTTTTATATAATCGTTTACTTAGGAACATAGCAATTAGAGAAAAAAAATAAAAAAAAAAATGCATTCTGGAAAATCAGTTGTAACATTTTTAGTTTTTACGCCATGGGCCTTTGGTTAACTGATTTGGAAAGCTGAAAATGTATATAAGAAAAAATTATTTAATAATTTTTTTCGGCAAAAAGTAAAATTTTTTTTCCAAAAGTGAGCTAAATACTTACAAATTTTAGTTACTCATTACATCTACTAAACATATCATAGATTAGTTCGTATCTAGCAAAGTTGATTCATAGCAATACCTATAGAGAGGGTAGCTAAGACTTTTGCAAATATTAGTGATTTCTTTTGATTTTATATTAGCAATCACATACAATATTTCATTACTGATAACTATCGTGGGTGAAAAACACCCACAATTTTGAAACGCTATTACTATCGTGGGTGTAAACCACCCAAGCCTCCAAATAAACTGGCTTTATGTAAATATCCCCTTAGTTTAAACGAGTAAATAATGCTTCTTAACATCAATAAACATTCCGATGAGGATAACATTATAATTTAGTAATGAATTTCATGAAAAATTATATACTTCTGCAAGAAATTCAGCCTTATGGGTGGATTCCACCCAGGTGATAGTCCTCCAGGGTTAAAGAAACAAATTAGGTATTTTTTCTCTTCAAATTGAATAGCATTAAGAAAAATTATATGAGCATAGGGAAATGTTTAAATTAAACAATATTTTTTTTTTTGTTAGTAGACAGAAAATAGCTTGAAAAACTGAATTAATTAAAAAAATTTTTAAAAAACACTTAATTTCAACACTAACCTTATATCCTTCTTGTCTTTTAATTAAAATAAATTCAATAGCAATTTTAAACTGATGAAACTTTTTCAAAGTATATGTAAAAAATTTCATAGTTTTCACCGCTTCTACTTTACATCATATTTTACGTTATGCCTTAGGCTAATTTTCACTACTTCAGGTTAAATTTTCGAAACAAGTGAAGTCATGTAATGTCGATTTACATGTCATTGCATTTCACTGAGCTTGAAGCAACATAAATTAGAAATGTTGTTGTTGTTAACTTCTACAATCTGCTGGTTGCTCCACCGATTTTTCATATATTTTTTGCCTAGTTCGAATAATCCAAGCACAAACATGAGAGAGAAAAAAAGAAACATTCTTTACGCTAAACGTAACATTTAAAATACAATTACTTGTCTGCAAGCTCACAAAAATTTTTTTTTTTTTTTTCTTGTTATTAAAATGAAAAAATTGTGGCTCTTGCACAAAAAAATAGCAATTAACGTTTGTCTGTTGTTAACTCTTTTTGAATGCAGAAGGCAGGCAGTAATAAAATAATAAAAAAAAAAAAAAAATTGCAACAAATACAACAAAAGTCATAAAGGCTGCAAGCAGCAACCATAACGAAGATGATGTAGATGTTAAGCCAGCAACAAGGACAAAAGCAGCAAAGTACCTTTACCTGCGCTTGTCTCTGCAAGAAGTGGGTGTGGAAAAAAAAATGTTTTTACTAGCTTGTAGCAGCCTTCGTAATAATTTTTTTGTGACTGTTTTCTTAATACTTTTACTACGTATGTGGTCTGTGTCTCTTGCTGTTGCTGTGGTTAAAAAAAATATCTTTTGTGCAGACAATGTTGCCATAGTTTTTAATTTTACCTTTGCTGTATTTTTTTTGTGTTTTTTTTTTTGTTTTTGGTTTTCACTTTGTGATAATCACTTATTTTAAGACAGAAATAAAAAACATCAAGCACTTTGCCAAAAAAAGCAAGAAAGCTATTAAAAAAAAAACTATTTCAGCACAAATGTTTCACTTTAAGCTTGACTGCTAGAGGCTAACTTGCTCTTCCTTTAGCCCACAGCTCTTTAGTTTTATATGGCAACATTAGCCATATGACGTTCGTGCGCCTGGCAACCACT
This sequence comes from Tetanocera ferruginea, assembly GCA_958299015.1. NCBI lineage: Eukaryota > Metazoa > Arthropoda > Insecta > Diptera > Sciomyzidae > Tetanocera > Tetanocera ferruginea. Next base: position 24,998,518 of record OY282644.1, on the reverse strand, counting down.
TAACTTTGTCTATATGACTCTAATGGCCTTTATTATGTTCAAAACCGAAAAGAGCAAAAAACATGCAAGCTTTTCACGCTAGACACAGTACAAGCTGTATAGCGCCCAGTCCAACAAAGGTGCTCCTTGAAGTAGTTTTGAAAATCTGTGAATGACTCCCTGCATGGTAATTGTGCAAAATTGCTGCTGTTTCTCGAGTTGTTGTTGTTGTTGAATAGTTTTTTTGTTTTTGTTTTTGTCTATTTTTCATTTTCATTTGGCAACTCCTCTTAACATTTTTATCTTCTTGCAGCTCACTTGCTGCTAGCGACGTGTTTCACATTTTTATTGAGCTTTTTATGGGCGCACATTTCGAATAGTTCAAGCAAAAGCTTTGCAAGTTAATTGGTAGCCATTTGAAAATCATGTGAATTTCACAGACAACACGTGAGATAAAGTGGGTGTGTTATGTGTGTGTGTGTGTGTGTGTAAAAAAGTTGTATAAAATTGCTTATGTTTATCAGTTACTAACAGCTGCTAAAGTTCTGCTACTTGTTCTAGTCTGTCTTTAGGCATAAAACAATAATTATGTGCCTATGTTAAAGCTTTATTTCTATGTTACTCTATGCAACTACTACGACAACAACAACAACAACTACTACTACTATCGGCACTATTAACAACAGCTCAACTACAATAGCTAGAACTGCAACAATTACAACTACAAGAGCAACAATTAAGCTTTTGTCTATTGCAGTGCATGCCTGAAGCTTTACCTTTGCTAGCCTTTCTGCTCGAGCAGAAACTGCTCTTTACTCACTCTGTCTGCTCTTCCTTCTGCTCTCATTTCTTTAGAAATGTGCAAAGTTGTTGGAACCTTTATGCATTTGTATATTTGTTGTTGTTTTTTTTTATTTTGTTCTTCCATTTCATCTTGTTTTGTGTTTTCTGCTTTTACATTTTGTGCTTTATTTTTCCCTTATGTCTTTATTATTATCTCTGTTTCAAACACATGGAACTTCAGTTTTATTATAGCATACCTTTAGGCGTCTCTAGTCTGTAATTGCAACCTCTTGTATTGTTCAAAAATTTGTTGCAAATTCATTTTAATTCGTTTATTTCCTCGGGTTATTTGCTTTGTTACACTCCAATAAATGTTGTTATTATTATTATTATGACTTATTTAAAAGAAATAGTTTTTTGTACATGTGTTTTGTGCATGTGTTTGTTAAACACATTTCCCTGCAAACATTTGGAAGACGATTGGAAGATTAGAAGATTTGGCGACGCGCTAGCGATTCGCCTAAGGGTTCTTTGGAAGATTGATCGCTTTTCGATCGCCGAAGCGATGAATACGCGATTCTCAAAAAATTTAAAAATCTTCCTTCGCTCATTCCGGCGATTGTTGGAAGATGGATCGCTTTTCGATCGCCCAAGCGATGAATGCGCGATTGACAAAAAATGTTCAAAATCTTCCTTCGCTCATTCCGGCGATCGTTGGAAGATTGATCGCTTTTTGATCGCCCAAGGGATGAATGCGCGATTCAAAAAAATTTCAAAATCTTCCTTCGCTCATTCCGGCGATCGTTGGAAGATTGCTTTTTAAAAAGCTTTTCAAAATCTATCATTGTTATATGAAGCAGGCTCTGAAAAATCGTTTAAATTAATCAAAAAATTTAACTTTTAAAAAATTTCATGAAACTGGGATAAAACAACGTCTGAAGAGCCCGCTAGTTCAAACATGCCACAACTTGTAACATTCAACAACGATGCTCTGCAACAAACAAAAACCCCTTCTGCCATTCGTTGGCGAATCGCTTAAGACTCCTTTCAGCGAATCGTTCGCGACTCTTCCTGGCGAATCGCCTAAGACTCTTCTCGGCGATTCGTTGGCGAATCTTCCCGGCGAATCGCTTAAGACTCCTCTTGGCGATTCGCCGGCGAATCTTCCCGGCGAATCGCTTTTATGGCCTCAGCTGCTTACATTCGGCGATTCCCGGAAGACTCTCAGAAGAGCTCGCCGGCGATCGTTTCATCTTCCAAGCGATTCGCTGGAGATTCTCAGACGGTTAAAAATGTTTGCAGGGTTGTATGTTCTGACAAATGTTTCTTTAATGGCATACAATTTAATTACAAGCACAGATTCATTTGAAAAATTGTTTGAGTACTAAAAAAATTTGAACTAAACAAATAAAAATTTACTCTGTGAAAGTTAAGAGAGTTCCTGCTGGAGTTGTTTGTTATTTCTATTAAAGAAAAGCATTTTTCATAAAACAAACAAATTTTACAGTACTTCAAACATTCTAACATCTAGTTAACAGTCTTATTCTGGTGATTGACAATTGTTAATTTTTTTAACAAGACAATCATTAATATGATTTTTCTTGCAAAGTCAAAAATTTTTGACATACTTTTCTTCTTATCAACCTATTCTGGTGTTGATAACACTGTTCAACACAAAAAAAAATAACAAGGTTCCGCCAACGGATTCTGATAGGGGGGACAAAAAAAAATTACACGTGTATCGGCGTTTTAAAAGTTTACGTCTGAGTCTTATTTTAGGGGGGATTTAAATTTCCACCTTTTTGAACATTCTCATAATTAATCGGCATACGAAATCATTTTATCCTTTCATTTGGGGTATAAGATATGTTCTAAGGATTTATGTAAAATACTATGGGCAACATTTTTGTTAAACATTTTAACCCTGTAACTTCTCAATTTGTGGGTCTTTTTTGACCCATTTGTGATAAGGGACAAAAAAGACCCATTAAACAGGTATATAACGGGTTAAAATGTTTTACAAAAATATTTGCCATAAAATTTTACTATAAGTCTCTGAATACATCAAAGCTCAACAATCAACTTAAACGCCAGAATTAAGTGAAAACTTACAATGTGTTTAAGGGTTAATTTCGTATTTCTTCAGAGTTGGTTTAAAAAGTCCCACAAAACTTAGTGTAAGGGCATTAGTTTCTATTAAAGAAATTTTTTGCATAAGGGGGAAATTTAGATCGCCCTAAAATAAGACTCAGACGTAAACTTTTAAAACGCCGATACACGTGTAATTTTTTTTTGTCCCCCCTATCAGAATCCGTTGGCGGAAACTTGTTATTTTGGAAAAAATTTGATTTTGTTGTTCAGTGTAATTATTGTCAAATAATGAGCTATCAGTTGTATGAAGCAAAAAAGTCGATGTTGGCTCCACCCTACTCAGTAAATAGTTTGAGAGTAAATTTCATTTTTTTTTTATAACATTTTTGTAGTATAAACTCGTTTTATTCTAAATTTATTATAAGTTTTATCCCACTCTTTAGTATAAAACTTGCATTTCCATTCAAACAGCTATTTTACTCCAAAATAGTTTAATTTTTATACCATAAATTTATAAATATCATATATATATATATTCCAGTTATGCACACGAGAACCTCATGGAGCCACTCGGCTTTCACGTACATGACTAGTTCGAAGCTACCGAACTTCATAGATGCCAGCAGACAAACAGTTGGCGTTTGTTCTTCAGTCAGTAATCATGTTATGCGCAAATAGATCCGTTGAATATTTTTTTTTTGCACACATATTAAGACAAAAACCTTGCGCTTGAATTGGAAGCTCTGCCAACATGATTAAACCTTCAAATTTCTTAGAAAAATTTTTTACTCTTTATTTTTCCTGTCAAATTATTTTTGAAAATATAAAAACATGATATAATTACTCCAAGGTAGTATTGACGTTTCTGTTGGAAACGGATGTTTGTCAAAAAATATAACATACAATTAATTTTCACTGGTCACATTCAGCATACCCAACAGTTGCCAACTGCTAAGTAAAAAATTGCTGCACATAAATATGAAGTTGCGCATTAAAATGCGTTTAAAAATAGAAAATTTTTAATTTGTCGGTAAAATTTCCATTCGTTTTTGATACAGAGCTTGATATTTCATAAAATTTCCATTCGTTTTTGATACAGAGCTTGATATTTCATAAACTTGACAATTTTTCTGAAACTTCAATACCAATAATAGCGCTCCTCCCCGATGTGTTGCTGTCACAACAGTTGACACAGCTGAATGTTGCCAACGAATATAACAACGAACAGCTGTTTTTGACAAGGGTTCGTTTACTTGTAGCTGAGAGAATCAACATTTGTCAACACTACCTGGTAAAATTATTCTATCATGATATAAAAAACAATATATCATGAAATCTATCAATTGAAATCTAAATATTATTCCTGATTTATGACTTTTAATGTAACATATATTAACATATTTAATGTATGTTTAAATATGTGCCACATATTTTTATACAATCTAATATATAAAATTCTCGTGTCACGGTGTTAGTGTTTGAAGTCCTCCGAAACGGATGGACTGGTTTTAATGAAATTTTGTTTGTACATTTGGTAGGCATGAGAATAGGTCGTGAAGTATTTTTCATCCTCCTACCTGCGAGAGGCGTGAAACTTTTGCAAGATCACAAGTTTTCGGTTTTACTTTCGACCTATAAGGCACACATCAATGAATATCGGTACGAAGTTACTATTTAGTTGTGCCTTTCGTCTGGCAAATTTGAGAAACTTTTGTAATAGGGGCGTGGCACCACCCATACAATTAAAGTTTTTGATATCGAAAAGATTTGAAACTAAATGTCGTAAAACAATGAAACTTAACATGAAGTAAATTATTGGCCAGGTATTTCATTTATAAAACTGACACCAGTATTGAAAAACGAGGCGTGGATCCGCCCAAGCAATTCAAATTTTCGATGCAGAATAGGGATGGAAGTAATAAAAGTCACAGGATATTTTAACTCTTAATGGAGTTACTATTTAATGAAGTCCTACTTCTGGAAAGCTAGAATGGGCATTGTATCGTTTTGGAAATAGTAGTCATAGAACTCGGTTTGGAGACTCGAAAACTGGAACAAGTTTTTGAAAATGAGTGTGGCTCCGTCCATTAAAGAAAAATTTGTAAATCTAAAACGTTTGAAAATAATGGTCACAGAATATTGAAACTCAGAGTGGAGCTCCTATTTGTTGATGTCCATCTATTGGCAATCTGAAAACGGCATTGGACAAAAACGGCAGCAACGTGCCGGGTACCAGCTAGTTTTACTATAAAAAGTTATCAAATGTGGTTTAAAAATATTTTATACTTTTGCTTATAAAAATGTATACCAACCTTGTATAAATTTAAATTCTAAATCTTAAATTCTTAACCTGTTAAGTGCTAAACGTATATTTTTTGACATTTTTTATGAGATATAGTGTGTTTATTCCGAATGTTTGTTGTTTTTTATGTAACGGTTTTCAATTTTTGAAGTTGCGTTTTTGTTTTAAGTTACAATTTTCAAATTAACAAGTAAAATGTTCTTTGAAGTGAAGTCTTTTGATTGAAGTCACACTTTTTTGAGTTATTGATTGCATTCAATTATAATCATTTAAAGTTTATGAAATCATTTGAAGTCAGTTGAAATCATGTTTGAAATCGTAGAAATTTCAATTAACCGAAAGACGATTGAAGTCACTATTAACGAATCAACATTCTTTATTTACCCTTTCGAACCCAACGTTGCTTACAAACAACTTTGATTTCTTAGCACCGTTTAATTTGAAACAAACTGAGCTAACTTATAAAAGAAGACATCGAATTGAATATTTGCAGTTTTTATACTAACAAAATAGGAAAATTTTGTTTTAAATTGAGTAAAAAGTGCAAATAGTGCAGAAAATAAACCTTAAAAAAATATATATTGAAATCATAAATTTAAAAAACAAGTACGCAATTTTAAACATAAAATGCAAAATAAAAATACAAAAATAAAATATATAAAAAAACGTGCATTATTGCAGACTTAGGGGAAGAGTGGCATGAAAGAGCCAAGTTTTGAAAGAGCCATCTTGATTTACGCGGTAGTTTTAGTACGAATGATTCTTAAATTATAATTTTTAAGAAGCAATACTCGCCATATGGCACCCTCGAACATTTGACAGTTCACTGATAATAAACGACGATGGTGTATCGTATTTTGGATTTCTTCATCATTAAGTAAGTTTTTCAGAACATTTTATTTGTTTTGTGACGTCTTCACCTTTAAAACTAACAGTAATATTATTATACTATAATTTTATGGATATATTAGGCCTACCAATAACATATTTATTTTGCCGGAAAAGTCTTGATTTCATACTAATTTTTGAGGTTATGTTTCTTTGGACAATATGTTTTGAAAGCTGGGTTGCGGTGGTATGAAGAAGCGTAAAGGAAGTTTAAATTATTTTTATCAAAAATGTTTTTAAGTGTTTTAAACCTCTTATTTTGTTTTTGGAATAGGTCTTACTATTATAGATTTTCTTCAAAGCGATTTAATTTTTTTGCTAAAAATATTTTTAAGTTTTTTAACTATTTTTTGTTTTTAGTTTTGAATTTTTTTATTTATTGAATTTGTTTTTTTAAAAACAATACTTTTTATAATAACAATTAATATTTTTAATAAAATATTCATTATTTTTCGTGTTAAGTCTTGTAATAAGAAGATGGCTCTTTCAAAACTTTGGTTGGCTCTTTCAATGCCCATGTGTTATGAAAGAGCCGAATTTCATGTTTTTTTATAAATGGCTACAGGTCCAAGAATATTGTTGATTTTGGAAAATATTTCATGGTATTACGTTAAAATAAATGAATGAGAAAATACTTTTGATACAAGAATTATAATTTTATTAATTATTTTTATATATTTTGTAACTTTTTTAAAACTGGCTCTTTCATGCCACTCTTCCCCTACATACATATGTGCAAAATTCAATATCTGGTGACACGATAACTATAAAAGTCTGAAAACTCAAAAATGCTGACTTTAGTTCTCATAAACATACACTGAGAAAAAAACACATACCTTGCTCCGGTAAAAAATTTCTCTATTTTTGATAACAGCAATTTTCTCTTTTTCAAATAAAATTTTCTTCAATTAGAATAAATTTTCACATTTTCGTAGAAATATTTCTTTACTTCTAGGAAATGGAAACATTTCAATGTCTCTAATAATGATAAGTATTTTTCTCGCACAAAAAATTTCTCATTTATAGAGAAATGTTATTGAAAATGAAAAACTTTTCTTATATTTTGATAAAAAATTCACTATGAGAAGTATTTTCTTCAATAAAAACAAATATTTTCTCAAAAAATAAAGTATTTTTCTCTAAAAATGATATATTTTTCTATTTCATGGTAGCTTTTTATCATTTTTACAGAATTTTTAGTATCGCAATTAGAGAATAGCATTCTCTGGAGCAAAGTCTATACCATTTTTCTCTAAATATGATGCCTTTTTTATCATATTCCGAGACACTTTTTTCTGAGTTCAGGAACGGGGCGAAAGGATAAAGTCATTATTTTTAAGTCATTTTGCATACTTTCTTTTTAAGTTTTTTTTTTCATACTTTTGAATTATTGATTGCATGCAATTTCTGTTATTTGAAGTCAATTTCAAGAAATAGCAATCTTTATAATATTAGACTAAGACTTTGTTGTTGTTTTTTTTTGAAAGATTTAAAGTAATTGACTTTATATTAATTTCAAAAAGTTTTTCATATTATGTAAAAACGTTGCAATATTTTGTAATGAAAAAACGGTTGCACACAATTTGGTTTTGAAATAAAAACTGCAATTTTGATTTTCATTGAAGCCAAAAATTACTCTAATAATTTGATTGCAGTTCATTATTCAAAAATGATTTCAATGATGTGCGAAAACAAAAGCGCTGCCAAAATTGCTAAAGCGATCTCAGATGGTCGTTTATGTTAAGTGTTATATAAAAAGTTTGAAACCAAATTTTTTAAATAATATAAAAATTTTAAAGAATGAAAACAGTTCAAAGCACACATAGTGTGATCTCTAGAGAAATCAAATACATTTATGTGTCCACGATGGAATAATAAGGTAGGCTCATATTAATATGGTTGCTCAAATGTCTAATTTTACACAAACAATGCTGTGTGTGCTATTTATGTCAAACGAAAATGCAACAACAACAATTAGAACAACTCAAATTCGAACAGCTGATTTTGACAGCTAGCTCACTTCCTCTCAAATATGCGCCTACCTTGTTATTCTATCATGAACGTGTCCTATTATTATTTTCAACGCCATTATTTCTCCTCTATATGTTTCTCTTCCAATTCCTACTCTACAAAATTCACGTTTTATGTTTAAACGTGAAAAATGTTTCGGGGTGACCAAAAAGTGCATCTTATATATGAACAGTTCATATTAATTTTAATTCCTTTATATTTTTTCTGCACCAAGTTAGTCCCAATCTGCCGCCATAGAGGTCCCCCTACAAAAAATACGAACACTTAAGAGAAATTTTAAGAAATAGTTCATAGCTCCCCCGGGGTGAAGGATCAAATGTATGATCAACTTCCATTATTTCTACATCCCCAAAATTAATTCTGAACATATAAACTCTATTTCTATGTATTTTTTGATATTTTTCTAAAGTTTTTCTATTTTTTGTAGGGAGACATCGAAAAAATGTAGGTCTGGAAGATATTTATGTACACGGTTAAAAATTTTGGACTAGTTTTTAATCCAAACTTTGGTTTAAAGGAATTTTTAATCCTAAAAGTACTATTTTTTATTCCATATTTCAATTTAATTTTTTTTTTAATCCGAAAAAGTTTAAGTTTAGGACTATTTTTGGACTATAAATTTGCATTAAGGTAGTATTTTCAGGAAAAATTATTTATGTTATTTAATAGCTGAATTACAATGCAGCAGTGGCAGTAGCAGCAGCTGTGTCACTGGCAGCAGCTGTGTCAGTGGCAGCGGCAGTGATCAGCTGTTTCGTATTATACTGCCTGCAAATTACAATCTAGCAGTGGCAGCGTCAGCATCAAAAGCAGTGTATGTGGAATTTTTCTTAGTAATTTAATTATTTGCATGTTGGCAGTGAATTTAGAAATAGGGCTTACCTCGGCAGTACTGCTTACTGCCACTGCTGCTATGTAAGTTTCACCATTGAACAACAGTATTCCTAAAATAACAGCTGATCAATGCCACTGCCACTGACGCTGCCACTGCCGCATTGGAATTCAAGTATAAGATTGAAAACTACTTCTACTACGAAATTTAAGCTTAATATTATTCTAAATGTTGTTAAAGCATCTGCAATTAGTTTTAATTAAATGAAACAAATTGTTTATTAAATTCTGAACCAAAATATTATTATATACATTATTACAGTAAACAGTGTTTAAACTTTTGTGGTATAAATAGTAATCCTTTTCGGATTACAATATTTTAAACTTTTTGGACTAATATCTAATCCTTTTTGGATTATAATATTCTAAAATTTCTGTGGTTTAACAATTATTCCTTTTTAGATTAAGAAATTTTAAACTTTTTGTGGATTAAAAATAAATCATTTTTGGATTAAAAAATTTAAAACTTTTCATTGGATTAAAAAGTAATCTTTTTTTGGTCGTGTCCTATGTGTAATCCAAAAAAGTTTAAAATTTAGTCCAAGATTTTTAACCGTGTATGTAAATTAAGTAAAATTGTTGGGGAAAAGAAATTAATGACATTTTTTAAGAACCCGATACAGTTACAAACGGTTTTTAAAAAAACAGAGGCCGATTGTGGGTAGTTATATTCAGATGAAATGTTGGGGGTATAGAAGTAATTGAACTCTGGGCACTCCTGTGGAAGCTATGAATTCTTCTCGTAAAATTTCTGTTTACTAACCTAATTTGGAGACCGATGGGCCAAGCTTCAATCATTTGTTTTCCCAGAAACATTCTTCACCAAACATATCATACCACATCTATCAACCCATATTTTTATATGATACCATAAGAAGATATTATACTTATCAAACCAAACCACTCTTATCACATGCTTTTACTAAAAACAGGGCGTAAATTATATTTGCTTGTAAAATGATCAGATGCATATTCTAAAAATTCTCATCAGATACCGAACTTTTGAAAAATGGACGCGCTCCGGAGTCCATTATTGTTATGTGAAAACGGTCTAATAAACGCATTATTTTATGTAATTATTCGTAAATTTAAAAACCATTGGTTTTAAAAGTACCGCATTGCTAGCAACTGCCAAAAAGTCTCAGTTTGTTTTTGTAAATTTCATAAAATATATGAATTTTGGTCACTAAATGAATTAAGTAGTTCACGCTTTCATTGTATAAAAACATGAACTTCATGCATTTTTATTCTTATCTTATGAACTTTTCTTGATACTCTTGTTTTTGTACATATATTATGTGAATTTCGGTCACTAAACTTATAAAGGAAGTCTGACAATTGAAGAAGCAACCCATATGGACACAGTTACATATGTGCTTAGTTCGTTACCATCGGAACTAGTGGCTTGCAATACTGACTATGACATCCACTTTAAAAGGACATTTACAATAAAGGTTCTAACCAAGCTAGAAAGACGAAATGGGGAACCGAACCTACTTTTTAACTTTTACACTGAAAGATCCAATAAGAAGGGGAAGGTGGAGCTGGTATATACTTAAAGAAGCTGGGTGTGACAAAATATTTTCGCCTACTTGGTTCAGCTAGCCTTTTTCAGGCAAAACTTCTAGCGATAAAAGAAACTTGTTGAACATTAAGTCGAACAAACACCAATAACCGTAACACAGCTATATTGTCACACAGCCAAGCAGCCATTAAAGCTTTATATGCGGTAAGAACTAACTCTAAACTAGTCAGGCAATGCAAAGGGGAGTCATCTAAGTTAAGTCTTCAGCTGGGCGTTACTGAAATATGGGTTCCCGGTCATAGGATGATATTAAAAAAAACAGATGAATAGACCAGGCAAGATTCTCCCTGAGAAGAGAAGAGAATTTGCCATTATTAACGCTTATTACTTTGGCTTTAGGAAGATGGGAAAGACTACCAACCTGTACCACTTCCAAAAAACTATGACCTACTTACAACCAAAGCAGAATTCGTCAGCTATAAAGATCCCGTAATGACATAGCCAGAATCACGGCAATCATCACTGGTTATTCGGCTCACTGGGTGGATGCCGAAAAAATTGTCATGCCTTATGAAAAAGAAAAGCAAACACACTTCTAATATGAATGATCACGCTAAGTACAGCTTTCTTCAAAAAAAAAAAAAAAAAACAAATTGGCCATTTCAGCCCTTGAAAGGATTTTGACCGAGCTTCTTATGATCAATTGTGTTGTGTGTGTTATTAAATGTTTACACACAATGACCAAGAACTGGACCTACATGTTTTATGCCGACTCCGAACGGCTAAAGTTCATGTTCTCAAGAAGCTTTTCATGGCATTGTTTACTCTCTGAGGTTTGCCATTGTCTGCAGAGAGGTGGTGACCGATCAGAAAATTTTTTATTGAAAAAAACTTTTCGCCGCGGCTGGGGATCGAACCCGGGCTCCGAACATGCTAGGTCACACACTTAACCTGCATGCCACGGTCACCACTTTCTAGATGAATTCAACAACCTAGATGAATAATCAACTGGTGAAATCAACAGCTTTATACGATTCCTCAACCGCACTAGATGCCTAGGATTGGAAAATCAACCCTCTGAACGTGTCATACTCCCAAACATACAGTCAATAGAGATTATGGTCAGAGATCAGTCATACATCAAAGTGTCTGAATAGAAGTATTGGATACTACTAGGACCAGTACACATTATTCTAACCAACCAACCAATCAAACTAATAAAGAAGTTCAGGGTTCTCTTATATCTCACGATCTGTACTTCTTAACTTAACAAATATGATATTTGTACATGAATTTTGTTCACTTTATAAATGATTCATAATGATAAAAATTTATGAATGATTCATGTTCCTCCTGTATTTTTTCATGGCATGTACGAACTTTATTTTTTGTTCATGTCATGAAATATTCATGTTCGCATTTCTTCCTTTTGAGTATTTTGTACATTGATATCATGAATAGTTCATGTGAATGATGCCGCGGCCGCGTGCATTCCAAAATAACTATCGCAACAACCTTAGTATTTCAAGTAGTCGCCGGACCCATTTACGAGGTGGTCCAATTGGGACCAAATTTTGTAAAAACTGTTCTCATGTCGTTCTTGGAGTGAAAACCGAAAATACTTAAAAATGCCCCATACAAATAATTGCGCGCCGCATGCATTCCAAAATAACTATCGCAACAACCTTTGTATTTCAAGTAGTCGCCGGATCCATTTACGAGGTGGTCCAATTGGAACCAAATTTTGTAAAAACTGTTCTCACGTCGTTCTTGGAGTGAAAACCGAAAATACTTAAAAATGCCCCATACAAATAAGAAATAGTTTACTGCGTAGTTGCCATGGCGAAAATCCATAAATTGGGATATGAATTCATCCAATTTAAACATTCAGCTTTTTCTTCAGATTTAGCTCCCAGCTACAATTTTATTTTTTTCCAATTTTGAAGAAATGGGTCGTTATTAAGAGATTCGGCTCCAACCAAGTCATTTACAAAAAATGTAACGTTAAAGACCACTTTAAACTGGTTATATATTTAAAACCACAAAAGTTAGAGAAAAAGTTTGTTCACATAAAATGCAAGTCATGAGACCTACTTTCATCTACCGACACAACATTTATTGGTTCATGAAATATTTTCGATATATTTGCAGATATATGCACTTAAATGTAACATTAAAGAAAAAAGTTGTTAATAATATTAAGTTTTTATTCTGAAACCCATGCAAATGTTAAATTTTGAGCATTTCTGACTACAACAAAAGACATATTCTTATTATTCTATCAAAAAGAGTCTGTAAAAGAGTGATTGAATCAATGAAAAAACGAATTAATGAACTAAATAACTCTTTAATCGGCCTTATGATTAGTCTATAGATATCTATAAATGAAAGTAAAATTCACGGTCTACTTTATAACACATATTTGATAAACATATAAGATTTTCTTTCTATTACAAAAAAAAAATGTTTAGCAAAAATTGTTTAAAAAATTTTAGAAGCTGGCTGCTGTAGTTAAAAAAGAAATATATTGTTTGATAAAAACAAAATAACAAATTAAAAAACTTACTTACAATTAATTGTTTGATTTGAAATATATTTTAGTTCTGATTTTTTTTCTTAAATTTTGTTACGTACGTAGTTGCTAAATGTTTTCTTTACCATAAATATATATATATATAATCATTATATATTAATGTATATGTATGTATTTTTGTATGTGTGTGTTTTGTAAACATTTTTAATACTTATATAAGTTTAATATGAAAAAAAAAAAAACAAAGAAATCAACGAAAACAGCAATTAAGAAAATTTTTTAAAATTCTTCCAAATTTATTGAAAAACCAAAAAAAAAAAACAACCAAAATTTATATTTAGCTTAAAACAAAGTTTATTCAAAATTACTAAAGTTCCAACAATTTTTGTCTTTTTTCTTTCTTTCTCTCTTTCTCTCTCACTTACACTGCTATGCGCGGGCATTTTTATAATTTTGACTAAAACAAAACGCAAAAATTGGATTAAATTTATATAAATTAAAACAAAAAAATTTAAAAAAATCTTTAAAAAATTGGCAACGCTGACAACGAAATAACAATTGACTGGCGGTTAAAATTTTAAACTCAATTTTTTTTTATATATAATTTTTCACACTTTTATTTTCTATTCTATTTCTGATAAACTGCAAAATTTCTAAACGCACGCGTTTAATTTTTTAACTCAAATTTGTTGCGTTTATTTTTTTTGCCTCTTTTTGTTACGAACGCGTTTTTAATTTTTTTTTTTTTTTTTTTTTGTATTGTTTTTTCTGTCATGAATTTGCATAAAATTATAAAATTTTTTAACGATTTTTGTTCAAAAAATTTGAAATTGTTTAAATGTTGTAACAATTTTTTTTATGCTTTCATATATATTATAAAACTGTTTTTTATTACTTGATATCGTTGTTGTTGTTGGTCATAATAACTTTGAAACCGTATGGTATACATTTTTGTGGCGCTCGTTTGTTCGTTCGTTCGTTCGTACGTAAAAATAATATTAAAAAAAAAAAAAAAAAACAAAATACTTTTATTCTTGTCACAATTTTTGCAATTTTGTTTTTTATAAAATTTTTATTTATTCTTGATTTTGTTCCACTTTAATGCGGGCTGTTTTTTTTTAAATTATATTTGTTTTTTATTTTATTTTTATTGTTTTTAATTTAATTTTTGCTAAATTCTTTTCTTTTGCATTACATTTTTCTTGCATTTTTCTTCTACTTCCTTAACATTCTTACTATTTTTCTTTGAATTTTTTTTTTTGTTACACTGGAAATCTGTTTCTTTTGATCCATTTTTTTATTGTTATTTTTATTTTTTTGTTCTGTTTTTTGCTCTATCCTTTTGTTTTTTTTTTTTTCTTTTTTTAATTTTTTTATTTTGTTCGCCTGTTTAGAGCATTTAGATCGCAAGCTATTCGTTGGTATGCTAAGCAAGCAGCAGACCGAAGAGGATGTTAGGCAAATTTTTAATCCTTTTGGCTCCATAGAGGAGTGCACCATACTGCGTGGTCCGGACGGTGCTAGCAAAGGTAAGTGCATAATTTTTCTATCATAATTTTTTGTGATGCTTAAAAAGTTGTTAGTGGCTTTATGTCAGTTTGTAGATTTTATATATTTTATGAACTTTTAAACTTTAGCAAATCCTTTCGATACAATTTTACAGCTCTTATAACTGAACCTTATGGTCAAAACCTAGCATTAAAATTTAATGAATTTATATGTTGTTTTCTTTTTGTGCTGAAAATAACAAAAAGCTTAAGCTTAAAAATTTAAGCTTTAGTACGTTTCAATATTTTCAGTACTAAACTTGGTCAAAATAAAGTTAAGCAAACTAAACTCAAAAACAAAAATTTTTGCAAAGGTTTGAAGTATTATTAAAATTATTTGGTACAAAAAGGTTTATCATTACTGATTAAAAAGGTTTTTTTTTGTACTTTCAAAGCGCCTTGAAAAAGTTAAAAAGCTTTTTATCAACTTAAGCCTATAAAAAGCTTTTTATAAGAGTTGATAAGTTAAAAGCTCTTCGTCACAAAATATTTGCACAAAAAACTTGTACGTTTGAATGCTATGTGATGAAATATTTTGAAATTGTTCATCTCTCAATATTACCTCAATAACACTTATTATTATGATATTTAAATAAATTCCTTTAAAAAATATGACAACATTTTATTTCATAATTCTTCAAACATTTTGTAAGGCTGTTTAAATAAAAACATTTTATTAAAGTATTTTTGTAAAAGAGTTATATTTTTTTAAAAAAATTTATTTTATACTATTGTTGACATATTGCATTTAAAAGCTTTTGAAAAGCTTTTTTTTTTTTTGTAAATCTTGCAAAACTTATTATATTTATTATTAAAATTATGTTTACAAAGCTTCTGAAAATTTCTAATATATCATTCAAAAGCTTGAAATTTAACTTATGACAAGTTTTTTCTCAAAAAAGCTAAAGAAAAATTTTTATTAAAAAAAGCTTTCAAAAAGTTTATGCTGAAATATAATCAATAATTTTCTATTTATATGAAAATTATAAAAAGAGCTTATAAAAACTTTCAAAAGTTTTTCAAAGCTCTTTATAACACTTTTATTAAACTTAAGCTTTTGAAAACGGATTCTCTTGAAGCAGTTTTTTAAAAAGTATTCTTAAAAAAATTTAAAATATATGCAATTTTTTTTTTAATAGTTCTTTTAAGTTTTTTAAGTATTTTCAAAAGCTCTTTAAAAGATTTTTAAAAATTTTACCAAACTAAGCTTTTGATAAAGATTCATCCATTGAGGCAGATTTTTCAAATAATTTATAATAAATAAAATTAAAGGTTTGCACAGTTTTTAATGTTTTTAAAGTTTTTTTAAAAAATACAATTTCACACACAAAGCTTTTAAATATATTTTTATATATTTTCTGAAAAATACTCAGTCAAAAATTTTCTCAAAAAAGCTAAAGAAAAATTTTAATTGAAAAAAGCTTTAAAAAGTTTATGCTGAAATATAATCAATAATTTTCTATTGATATGAAAATTATAAAAAGAGCTTATAAAAACTTTCAAAAGTTTCTCAAAGCTCTTTATAACACTTTTCTTAAACTTAAGCTTTTGAAAAAGGATTCTCTTGAAGCAGTTTTTTAAAAAATATTTTTAAAAAAATTGAAAATATATGCAATATTTTTTTTTTAATAGTTCTTTTAAGTTTTTGAAGTATTTTCAAAAGCTCTTTAAAAGATTTTTAAAAATTTTACCAAACTAAGCTTTTGATAAAGATTCATCCATTGAGGCAGATTTTTCAAATAATTTATAATAAATAAAATTAAAGGTTTTTACAGTTTTTACCGTTATTAAAGTTTTTTTAAAAAATACAATTTCACATACAAAGCTTTTAAATATATTTTTATATATTTTCTGAAAAATACTCTGGAAAAAAATTTTCTCAAAAAAGCTAAAGAAAAATTTTAATTGAAAAAAGCCTTAAAAAAGTTGATACTGAAAATGTAATCAACAATTTTGTATTTGTTTGAAAGTTATATTAAGCTTTGAAAAGTTAAAAAAAACTCTTAATGATACATAACATTCACGGCAGAGAAAACAGAATTTTTTTTAATAATTTATAACTCAGTCAAATACAAACATTTTTTCAAATTTTTTTTATGATTGTAGAGAATTGAACAAATTACAAGACAAAAAATTCAAAAAAGTATTTTTTTTACTTCAACATGGTTTTATAGAGCTCCAAACTGGCGGCAGAGAAAAAAAGGGGTCCTCGTGGTAGCAGCGCTGAGAGTCGCAAAAAGTGTCCGATATGGAAAAAAAATGACTTTTTTAAATCTTAACAAAATTGGTTATCGTATGACAAGATCTTTTTTTTTAAATGGTTTTTCAATTTATGGTGATGTTCCAAATTTGTAAGTGTGTTTTTTCGAAAAAAAAATTGACTTTAAAAATTCATAAAAAATCGAAAAAAAATTTTAAAAATTTCGTTTCATACGATAGCGAATCAAGTTTAAAAAAATACAATAAAAAAAAATTTGTTAAAAAAAGAAACCGCTAGTGCCGCAACCAGTTTGAAAAACATGATTTTGAGATAAACGCGTTCAAAGTTTGTGAACATAAAAAAAAATGCAAGGAAAAAATAAAAATGCACTCTCACAAATCCAGCTGTAACTTTTGAACCCGTAGGAATTTTTAAAATTTGTTTTCATAGAGTCTTAAGAAATTATAAAAAAACGGCCAATGTCCGTCCGTCCGTCCGTCCGTCCGTCCGTCCGTCCGTCCGTCCGTCTGTCCGTCTGTGTGTTGTCCGTATACACAGGATAAGAAGAAGGAGTAGAGATAATTGGATGAAACTTGGTACACGTAGTCACATGTACCCATCTGCACTATTGAATATTTTTGGAATCCGCCCACGGACACGCCTACCTCCCGTACAACGCGAAAATTGAAAACTGCATAACTCAGCTCATAATTAGCCTACAACAATAAAATTTGGTATGTATGTGTTTTATATTAACACAAAGATGTCTTTGAAAAATGGACGTCATCCGCTCACGGACACGCCCACCTCCCATACAACCCAAAAATTGAGAACGCAATAAATAAGCCTCTGTTTAATCTACAGAGCTAAAATTTGGCACGTATGTTTTTTATGACAAGGCAAAGATAGTTTTGAAAAATAGACGTCATCCGCCTACGGACACGCCTTTTTCCCATACAACCCAAAAAGTTTTAAACTCAATAAATAAGGTTATGTTTGTCATAGAGAAATTGAATTTGGTATGCATGTATTTTATACCAAAACTAAGGTGTTTCCAAAAATTGGAAGTAATCCGTCCATGAACACGCCCAACTCCCATAGCGAAAGCACAATAAAGGCATTAACTGTGAGCTACAGGAATAAAACTTGGTATGTGTAAATTTTTCATGAACATTTAAATGCATATAAAATATAGGCTTCATCCGCCCTTGGAGACGCCCATTTACAATAAAAATTTTTTGTTTTTGAAAAGTGGGTTTAGGGTATTTCATAGTCGGCCTAGACCGACTTTAGACTTTCTTTACTTGTTTTTTCTTGTGCTTTCATTTAAATTCTGGAAAATAGTTTATATTATTTATAAGGAATTAATTTAAGATAAGGAATTATATAAAAAGTTTATTTTTCAAAAATTTTTTTCTTTAAGAAGCTAACTTTTGAAAAAAAATTATAGAAAGCTTAATTTTTATTGCTGTGGCGGCTTTGATCAGTGTATGGCGAGCGATCCATCGAATCTATCTAGACACGGGTTCGAATTACCAGCTGACACTTAAAGATTTTTCTTGATTGGCGTGGTCGTGTGTGCTTAGTGTGTGGCGTGCGTGGTTAGTGTGTGGCATGTGAACCAACGGGTACCGAGTTCAAACCTTACGTCGAGCAAAAGTTTTTCAATAAAAATAAAATTTTCTGTAAGACCGTCATCTCTTTAACCGCATAATTGATAATTTTAAATATTTAAAACAATCCAATCTTTATAAAATTTACATGGGGTGCCCTAGAACAACAGACTTACCAAATCTAAAATTGTTCTAAATGAAATTACTATTAATTCACCTTTATTTTGGGAGCCATAGAAACTAATAAAAATAATTTTTCATCATATTATGTCTTTAAGGATATTTCGGTAAGGGTACCCTAAGGACTTAATAGATCTTCAATATAAATAACAGCTTACAGGTATGTGGCAGTACTCAAACAATAGGTACTGACTTCAGAATAACAAATATGTAGTTATTTCTTTAGTTTTTTAGTCTCACAACCATGTAGCTCTTTTCTAAGCAATTTAAACGGAATTTGAATTCATTCATTTCTGTTTTTGGCAACAGCTGAAACTACTCTGATGCCCTACAACGGAAAAAATGAATTGTCATTCTATATCTCAGACTTTCAATTTGAATTTCTTCAAAACGCTGTCTTGATAAAAAGTAAGCAATCACCTTATCAAATGGATCTGAGATGTCAGTTAAATCGATTCATTGCTATTAGCTTTTCCCCTAAATCGAATTCTTCGTGCTCATTCTTCCACTGCGCTACGGCCTAAAATTACTGTCAAAAAGTTTGACAACTGATTACACAAACTTACACAAATCATGCTAATAACATTTTATGACATGTATTCCATCATAAAATAATATAAAAAACTACTCTTCGGTAGGTCCTGATGGTCTTGTGCATAAAAAAAAAGTGCCGACATAAAAATGTCTGCCTTTTTGTGTGCTTCTTATTTATTTTTTTTGCCTTCCTTACGCTACACTTGGCAACAAATCACTCTTCATTAAATTAGAGCCATGCACAGACAGTGACACTAATACATGAATGCATGATTTTGTAAGTGTCAAAATCCATCAATGTCAATTTGCAATTTTATTAAAGAATTTTGAGAATGCAAGAAAATAATAAAAATGTACAAAAAAAAAATAAGAAAATGACAAAAAACCAAAAATGAACAACATGTGAGTACATAACGAGGAAAACCATTTTAACAAAATAAATTGAAAAAAAAAGTAAACCAAGAAAGTGTGGAATAATATGTAAATTTCTGTCAAATAAAAAACGTAGAGAGAGAATGAGAGAAAGAAAGAGACATAAGTTGTGTAGAAGCTGCATGAAGTGTTTTGCACATAGATTTGACTTTGTTGTAGCTATACAGAAGGGGTTGTAGCAGGTTGAAATTTGTTGTTATTGTTGTTGTTGTTGTTGTTTGGCATGTTATAGCAAGTGATGTAGAAAATAAAAAAAAATTAAAAAAAAGAAAGAGCTCGTCAAAATGCTAAATTATGCAAATTCAATTGCTTTGAATGAAGCGAACATATGAGTGAATGACTGACTGACTGACTGACTGCATGACTGACTAACTGTCAGTCAGACTTATGTGCATGATATAGTCGCGCACATAAATACAATTTAATGCATGCTACATACATACCAGGGCCGTAGCCAGGATTTTACTGTAGGGGGTTTTGTTAAAAAAATATATGAGAACTGAAACTCAAAAAAAATGTTCTCTGAATATGATTAAAAAGGCATCATATTAAGAGAAAAAATGGTATAGACTTAGCTTCAGAGAATGGTTTTCTCAAAATGTGATCCTAAAAATTCCCTAAAAATAATTATAAGCTTCCTTGAAAAGCTTTCATGATAGAAATATAAAAAAAAAATATCGTATGAAGAGAAGAAGAATTGTTTATTTATGAGAAAATATTAATTTTTATTGAAAAAAAAATATCGCGTAGTGAATTTTTTTATCAAAATATTAAAAAAATTTTTCATTTTCAATAAAATTTTCTCTACAGCTAAATGAGATAATTTTTGTGCGAGAAAAATACTTATCGTTATTAAAGACATGAAATATTTCCCATTTCCCACAATTGAAGAAATATTTCTTCGAAGATGTGAAAATTTATTGTAATTGTAGAAAATTTTATTTGAATAAGAGAAAATTGCTAATATCGAAAATAAAGAAATTTTTTATCGGAGAAAGACAGATGCTTTTTAATGAGTGCACTTAAAAATAAGTTATAAAATTTCCGAAGAAAATAATTTTACATGTCTATTCCTTTTAAATGCACCACTTTTGGTTAAAATAAAATAAAAAAGAAACCCATTACCTAGTTTACCTGTAACGGTATGTTCACAAAACTAACTTTGAATAGCCTATATTTAATAGTCATTTGTCATTTGTCATTTGTCATTTGTCATTTGTCATTTGTCATTTGTCATTTGTCATTTGTCATTTGTCATTTGTCATTTGTCATTTGTCATTTGTCATTTGTCATTTGTCATTTGTCATTTGTCATTTGTCATTTGTCATTTGTCATTTGTCATTTGTCATTTGTCATTTGTCATTTGTCATTTGTCATTTGTCATTTGTCATTTTTCATTTGTCATTTGTCATTTGTCATTTGTCATTTGTCATTTGTCATTTGTCATTTGTCATTTGTCATTTGTCATTTGTCATTTGTCATTTGTCATTTGTCATTTGTCATTTGTCATTTGTCATTTGTCATTTGTCATTTGTCATTTGTCATTTGTCATTTGTCATTTGTCATTTGTCATTTGTCATTTGTCATTTGTCATTTGTCATTTGTCATTTGTCATTTGTCATTTGTCATTTGTCATTTGTCATTTGTCATTTGTCATTTGTCATTTGTCATTTGTCATTTGTCATTTGTCATTTGTCATTTGTCATTTGTCATTTGTCATTTGTCATTTGTCATTTGTCATTTGTCATTTGTCATTTGTCATTTGTCATTTGTCATTTGTCATTTGTCATTTGTCATTTGTCATTTGTCATTTGTCATTTGTCATTTGTCATTTGTCATTTGTCATTTGTCATTTGTCATTTGTCATTTGTCATTTGACATTTGACATTTGTCAATTGCTAAATGTCATTCATATTCATATTCATATTCATATTCATATTCATATTCATATTCATATTCATATTCATATTCATATTCATATTCATATTCATATTCATATTCATATTCATATTCATATTCATATTCATTTTTATATTCATATTCATATTCATATTCATATTCATATTCATATTCATATTCATATTCATATTCATATTCATATTCATATTCATATTCATATTCATATTCATATTCATATTCATATTCATATTCATATTCATATTCATATTCATATTCATATTCATATTCATATTCATATTCATATTCATATTCATATTCATATTCATATTCATATTCATATTCATATTCATATTCATATTCATATTCATATTCATATTCATATTCATATTCATATTCATATTCATATTCATATTCATATTCATATTCATATTCATATTCATATTCATATTCATATTCATATTCATATTCATATTCATATTCATATTCATATTCATATTCATATTCATATTCATATTCATATTCATATTCATATTCATATTCATATTCATATTCATATTCATATTCATATTCATATTCATATTCATATTCATATTCATATTCATATTCATATTCATATTCATATTCATATTCATATTCATATTCATATTCATATTCATATTCATATTCATATTCATATTCATATTCATATTCATATTCATATTCATATTCATATTCATATTCATATTCATATTCATATTCATATTCATATTCATATTCATATTCATATTCATATTCATATTCATATTCATATTCATATTCATATTCATATTTATATTCATATTCTTTTCAACTTTTTACTCTCTTCTTTATGATTACCATTACAAAAGTCCATGTAATACTAGCTATTTGGTGTATTTTTTTTTTTTAATCTTGAAACAAGCTCGGATGAAGAAACAAGAAATCAGTTATCAAAAAAATGTAAACAGCAAAGCATCATGAAAAATTCGTTAAGCAAATCTTAAGAAACACAAAACATAATTTGAAAAAGTTCACTTCAGCAAATTTTAAGCTCCAGCGGCTAAAAAAGTCATATATTGTTAGTTTTTTCTGCTATTGAAAGTGACATTTCAGGATATTTTAAAACTATTTTTGACACTAGATGAAAAATATATCTGCGATTCAAAGCTAGTCAAATTTGCTTTTTGTTAAAGTTGGCTGCGTTGTTCAAAAAACTTTTTTTTTCGAAAGGGGCTGAGTGCTGCCAGGGACGGATAGTAGATTCAAATAACCGATTTTAGATTTTTAATCGAAAACAATAACCGACTTTAAAAAACCTAAATTTTAAAGGAATAATCAAATAGTCGACTTTTCGACTACTCGACTATCCATCCCTAGTTCGCCGTTCGCGATAATTATGAGTTATAAGGAATATGTTCCAAAAATTTCAGTTAACGACTAAGTTGATAACCTTTATTAGGGGAAGAGTGGCATGAAAGAGCCAAGTTTTGAAAGAGCCATCTTGATTTACGCGGTAGTTTTCATACGAATGATTCTTAAATAATAATTTTTAAGAAGCAATACTCGCCATATGGCACCCTCGAACATTTGACAGTTCACTGGTAATAAACGACGATGGTGTATCGTATTTTGGATTTCTTCATCATTAAGTAAGTTTTTCGGAACATTTTATTTGTTTTGTGACGTCTTCACCTTTAAAACTAACAGTAATATTATTATACTATAATTTTATGGATATATTAGGCCTATAGTAACATATTTATTTTGCCGTAAAAATCTTGATTTCATACTCATTTTTGAGGTTATGTTTCTTTGGACAATATGTTTTGAAAGAGCTGGGTTGCGGTGGAATGAAAAAGCGGAAATAATTTAAAGGAAGTTTAAATTATTTTTGTCAAAAATGTTTTAAAGTGTTTTAAACCTCTTATTTTGTTTTTGGAATAGGTGTTATTATTATAGATTTTCTTCAAAGCGATTTAAGTTTTTTGCTAAAAATATTTTTAAGTTTTTTAACTATTTTTTGTTTATAGTTTTGAATTTTTTTATTTATTTAATTTATTTTTGTAAAAACAATACTTTTTATAATAACAATTAATATTTTTAATAAAATATTCGTTATTTTTCGTGTTAAGTCTTGTAATAAGAAGATGGCTCTTTCAATGCCCATGTGTTATGAAAGAGCCGAATTTCATGTTTTTTATAAATGGCTACAGGTCCAAGATCATTGTTGATTTTGGAAAATATTTCATGGTATTACGTTTATAAATGAATGGGAAAATAATTTTGATACAAGAATTATAATTTTATTAATTATTTTTATATATTTTGTAACTTTTTTAAAACTGGCTCTTTCATGCCACTCTTCCCCTACTTAAAATTTGTTAAATAAAAAAAATTTATTTACAAATATTTTTCTTTGTTATGAAATTTTTTCATGATTTTCAAATATTTCATTTTCTGTCTGACATATTCTGATTTATAAATCTGACTTCAGATTTGAATCAGAAAACTTTTAAGCCTTGTTGCACACATGTTACATCAATGTGTTTTCCACGTCAGAGTGCTATGAGACATGATAAGAAATTTCTATTCATTTCTTGTATTAAATATAGACTTACAAATAGATAGTTTTCAAACAAACTAGATTTACTAAAGAAATCTCTCTCTCGAAAAAAGTCTCTCGAATACTGCTTTTGAAATAATATAAAATTAGTAAAAAATTTAGCTTAACACTTGAAACTAATTTTCTGCATCATGGTTTCAAAAAATATCTGCAAAATTTTTATAACCCTTTTACCGTCGGCATTCTTACTTGACACAACATAAAGATTAACCCATCGTTAAACCAGCGTTAGTAAGAAAACGCTAAAATTTGTTTTTTCTATCACTGTGAGCCAATTTAACCCACTAATGATCAACGTTTCATATATGTAAAGCACGTACGTACTTCTCAATATTATTAATTTTATTAGTCTTATTATTTATAAGAAATACATGCGTAACATATTTGTAATGTTGGTCATTAGTGGGTTCAATTGGCGCACAGTGATAGAAAATACAAATTTCGCGATTTCTTACTATTGTTTTATGACTATAATTTTATTTGAAACTTTCTAATAAGAAATATTCTTACCAATTAAAACTTTCTTTAGAACTAAGAAATTTTAAAATTTACCTCTTAAAATTTCAAATCATTCATCGTCACATAAATAATTATTTTTTTATAAAAAATATTAACAATTTACTTGCATTTGTCTGATTGTGAGTTCAATTAATTTTTTTTCTAATCTTTGGTACCTATGGGGGAGGGTTTGAACCCCAAATAACCCCCTTTGAATACGATGCTTGGACATACATATGAACATAAACGTTTTGACTGAGTATTGAATTTACAAACTAATACATTTAAAAGACAGCAACATCAGCTGAGCAACATGCATGGCTTCTAACCAACAACATACAATTGTTGAGGGCTTTCCGTTGTTGCTGTTGTTGTTGTTGTACTATTTTGACTGCTCAACTGACAGTTTTGTCAAGAGAATAAAAAGTGACATGTTGGCAGCAAAGTCATTGCTGATATTGCCGCTGCTGTTTTTGTTGATGTTGTTGTTGTTGTTGTTGCTATTGCTGTGATGAGCACATAAGTAGCATTGCAATTGTTGTCGCTTGATAATATTATGTTGAGTTAAGGCTTAACACATCAAGAAGACGTCATTACCTTGAGCGCAAGTCTGTCAGAGCGTCCCATTGTGTTGCAACGCATTCCCCAAAACACACACACACTGTCAACGGAACTCATTATGCCTTACATATATGTATATATATTGTCAATAAAACATTCCATGAGTTCGCTCGCGCTGTTCTATTGTTGGTTATATTGCAAGGCACTGCAACATGCCGCTCTGTATTCGAAGCTTTTATGTCGCTTCATTGAGATTTGCATAATTTACAACTTGGCAGCATTGTTGAAGCTTGCTAAAGTGTTTTGTGTTGAGTGCGCCGATTTAAGCATTAAGCATGTTCGTGGCTTGATGTGTTAAATGCTAGACGTGGCATTAATTTTATATTCAAACATTCATTCATTGTTAAAGCTCTAGTCTTAATTGAGTTACTTGTACCATTTGGTCAGCTAAAATTTGTCAGTCAAATTATCTGCAAGTTATAGGTATGTAAAGAAGCTTTTTTGGCATTTTTTTTTTATATTCGATTTTTTATACAATATACCAGTATATGTTATGTTTCAATGATTTGTTCGCATTGACTCGACCTTACTTAAAAATTATGCTTCACTGCCACATGTTTCAGTTAAGGCTAAGTTTGGATCTTTGAACTAACTTTATGCGTGAATTTTCAACATTTAGTGCTTTTTCGCTTTTAAATTTATCAAAATATGTACTCCACAATATTTGCCTTAAGAAAATTTGCCTTTAATAGATTCTTTGATTTCGCTTAAATAACTTCTATTATATGCTGCACCTGCTAAGAGAACTTGCAGCAAAAAAATAAAGCTTTTGTTATTCCAGCAAATCAATTAAGTTTTGCGCAAGCTTTTATTTGTCTGCCTTCACCTGCTTGTTTCTTTGCGGTATTGCATTATTTTTGTCTGCATTTTTCTGCCCGGCAGTGAAAATTGTTTTTCAGACAGCTTGATGGACATTTTCATTTTGAGAAAAAGCAATTTTACTCTTGTTCCGCCCAAGGTTGCCATGTTTTTCTGCAATTGTATTCTGTTCGTATTATTTCTTGCTTTATTTTGTTAGCTAATTTGCGGTAGTTATGTCTGCATTTTTAATAAGATTGTTGGTAATGATTTGTGCTTTTTTTTCTTTAAATGATAAATGCTTTATAAGAGTGCTTAACATCAAAAACCTACTTTGTTTTTTAAAAAATATTGCTCGTATAACAAATTAAAAATTTAAAAATATAAATTTAAAATTGTTCCAGCTATTTGTTGAACTTTCTGTGTCAGTAAATGTTTAAAATTTGTTTTCTCCTTCTATAGTTATCAGCCTGTCATGCGGCGGCCACCAGTGTGCACTGAAGCCAATAATGATAACAAAATTCAACAGCTAGCAGAACAACCATAACAATAATGCCATATTTTTTTTTATTTCATTCTGTGTTTATTTTTTTTTTTTATTTTATGTTTTTGTTGTAAATGTAAAAAAAAACCTTGCCACAACATCAAATTTGAACTTTGCTGCTGGTGTTGATAACAACAATGAAAGCTTTTGCACACAACTCACACATGAAAGTATATACATACACTCTCACACAAACACATCGATAGCATAAACATATGTTGGCAGAAGTAACGTTATAGCTACAATAAAATAACATTTTATCCCTAACATTTTTAACATCTACCACACCCTTGCAGCAGAGTCGGCTAGTGGTAGTGCGAGCTTTATTTTAAAACCTATAATTTAACTGCTTTGCTGATGCACACATCAAAGTATTAGTTAATCAGTGTGGCGGGTAAGTTAAGAGTTGTTTTTGTTCATCATCGAAATTTACGTAAATAAATTTTCGTTTTGCTGTCTACACAGTAAAAACTATTTTTTTTTTTTTTAAATTTCGATAATTTGGTCTTTTATGTAAATAAATTTTCGTTTTGCTGTCTACACAGAAAAAACTATTTTTTTTTCGATAATTGGGTCTTTGCTGAATTTTTGAACCAAAGATTTAATGTAACGGTAACGCAAAACACTTTGAAAGCTCTATAGCTTTTTTCAAAAAGCTGCAATGATAAAATTTTAGAAAACCATAAATTGCTAGTGCAGGAATCTTTACTACAAAAAAACTTTTTTGAAAACCTTTTGTAGAAAATTTTTTCTAGAAAAAGCATTTTAAAAGCTTTTATAAAAAGCTTCTTAAAGAGCTTTTATATAAAAAGCATTTTTATAAATTTTTCAAAAGAAACTTCTCAATTTTAAAGCTTTTCAAAAGCTTTTATAGAAAAAGATTTTCATGAACTTTTAAAAAAAAACTTTTCGAAGAGCTTTTTTACAAAGCTGCTTAGAAAAACTTTCTTGAAAAAGCTTATTAAAGAGCATTTAGAGAAAAAACCTGCAAAGAGCTTTATAGAAAATATAATTTCTTCCAAATTATGTTTCTTGATCTTTGAAAGAGCTTTCATAGTAAATATAAAAGAAGTTGTTCAATCTTTAAGCTTTTCAAGAGCTTTTCTATCAAAAGGCTTATAAAGAGCTTTTAAAGTTAACCTGCCCTTAAATCATTATACTAAATAAATTTTCTAGAAAATTTCTAGAAAATTATAGAAAATTTTTTGCAGAAATTTTATAAAAAATCGATTCTAAAGAACTTTAGTACAAAAAGCCTTTTGAAAACTTTTATAGAAACGATTTTTTAAGAGCTTCTAAGAGATATGCCATTTTATTTATTATTGCAAAATACTACTCATTCTTAATACTTTTCACGAGCTTTTGCAGAAAAAGTTTTTTAAGAGTTTTAAAGAAAATTGAAGCTATTTCAACTTTTTGATAAACATATTTTTAAAGAGCGATTTCTAGCTTCGCTTTTAAAGAAAAAGATTTAAATAGATTTAAGGAAAAAATTTTAAAGAGCTTCTAGAGAAAACATTTTAAAAATCTTTCAAAGAAAAGATTTTAAAGAACTTTTTAAAAAATGGCACTTTAATAAATTGTTTCAAACAAGATTTTCCGAAAAAACTTTTGATTTCAGAAAAAACTTAAAAATTGAGGAAAAATTAATTAATTTTAAATATTTTTTTTAAAAGAAGTTTTTAAGTCTGTTTGCTTTTCCAAAGCTTTCTATAAACACGTTAAAAAAAAACTTTAAAAGTAAATCTTTATGTAAAATGTTTTAAAGAAAAAGCTTTATAAAAACCTTTAACAGAAAACCTTTATAGAAAATGTTTTATAGAAAAAGCTTTTGAAAGAGCTTTTGTAGAAAATCTTGTAGAAAAAATATATTTTATACTCTATAAAACTCTTATTGAAAAAATTTTGAAAGAGCTTTTAAAGGAAAATATATTCCATAAATTTTTACAAAAGAAGTTATTCAGTTTTAAAGCTTTTCACAGGCGTTTCTAGAAAAAGTTCTTAAAAAGCTTTTTTAAAAACCCTTTTCATATAGCTTTTCTTGAAAATAGTTTTATAGAAAATCAGTTTTAAAAAGCTTTTTAAGAAAAAAATTTAAAAGAGATTTTAAAGAAAAGATTTTTAAGAGCTTTTAAAGAAAAAATTTAATAGAGCTTTTAAAGAAGATCTTAACAATTCCCAAAAAATTTGCATCAACTATTTTTTCCAAAAAAATATTTAAATTTTAAAGCTTATTCTGATAAAGCTTTAAATTTTAGGAAAAATAAATCTAATAAATTTCTCCAAGAAAAGTTTTCCAATATTTAAGCTTTCAAGAGCTTTTCTATAAAAAGTTAATAAAAAAGATTTTATAGTATATCTCTTTTAAAGATTTTTTAGAAAAAGTTTTTCAAAGAGTTTTTCTAGAAAATTTTTCGAAGAGATTTTTTAGGAATTTGTTTTAAAAGAACTGTTGTGAAAAGATTTTTAAAAGCTTTTATAAAAAAGATTTTGAAAGAGCTTTTAAAGTAGATGCCATTTTTTAAATTTTTGCAACAGAAGTTATTCAATTGTAAAGCTTTTCACGAAATTTTTAGCAATTAAATTTTAAAGAGCTTTTATATAAAATCGTTCTAAAAGTGCATTTCTAGAAAAAGCTTTTAAAAGGGATTTTATAGAAACTCAGATTTAGAGTGAATTTAAAGCAATCAACTTTTAAGAGCTTTTTCAAAAACACTTTACAGAGCTTTTATAGAAAATATTTTTTAAATCTTCTTTAAAATTATCATTTTTATATATTTTTGCCAAAAAATGCCTTTCCTGGAAAAACTTTAAATTTCAGGAAAAATAAATTTTATAAATTTTTTACAAAAGAAGTTCTTCAATATTGAAGCTTTTCAAGAGCTTTTCTATAAAAATGTTTATAAAGAGATTGAAAAGTAAATCATTTTTAAAGAACATTGTAGAAAAAGTTTTTCAAAGAGCTTTTCTAGAAATTTTTTTTAAAGAGATTTAAGAGCTTTTAAGAGGTTTTATAGATAAGATTTTGAAAGAGCTTTAAAAGTAAAAGCTATTTTAAAAACTTTTTGCGAAGATAGTTATTAAATTTTAAAGCTTTTTACGAGATTGTCAAGAAAGATTTTGTAAAAGCTTTTATAGAAAAGCGACTCAAAAAAATGTAAAAGAGCTTTTCTAGAAAAGCGTTCAAAAACTTTTTCAAGAGCTTTTCTAGAAAAGCGTTTTAAAACTTTTTAAAGAGCTTTTTTAGAAGAATATTTTAAAAAAGATTTTTTAAAGAACAAAATATTTTTAAGAGATTTTAGGTAGAAAATATTTCAAAGAGCTTTTATAGAAAATGTATTTTAAGGCTTTAAAATAAATAATTTTAAAGAATATTTTAAAAAATAGAAATTTTATCAATTTTTCCAAAAAGGGTTTTCTCTCCGAAAGCTTTGCCTGAAAAATCATTTAGAAACTACTTTACAGAAACAATTGAAAAATAGTTTTTAAAGAGATTTACCAAAAAAGCTTTTTAAGAGCTTTAAAAGAAAAAATTTTGAAAGAGCTTAATAAGGGAAAAGCTATTTTAAAAAATTTTGCGAAAAAAGTTATTAAATCTTAAAGTTTTTTACGACATTGTCAAGAAAAATTTTTTAAAAGCTCTTATAGAAAAGCGTTTCGAAAAATTTTTAAAAGAGCTTTACCAGAAAAGTGCTTAAAAACTTTTAAAAGAGCTTTTCAAGAAAATTATTTTTAAACTTATTAAAGAGCTTTTCAAGAAAAAGATTTTAAAAGAGATTTCTTAAAGAACAAAATATTTTTAAGAGGCTTTAGATAGAAAATATTTTTAAGAGCTTTTATAGAAAAAGCATTTTAAGGCTTTTAAAGAAAAGATCTTAAAGAGTTTTTTAAAACATAAAAATTTTATAAATTTTTTTCAAAAAGGGTGTTCTTTCCGAAAGCTTTGCCTGAATAATCATTTAGAAAAAACATTACAAAACATTTTATAGTTTTTTCATTATAAAAAATTTAAAAAAATTGAAATAATGGTTTCTTCAAATATCTTTTGCTATTTCAAAACACGTCTTCAAAATGCTCTTTCTTTAAAATTCTTCTATAGCTTACCTTTTTTATGACTTTTATGCAAAAGTTTTTTAATTGCTTTCTCTGTAAAAAGTAAATTACTAACAAGAATATGTTTTGAAAAGTTTTATCAATAAAAGCTTTTCAAAAAAGTTCATCTACAAAAGGTTTTATAGGTTTTTTTCAAAACTTACCTCAGAAGACATTCAAAATTTTAGAAGAGCTGTTTTCAACGTGGCAGCGTGTTTAGTTCGCAAGTACGAAACGAGTATGGAACGACGAAGGAAGCATGTTTTTCCTCGCGCTGGCTCGCTTAATAAAGCTCTCTTAAAATTTCGGAGGTCATCTCATAACATGGTTTTGGCTTTTGTTTCAAAAAATTTTTAAAGAAACTTTCTTCTCAAATCTCTTTAAAAAACATTTTCCATAAAATCAGTTTAAAAGTGAGTTTTTCTAAATAAATTTTTATGAAAAAGCTTTAAAAATTTCAAGCTTATCATTTTTTTCTGATTTAAAATATTTTTTAGAACTTCTTTTGAAAAAATCTTTTTTTATAAAGCACTTTTAAGCCCTTTTTAACAAAAAGTTATTGCAAAATCACTTGCAGGATATGATGTCATGATGACATGATGTCACGTCACTTGTAGACAGTCCCGTGCCAACTACAAACCCGCATCCAAACTCATGCTTCTCCACAGCGCTGTAGTAGACATCACAAAACGCTGCCGTTCCTGTCCCTTCCATAGCATTTCTTGAATTGCAATGTTATCGACTTTATATGTTTCCAAGAAATCAATCAGCTGAATAGCAGAACCATCCCAATTTATGGTCTGAACATTCCAGGTGCATGTCTATAAATTATTATCAGTTTTTCGCTCACGGTAGAAGTCATAAGATTTGGGGATCATTTTATCTTCTTATTTGTTTCATTGAAATGGTTTTTTCTATGGTGGACTTCAAACCCCAACGCACAGCTATTGTGCAAGGGCCACAGGGACACGCCGCTGAATTTATTCCTTTATCTTCTGAATTTATTCCTTTAACTTGTAACGATTCCGAAATGTTTAATACTGGCCTCTTCGAGTTGAGGCAGTCAGTCACATTGTCATAGCTCCCTTGTCTCCTTAGGAGTATTGCCCTAAAAAGGAACCCTTTTACCAAAAACTCCAGGAAGCCTATGGGTTTCCACATCACGAAATCGTGGAGGGTTTCGTGGAGGGTGCTACTACTTCTACCATGCATATTAGAAACATGCGCAAACCTTGCCAGAGCTCAGTATAATTGAAACACCGACAAAGTAAACAGTCTGAACTTATCTGCCCAAACCCATTCTTGACGCTAGCAACTCCAAAGCACAGCAGGTATAATAAGCATTTTTACCGTAACGAAGAAAAAACGTGCAACGTCCAGCCTTTTCCCATTGAAAGGACAACATGATTGTTGTCAGCAACAACAACACTAGCCAACAGCCAACATTGAGAACATTGTCCTTAACTCTACTTTGCCGAACAAAAGCCTTCTTATTACGCAAAATATGCGGTTATGTCAGCACCAAAATGTTAATGACGTCATTTCAGGTTTTAATCTGCATGGCAACCCTGTCACATGCACCCACATGCATGAGGCACGCATAAGCATACCGCATGGTTACCTTTTGCCTTGATGCGTACAGGTTTGCATAGCGTCCAGTCAGCTTAATAACAGTTCACGCAATTGAATTGGACATCGGTGCTGGTGGTAGTGATGGTGGTAGTGGTGGTGGTGGCATCAGCGGCGGCATCATCACGCATGAGGAACGACTACATGCAAATTCGGCGGCTTGTCTACCAACGTTGGCAACTTAGGGCAGTGTGGCTTTCAATATGGCCGCCAAAAGTTATAAGCACGAAATCCAATCCAATTTGGCGTGAGTTGCAATGTTGATGATTTGCATCTGCGGCTGTATGAGTGTGTGTGTGTTTGTGTTTGTGCATGCGAGTTGATGTGCGTACTGCCTGAAAATTATGCATGCACTGCTCGAATGCTGGTGCTGTCGTTAAACATAACAACAACAACAACAACAACAATAACAACAACAACATTGATATATGATGAGTAACTACATATGTGATGCAACAACATTTGTTGCCTTAACAACAGGCAACAACGGAAGCTGCAGCAGCAACAACAACAAAGTTGCCATCAACATTGAAGACAAACCAAAGAATTTCGCTTATCTTAATGCTGCAACAGCAGCATTTGACATAGCGTTGCCACACTAATTAAATTCGCTTTAATTAAACTTCACTTAAGTGGGTGGTGGGTGGTCTTCACATTTTTCTACGCTGATGTGTTAGCTTTTTGTGCTTGTGACATAAAAATGTCACAGCTTGAATGAAGACTTGCAGCAGGCTGCATGCAGTGCATAAACTTTAAGCTGTATTTAATTAAATGTTTAAGCTTTATGGCAGCAAAGACAACTTTTTATGGCTAGCAGTATTAAAAAGCTTTCTGAAACTTAAAATATTGCATTAAAAGTAGCTGAAACTATAAAAGAATAGTAAATTAAGACAAATTTCTATGATTGAAGTTATTTAACTCTGAGTAGCTTGTAAAATCAAAAAGTCACGCCCACACAAACGCCCTCTTTCTTAAGTATTGACACCTGCAAGTATATTGCTGATATTTCCTACCTTCTGACACCGCATTACTCTGCCACTGCCTAGAGTAGCTGTTGCTGCATACTTTCAGGCTCATGTCAAAGTTAATAGCTGTTGTTTAATTAAATTAAATTTGTTGTTCATTTCTAAAGCATTTAAAAAACTTTTCCGCAGCAATTGTTGTGCATATAACTGCACTTGTAACTTGTAATTGAGTGTATTGTAGATACGTGTTACTCATGTTCATGGCTGAAGCACTTTAAATATTCAAGTCACCTGCTGCAAAATTTTCAATTATGACAAAAGCATTAAATTTTCTCAATTGAAATGCATATCAAAAAAGTTTTCACTTCAAGTGTTCTGCTAGATTTATAGCTATTTTATATGTATAAGTTGGCATGTGTGTGTATTTTTATTGGTGTGCACTTTTATGAGTTGCCAAGCAATTCCTTGCCATATTTTATGAGCTTAGTTTTGAGGGTTAAAAATTTATACGTATTTGAGTATTAAATTTGAAATAAAAATAAAATAAAATATAACCAAAAATAATCAGGCATTGTTAGACCGCACTTTGGCAAAGCTTTTCATATGCAAATATTTTGTGCTTCAAACCAATATCAAGTGGTTTTTAATGGCTTGTATGGAATGTTTTTGAGGCAATTAAAATTATGCTTGTTCTTGCATTTTACGCAAAATATTTCAAATTTATGAAATATGCATGAAGAAAAAGGAATTTTACGGTTGAAGAACCATGAGGAATTTATATGGTTAAACTTAAAGCTTAATTGATTTTGCAATAAATATTAATTTACTGTTTTATAAAAATATTTCAGTCTACACTGCTTATTGAAAAATATTCGAAAAAGCAGCAGTTTGTTTTTATATTCGATAAAAATCTTAAGTTTTAACAATGACTCATCATTAATTTTTATAACATATAGAAAACATGAAACGAATATCATGACAAAGATCTTAAAATGCCTGAAAAGGTGTACAAAATCTTTAATTACAATTTAAAAATAAGGAATTTTATGTTAATGTTGATGTCGATGCCGATGTCGATGTCGATGTCGATGTCGATGTCGCTGTCGATTTCGATGTCGATGTCGATGTCGATGTCGATGTCGATGTCGATGTCGATGTCGATGTCGATGTCGATGTCAATTTCAATGTCGATGTCGATGTCGATGTCGATGTCGATGTCGATGTCGATGTCGATGTCGATGTCGATGTCGATGTCGATGTCGATGTCGATGTCGATGTCGATGTCGATGTCGATGTCGATGTCGATGTCGATGTCGATGTCGATGTCGATGTCGATGTCGATGTCGATGTCGATGTCGATGTCGATGTCGATGTCGATGTCGATGTCGATGTCGATGTCGATGTCGATGTCGATGTCGATGTCGATGTCGATGTCGATGTCGATGTCGATGTCGATGTCGATTCAATTCAATTTCAATTCAATTTCAATTCAATTTCAATTCAATTTCAATTCAATTTCAATTCAATTTCAATTCAATTTCAATTCAATTTCAATTCAATTTCAATTCAATTTCAATTCAATTTCAATTCAATTTCAATTCAATTTCAATTCAATTTCAATTCAATTTCAATTCAATTTCAATTCAATTTCAATTCAATTTCAATTCAATTTCAATTCAATTTCAATTCAATTTCAATTCAATTTCAATTCAATTTCAATTCAATTTCAATTCAATTTCAATTCAATTTCAATTCAATTTCAATTCAATTTCAATTCAATTTCAATTCAATTTCAATTCAATTTCAATTCAATTTCAATTCAATTTCAATTCAATTTCAATTCAATTTCAATTCAATTTCAATTCAATTTCAATTCAATTTCAATTCAATTTCAATTCAATTTCAATTCAATTTCAATTCAATTTCAATTCAATTTCAATTCAATTTCAATTCAATTTCAATTCAATTTCAATTCAATTTCAATTCAATTTCAATTCAATTTCAATTCAATTTCAATTCAATTTCAATTCAATTTCAATTCAATTCAATTCAATTCAATTCAATTTCAATTCAATTTCAATTCAATTTCAATTCAATTCAATTCAATTTCAATTCAATTTCAATTCAATTTCAATTCAATTTCAATTCAATTTCAATTCAATTTCAATTCAATTTCAATTCAATTTCAATTCAATTTCAATTCAATTTCAATTCAATTTCAATTCAATTTCAATTCAATTTCAATTCAATTTCAATTCAATTTCAATTCAATTTCAATTCAATTTCAATTCAATTTCAATTCAATTTCAATTCAATTTCAATTCAATTTCAATTCAATTTCAATTCAATTTCAATCAATTTCAATTCAATTTCAATTCAATTTCAATTCAATTTCAATTCAATTTCAATTCAATTTCAATTCAATTTCAATTCAATTTCAATTCAATTTCAATTCAATTTCAATTCAATTTCAATTCAATTTCAATTCAATTCAATTCAATTTCAATTCAATTTCAATTCAATTTCAATTCAATTTCAATTCAATTTCAATTCAATTTCAATTCAATTTCAATTCAATTTCAATTCAATTTCAATTCAATTTCAATTCAATTTCAATTCAATTTCAATTCAATTTCAATTCAATTTCAATTCAATTTCAATTCAATTTCAATTCAATTTCAATTCAATTTCAATCAATTCAATTCAATTTCAATTCAATTTCAATTCAATTTCAATTCAATTTCAATTCAATTTCAATTCAATTTCAATTCAATTTCAATTCAATTTCAATTCAATTTCAATTCAATTTCAATTCAATTTCAATTCAATTTCAATTCAATTTCAATTCAATTTCAATTCAATTTCAATTCAATTTCAATTCAATTTCAATTCAATTTCAATTCAATTTCAATTCAATTTCAATTCAATTTCAATTCAATTTCAATTCAATTTCAATTCAATTTCAATTCAATTTCAATTCAATTTCAATTCAATTTCAATTCAATTTCAATTCAATTTCAATTCAATTTCAATTCAATTTCAATTCAATTTCAATTCAATTTCAATTCAATTTCAATTCAATTTCAATTCAATTTCAATTCAATTTCAATTCAATTTCAATTCAATTTCAATTCAATTTCAATTCAATTTCAATTCAATTTCAATTCAATTTCAATTCAATTTCAATTCAATTTCAATTCAATTTCAATTCAATTTCAATTCAATTTCAATTCAATTTCAATTCAATTTCAATTCAATTTCAATTCAATTTCAATTCAATTTCAATTCAATTTCAATTCAATTTCAATTCAATTTCAATTCAATTTCAATTCAATTTCAATTCAATTTCAATTCAATTTCAATTCAATTTCAATTCAATTTCAATTCAATTTCAATTCAATTTCAATTCAATTTAAATTCAATTTCAATTCAATTTCAATTCAATTTCAATTCAATTTCAATTCAATTTCAATTCAATTTCAATTCAATTTCAATTCAATTTCAATTCAATTTCAATTCAATTTCAATTCAATTTCAATTCAATTTCAATTCAATTTCAATTCAATTTCAATTCAATTTCAATTCAATTTCAATTCAATTTCAATTCAATTTCAATTCAATTTCAATTCAATTTCAATTCAATTTCAATTCAATTTCAATTCAATTTCAATTCAATTTCAATTCAATTTCAATTCAATTTCAATTCAATTTCAATTCAATTTCAATTCAATTTCAATTCAATTTCAATTCAATTTCAATTCAATTTCAATTCAATTTCAATTCAATTTCAATTCAATTTCAATTCAATTTCAATTCAATTTCAATTCAATTTCAATTCAATTTCAATTCAATTTCAATTCAATTTCAATTCAATTTCAATTCAATTTCAATTCAATTTCAATTCAATTTCAATTCAATTTCAATTCAATTTCAATTCAATTTCAATTCAATTTCAATTTAATCAGAGCTTTGATGAGAAAAACTAAAGAGCAATTTTTAAAAGCTTTTTCAAAAGAGACTGTGGAAAGGTTTTTGAGTGGTTCTTTTGATGGCATTTTTTCAAATTTTTTATTATAGCCCGTTTCAAAAGAGAAGAACATTTCTTAGTTTCATTTTTCGATGCGCAGTGAGAAATTATTTTTAAAGCTAGAAAATTTTTTAGAGCGTAATTCTTGCTCTTTTTGTACTGTTCGCTGAACTTTATGCTTTTTTTGAGTGTTTCTTACTATTTTCTATATACTTAAATGTGCAAACATTCAGAAAAAATGATCGCGCAAGTACGGTGTTGCACCGACGGCCTGCAGCAACCTGCATCTTGAGAGAGAAATAAAATACAAATTACATTAAAAATAAATTATTTTCTCAAGAAAAAATTGTGAAGTGAAATTTTGGCTAAAAAATTATTTTTTGACGCCCCCTTTTTTTTCAATTTTGATTGGTTGATTTTGAAAAATAAAATTCATTATTTCCGCAGCACAGTTGCGATGAACAACAAAATTCAGGAATATATATTAATTTTTTTCATTTATATTTCTGCTCAGAGAATATTCAATTTTTTTTTTAATTTCGACGAATCAGAATGAAGAACACTCTCAAAATTATTTTCTTATTCTCAAACATGCGCGAAAATGTTCTTCTCTTTTGAAACGGGCTATAACAAATTTTTTTTTGACGCCCCCTTTTTTTCAATTTTGATTGGTTGATTTCGAAAAATAAAATTCAGTACTTCCGCAGCGCAGTTGCGATGAACAACAAAATTCAGGAATATACATTAATTTTTTTTCCATTTATTTTTCTGCTCAGAGAATATTCAATTTTTTTTTAATTTCTACCAATCAGAATGAAGAACGCTCTCAAAATTATTTTCTTATTCTCAAACATGCGCGAAATTGTTCTTCTCTTTCGAAACGGGCTATATAAGCAGTGTTTTTACTTTAAAGTATATTTTGAATAAGAATTCTGAAAGCTTTTTTACAAAGCTTAAAGCTTCTTTAAAGCGAGTGTAGAGTGTTTAATGATAGTTAAAATTATATGCTTAAAACAATAGCTGCTGCTGTTGCTTCTCTTTTTACTACCACACAAAGCCAGCAACAATACTACAAAAGACAGCAAAAACAACAACAACAAACAAGAACAACAATAAAGAAATGAAAATTAAAAATTATTCTGTATAAAATAACAAATTCTGTAATTATGCTCATGATGAAAATAAAACAATTTTTTTTTTGCGGTGACCAGTAAGGTTTTATTGTAATGATGGCTGTGTGTGAAGAAGGGAGTGTGAGTGTGTTTTTTTTTTGTCATTCGCCCAGTAAATTATGCATTACGCGTCAATAACAAAAACGCATTGTTATTAAGCATGTGCATGTGCAGCCATGTGTGTGAGTATGCGACAACAGTTGCCAGTTGATATTAAAAAAATTTAATTTTATTCGTTGACATATAAATATTCTCATATACATATCATATCATAGTATATATAAATATATCAATTCCTGTATGTGTGCATTATGGCAAAAGTGTGACTGCCTTGCAGTCATGTTGCATTTAATTAAAAGCTGAAAACTTGCAAATTAAATCAAAAAACGAGTAATTTAAGTAGTCGTGTTGGCCAAAATGAAATACATGCATGTAAAAGCAGCACGGCCGGCTTGAAAGCAGCGTTGTAAGTGGGTGTTAATTTTTTTTGTTCTGTGTATTATAAATATGCACTTCACTGTTAAGTTGTGTAGTTGTTGTTTTTTTGATGTTCTTAAATGCATATTCAATGAAATTTACAGCCCGCGGTTTTATACTTATGTGCAGAAATTAACTTTTTAAGCGTTATTTTTTGTTTTGTCTTTTTTAACGGTAACCGGATGAGAAATTTTATACATTGCGAAATATTAAAGAAATTTAATTACTGCAGTTATAAAGGCAAAAACACATTCCGGCATATATGTGCTGTAGTAAGTTGATAGCATTTTGAAATTAAAATCACAAAAGGTGGCATATTTTAAGGGGCCAAACAAAGTATATGTGAAATTGTCAAATTTATTTTGTGCTATAAATTGCTGGTTGTTTTGTACAAAAATTAGACATTTTGTCATATGAAATTAATCTGCTTCGCATGTCTCTGTTCGCATACATGACAAAATATTGCCTCACTCACTCATCTTCACTGCCGAGCTCTATAAAGATTTACTGTCTTGGCAACAACATAGCTGCCATAGCGAAGCAACCGACGCGTCACCAGCACATGTCATTTATTTATGCCAACGTATCACTTTTCGACATTTTAATTGCTGTAATCCTAGCTAATACCCTAAAAATGTGCTGCAAAATTTCATCTTACACGGAGTCAGATAATGAGCACTTCATAACTCAAGTGAAAATAAGGTAGCGTCAAGTTGCCACTCATACATATGAAGCTCAAAAGCGCTCTTCGACTTGGAAATGTGTGCTAATTACTACATACAGACACACACTTATACTCACAAGAAGAAAATTATTGCATAGCTACAGGCGTAGCACTGTTTCAAACTGAAAATAAATTGCTTCTTATAAAAAATGTAACGATATAGCCGGTGTTACTCGCTTTTAATTTAAACAATTTTTGTACTCTAGAAATTGTCTTCATTAAATAAGACTCAGGATAAATCATGAGTCCTGTGAAGTCAACACATATAAGAAATAATTAAAATTTTATGAAATTATTTGTCTTCTAACCTAAATAAAAAAGACTCCACTTCAGTGAACTATTTGAAAATATTCGGTAAAAAACTAAAAAAAAATGGTTGAACTTTATAAATTTTTTAACGAACATCTTAAGAACAAGCTTCATAAGTAAGCTCTATGAGAGCTTAACTGAAATTCAGTTTCAAGCAGCGTTAAAATTGTTTTTCTTCTTCATGTTGCTGCTGTTGTTTGCGGTAACTAAGGGTTACAAAACCGCTTGACAAAGTGCCAAGTAACCGCATCCTGCTGCAGCAGGCAGCGCTCTGCAACAGCAGCAGCAAATTTTCGCACAAGAGCAAAAACAGCACAACTCAAAGAACAATTCCAACAATTACAACAACATCATCAACAACATCAAAACAAAAGCCATGAGGTGAGTGCGGTCGATTGCGTGTCCTTGGCAACATAACCACAGCAACGCTTCAACTCACTTACACGCATGGCACCCACACACCCGCGGTGCACAAAGTAAATGTAAATTACACTGCGAAAGTAACAAAACAAAAACAGAAGAGCAAAAAAAACAATAATAATAATAATAAACGCAGCATCAAAGCATGTTGATGAAGCTGTAGAGGAAGGAAGCGGTAATAATTGAAGCATCGCTGCAGGAATTCAATTAAGGCTGAAATATTTCTTAAGGGTTTGTTCTAGGAGCTGCCACCGCCAATGACGACAAGTGAGTCGAACCGAAAGCCGAGTTGCTTGAAAGGAAAAACGGGGCAAAATCCTTGGTGAAGGACATGTTGTGAGAAAAAAAGCAGGCTTCTTGCCACAGTTTTTCTTAACATTTAAATGTATTCTTATGATAATCTAAAATAGAATAGCAACAAAAAAAATGTTGAAAAGCAGTCAATCAGCAGCATATATTGCATACTTTAAGGCGATTTGTTTAAGCTTCAAATAAGCTAAACAAAAAAAAATAGAAGTTACAAATTTTTTGCTTAAATAAAGCTATTTTTGCTGCACCTACGACTCAAAAAAACAAACTCATACTCATACCAAAGACTAAGACTAAGACTAAGACTAAGACTAAGACTAAGACTAAGACTAAGACTAAGACTAAGACTAAGACTAAGACTAAGACTAAGACTAAGACTAAGACTAAGACTAAGACTAAGACTAAGACTAAGACTAAGACTAAGACTAAGACTAAGACTAAGACTAAGACTAAGACTAAGACTAAGACTAAGACTAAGACTAAGACTAAGACTAAGACTAAGACAAAGACTAAGACTAAGACTAAGACTAAGACTAAGACTAAGACTAAGACTAAGACTAAGACTAAGACTAAGACTAAGACTAAGACTAAGACTAAGACTAAGACTTAGACTAAGACTAAGACTAAGACTAAGACTAAGACTAAGACTAAGACTAAGACTAAGACTAAGACTAAGACTAAGACTAAGACTAAGACTAAGACTAAGACTAAGACTAAGACTAAGACTAAGACTAAGACTAAGACTAAGACTAAGACTAAGACTAAGACTAAGACTAAGACTAAGACTAAGACTAAGACTAAGACTAAGACTAAGACTAAGACTAAGACTAAGACTAAGACTAAGACAAAGACTAAGACTAAGACTAAGACTAAGACTAAGACTAAGACTAAGACAAAGACTAAGACTAAGACTAAGACTAAGACTAAGACTAAGACTAAGACTAAGACTAAGACTAAGACTAAGACTAAGACTAAGACTAAGACTAAGACTAAGACTAAGACTAAGACTAAGACTAAGACTAAGACTAAGACTAAGACTAAGACTAAGACTAAGAATATGAATATGAATATGAATATGAATATGAATATGAATATGAATATGAATATGAATATGAATATGAATATGAATATGAATATGAATATGAATATGAATATGAATATGAATATGAATATGAATATGAATATGAATATGAATATGAATATGAATATGAATATGAATATGAATATGAATATGAATATGAATATGAATATGAATATGAATATGAATATGAATATGAATATGAATATGAATATGAATATGAATATGAATATGAATATGAATATGAATATGAATATGAATATGAATATGAATATGAATATGAATATGAATATGAATATGAATATGAATATGAATATGAATATGAATATGAATATGAATATGAATATGAATATGAATATGAATATGAATATGAATATGAATATGAATATGAATATGAATATGAATATGAATATGAATATGAATATGAATATGAATATGAATATGAATATGAATATGAATATGAATATGAATATGAATATGAATATGAATATGAATATGAATATGAATATGAATATGAATATGAATATGAATATGAATATGAATATGAATATGAATATGAATATGAATATGAATATGAATATGAATATGAATATGAATATGAATATGAATATGAATATGAATATGAATATGAATATGAATATGAATATGAATATGAATATGAATATGAATATGAATATGAATATGAATATGAATATGAATATGAATATGAATATGAATATGAATATGAATATGAATATGAATATGAATATGAATATGAATATGAATATGAATATGAATATGAATATGAATATGAATATGAATATGAATATGAATATGAATATGAATATGAATATGAATATGAATATGAATATGAATATGAATATGAATATGAATATGAATATGAATATGAATATGAATATGAATATGAATATGAATATGAATATGAATATGAATATGAATATGAATATGAATATGAATATGAATATGAATATGAATATGAATATGAATATGAATATGAATATGAATATGAATATGAATATGAATATGAATATGAATATGAATATGAATATGAATATGAATATGAATATGAATATGAATATGAATATGAATATGAATATGAATATGAATATGAATATGAATATGAATATGAATATGAATATGAATATGAATATGAATATGAATATGAATATGAATATGAATATGAATATGAATATGAATATGAATATGAATATGAATATGAATATGAATATGAATATGAATATGAATATGAATATGAATATGAATATGAATATGAATATGAATATGAATATGAATATGAATATGAATATGAATATGAATATGAATATGAATATGAATATGAATATGAATATGAATATGAATATGAATATGAATATGAATATGAATATGAATATGAATATGAATATGAATATGAATATGAATATGAATATGAATATGAATATGAATATGAATATGAATATGAATATGAATATGAATATGAATATGAATATGAATATGAATATGAATATGAATATGAATATGAATATGAATATGAATATGAATATGAATATGAATATGAATATGAATATGAATATGAATATGAATATGAATATGAATATGAATATGAATATGAATATGAATATGAATATGAATATGAATATGAATATGAATATGAATATGAATATGAATATGAATATGAATATGAATATGAATATGAATATGAATATGAATATGAATATGAATATGAATATGAATATGAATATGAATATGAATATGAATATGAATATGAATATGAATATGAATATGAATATGAATATGAATATGAATATGAATATGAATATGAATATGAATATGAATATGAATATGAATATGAATATGAATATGAATATAAATATGAATATTAAAATGAATATTAATATGAATATGAATGACAATTAGCAATTGACAAATATCAAATATCAAATGTCAAATGTCAAATGTCAAATGTCAAATGTCAAATGTCAAATGTCAAATGTCAAATGTCAAATGTCAAATGTCAAATGTCAAATGTCAAATGTCAAATGTCAAATGTCAAATGTCAAATAGTAAATGTTAGATGACAGATGGTTAATGTTAGATAACAGATGATAATGACAAGTATTCGTTTAAGTTTTCATTATTCCCTTTAGTGGTTTTAAAGCTTATTACTGAAATTAGAGTTTTCTAAACTTAATGCATTTTTATCTACCCTGAAATATCCTTGCAGTTAAAGTTGCTCCCACTTTAATAACTAGGCAACAACATAACTGCTTTTGTGTTTTCTTAAATATTTGTGCGATATGTTTATCTTCTTCTTTACTTTGTAAGTCATAAAGTACTGTTTTAAAACTTGCTAACAGTGTTGCCGTGTTGTGCTGCTACTACTTATATGTTGATTTAAAACAAAACGAAATGAAAACCAAAAGAACTGAAACATTTAAAAGAAGGCATAAGCGAAAAAAAAAAAATATTTTAAATTGGAATTTATATTGTTTTTGTTGTTATTGTTAATTTTCTAATAGTTGTTTTTGTTCTTCGGCAAAATAAAAGAAGCTACTTGTGCGTGTTTTTGAGTTTTTCTATTTTTGTGCTTTAAGCAACCCAATCAGCCAAACAAGCTTGGAATAAGCTTTAAACAAGCTTACACACGTAAGCCTCAAGCTTGGATAACGCTTTCATTTAGTATTGTAGAACGCTTACATGTAATTGTAGGATAAACGAAAGTGAACCCTTGGAATAATATTCCTTACTTCAAGCTTAATCCAAGTGTTGTATTTACAATTGGATATAAGTGTTTTAATAAGCTTTTTCCAAGTGTGCTACATTCAACAAATCAATTAGCACTCGCGAAAAATTTTTATTCCGTGGCTCAGTTGGTAAGCCACTGGTTATTTGATTTGTTGTGATTTGGACATCCAAGGTTCAATTCCCAACAGGAACATTTTTAGTTTTATTTATTTTTTATTTTCGTTTGTTAAAATTAAGGCATATATTTATATGAAAAATTGCATGCCTTCAAAAATTTTTGTGTTTGCTACCCCAGGGATCGAACGCGCGAACCACCGCATATGAGTCGGACACTCTAACAGCTTGCCGTTAGCCTAATGGCTGCTGAGCGAACAAAATGAAAATAAAATATATTTATGTATGTATATATGAGAGCATCACAACTTTGAACAGTTGTGAAACTATTACCGTTGTCAGCGTTATCTAAG
Organism: Tetanocera ferruginea; assembly: GCA_958299015.1. Taxonomy (NCBI): domain Eukaryota; kingdom Metazoa; phylum Arthropoda; class Insecta; order Diptera; family Sciomyzidae; genus Tetanocera; species Tetanocera ferruginea. The sequence continues at coordinate 24,953,598 of OY282644.1, read as the reverse complement.
TAGGATTGCAAAACACTTACTTGATGCAAGCCTTTTCAAGTATTATTGTACATCACTTGCTTTTTGTGTTTTACGCAATAGTTATACAAAGGAACTTGGAAATTTATTACCTGGGCAAGTGTTTTTCAAGCGTGCTTGGATAAGGCTTGCTTTTTGTATTGCATGTAAGCTTAATCCAAGCACTATTTCTAAATGGTTGATTGGGAAGTTGCTGCTGCCAGCCATTACTATCAATGTTGTTTATTTGGTTGTCTTTGTTGTTGTTGTTATTGTCTAACTACAATTTGGCAAATAAGCACCTTTTTGTGCGCTTTCTATTTAGTAAGCTTTTATTGTTGGTAGCGTTGGTAGTAGAGGAGCAAGAAGTAGTCAAGAATAAGCTAGACGCTGTAGCCAGGCGTTCTGTATAAAACAAATGCGAAGAGCATCAAGTTGCTGCTTTTGACTTGATCCTTAAATTCGACTTCTTTTTATTTGTTTGTTTATTTAGCTATTGTTGGTGCTGTTGTTATTGTTTTTGTTTTTGTTGTTATTTTCATTTATATTACAAACGGCTGCTTCAAAGTATTTGCTCATTTTTGGCATCGGAATTTTTGTTGCCTTGCCCTGCCTTTGCAACTATTTATCTAGCTAGCTGCAAATTGTATGTTATTCGCACAAGAACAAAAGAAGAATTTGCGCTGCTGGATTTCGTTTAGAACTGAATTCTTATATTATTATTTTTTTTTTTTTTGGTATTTTGTTTATTTTTTTTTTTCATTTAATTTTCTTTATACTTCTTACAAAGTAACAATATAAGCATTGACGCTGCTTGAAGTCGTTGCAAGAATGTGGCAGGCAGCAAGAATGTAAAGAAATGTTTGTGTCTGAAAGAGTGTTGATTGGTTTAACAAGGTAGGGAGTTCGTGCAAAGAATTTTGGTATTAAACAGAGAGAGATTAGAAAAAGTTTTCGTAAAAATAGTAGTAGTGAAATAAGTGCAGCAGAAATGTTGAGAGCAAATATGAAATCGAAAATTAAAAACAAAAAAAAAACAAAACATATTGGCCATTTCAGCCCTTTAAAGGACTTTGACCGAGCTTCTTATGATCAATTGTGTTGTGTGTGTTATTAAATGTTTGTACACAATTGACCGAGAACTGGACCTACATGTTTTATGCCGACTCCGAACGGCTCATGTCCTCAAGAAGCTTTACATGGCATTATTTACTCTCTGAGGTTTGCCATTGTCTGCAGAGAGGTGGTGACCGATCAGAAAAATTTTTATTGAAAAAACTTTTCGCCGCGGCTGGGGATCGAACCCGGGCTCCGAGCATGCTAAGCCACACACTTAACCTGCATGCCACGGTCACCACAATCGAAAATTACTGCTCAAAAATTATAAGAAACCAGCGGAAAAGTTGTGAATAAGTATTGAAAAAAGTTACAAAGTAATTAAGTAAATAAGTAAATTTTTATTGAGACTTCAAAATTCATACATTTAGATTTCTTACACAATAACATTAGAAACACTTAGAACTATAGAAGCATTATTCTAATAACAAAAGCAAAAAAGATACATGCTACATGCAAATACATAAAAAGTAACACAAGAACAATTATAGTCAGAAAAAATTAAACGAAAAACAATGCTTGCTACCGGCATTTAACTGTGGCTTAGAGAGAAAACTCAGATAGACTTACAGACAAAATAACTTACACTTAAATAAAACTAAACCTAAAAAAAAAAGTTTCAAAAAGAAAATAGAAAATTTGTAAAAATGTTGCGAGTTTCAAAAATTAAAAAAGAGATCAAAGTTAAAGGAGTTTCAAAGTTTATTGTTCAAATTGTTAGAACAAGTGCACAAAACGAAACAAGCATTGTGTTATAGACGAGCAGAGTATTGAATGATCACCAGAATGAGCGAAAGATTTTGAAATTTTTCGTCAATCGCGCATTTATCGCTTGGGCGATCGAAGAGCGATCCATCTTTCAGCGGTCGCCGGAATGAGCGTAGAAAGATTTTGAAAATTTTTCGAACGAAGCGGAAAGCGATCCAGCTGTCAAAGAACGCTTGGGTGAATCTCTACTGTTTCACCAAATCAACTTCCCTTAAAATCGGTTAAAAGTGGTGTACAAACAGATATGAAACATAATTTGATGAGAAACCATGTAAAATAATTTAAGCTTTTTTAGGTTTTGTTTCATTTTTTGAAAAGATGCACTTAACACTTGTTGGTGTACTTTGAATAAGCAAATTAACTCTCTGCAAATATTGTGTTTTTTTTTTTCTGTATTGAATTTTTTCTTAAATTGTTCCAACAATTTCATGTTTTTAATTTTGTATTTTTGTACAAAGCTTAAGGTTTCGAACAGTATAACATGTTATACATCTTTTAGACCATAGCATACAAAAGCAAAAATACAAACCTTCCTTATACAAAAAAATTATGCTTTTAAAAAATATTTATGAAAGAAACAAAGTTTTGTAATATTTTTAAATTTTTTTATAAGTTTTCGTTTGAAAGACATACATTATATTATACCGCTAGAAAGCTTAAGCTTTGCACAAAAATAGAAAATGAAAAACATAAAAATAATTGAACAAAATAAGAAAAAAATTTAATGAGGAAAAACGATAATATTTGCTGAGTTTTAAATTGCATGTTCAAAATTCTGCCAAACATTATCAGCTGCATATTTGAAAAATGTAAAAAAAATTTTAAAAAATTTAAGATTATTATATATGATTTGCTAACAAAACATGTTTATGGGCATTTATAGTAGTCTTATAATAACACACAGCATTCTTCATAGCTCATTAAGTCTGACTTAAAAAATTAGTGGAGTAAACTTTTTTAAACTTAATTCAATATCTAACTAAAAGTTTCTTAGTATTCGCTTTAGTTAGTGTGCAATTAAATTTTAGTGCCTCCTAAAACTATGTCACATTTGTCAGACACTCTAATTTCGTAATTTTAAGCTTTTTATAAGCTTGTCTCTAACAAATCTAACCCAACTCAAAAGAGTAACTAAAAGCATTGCCAAAAAAAAAACAAAAAAACAAAAACTGCTGATTTAATGAAGCTGCCTGACCTTTTTTTTCACCTCCTCCTGCCAATTATTTTTGTCATTTTGTAATTTTGTTTAGCTGCTGCCTGAAAGTATGTTACACTCACTACATGTCAATATTAATAAGTGCGTATAAAAATAAACTTTGGCACACAGAGCAGTTTGCTGCTGTAGCTGAATGATAGTTTGGGGACAACACACGTTCACAAAATGAACCAAGGTCATTAATGTCAAGCAGCAACAGCAGCAGCAGCGGCGGCAACAGCAAAAAAAGTGAAGTATATGAGCCGTGGTGAGATGAAAGCAGGCATACTTCTTTTTTTGTGGCTAAACTTAGAAGTTTGTGTTAATAAAATTTTGTTAATAAAAATTTATCTATACGTATGAAATTTCTTGAATTTCTTTTTGTTTGGTTTGTTTGCCTCTTTTTTTTTTGTGGTACTCTTGAAGTCGGTTCACCCAAGCAAATTAAGGGTTTCAACGTTGACATTTTTATTGAAAACCCATACAAATTATAATTGAGCTGGGTAGAGTTTGTAATTCGTGCTGAGCTGTGGGTAGCAAAGAAAAAGTTTTTTTTGTGCTAACATTCTTTTTGATTATTCTGAGGTTTTGGCTTTTATTTATTTCATTTTGCTTATTTTTTGGGTTTTTGTTTTTTTTTTTGGTTTTTTTGTTATGTTCCCTCTATTCACTCAAGTCAAAAACTTTGTCTCCTGCGGATATTTTAGCAATTTTCTGCACTTTCACATTCATCGACCACTGCCTGCCTGCCTGCTGTGTGCGCGTATGTGTTGGTAAATTTAATTTCCGGTTTTTATAGCAAACTTGCATGAGTTTGCTTTTTGTTGGTTTTACTTTTATTTTTTCTTTATTTTATTTTTTTTTTTTGTTATTTTTTCCTTATTTTCTTAAGCTTTATACAAAGTAAAGTAAGTTATTTTCGGCACTTGAAGGCACTAATGAAGTTTTTCAACCAAAAACAAGTGATTTTTTTCTGTCGCTTCTGTTGCTTTTATTTCTTCTCTTTCATCTTATTCTGGCCATATTAAGCCACATTTAACGCCATGCTCTGCATACATTTTTATTATGTGTTACATAAACACACACACACACACACACATACTTTGGCCTAATATTGCAGAATGTTGCATGTTGTTAATAAAGTTCTCACACACACTGAGTTTGTGCTTTAAAAGCTTTTTATGGTGTATGGCTGTGGTTGTTGTTGGAACGTGTCACTAAAAGTTACATTAAAGCAACTTAGTACAGTCGGTGTGGGTAGTAGTTATTGCTGGCAATATTATGCGACCAACACATAAAGAGCACCTTTGGCATTTTATCGTCCTTTGCTACAGAGCGAGAAAAAAAATTAAAGCTTAGAACAACAATTTGCGGCCGTCCAAAGCAAACATCTCTTTAAACGTTTATTTCCATAAAATTCTTATAAAAACCAAAGTGAACTAGACTACCTCTTTTTTTGGCGAATAATCCTTCTTTAAATCCTTATTGTTTCTTAATTATCCAAACCATAAATATGCAACACATTTTTTAATTATATTTTTTTATTAATTTTATTTTGTTAATTTAAAAATTTACACAATTTTCACTAAATATAAAAACACCAAAAGCAACTGCACTTCTTTGCTCTGCCTGCATTTCTCAGCTATCCTCAGAATGGCGGTATCTGCACCAACTTGAACCAATAGCCACATTCGCAGCGCTTCGGCATATCCTTAATCAGCCACATCCACTGCGCAAAACGCTGTTCTGGATGACAGATACAACCTACAATGCGTGCTTCATTTGCCGAAGGTATTAGATTCGGTGCTTCTTTGGTACCCGGTCCCCGTTCGATTACCTTCAGCGACTCAAAAGGATCCGTTATGCCTGCCTTATAGGCTAGGCGTTCACGTTTTTCAAGGCCCGTTGCAAGCTCCATTGTATCGAGCATTTTTTTGTGTCGTCTTGATTGTTGCAGCACGGCAGCAGCTAAACGTTGACGCGATAGGCTTGGCGCTCGCTGCGCCAACAGGGCGCAAAGCGTTGTCATTGTTGGAGTTTTATCGCTGTTGAGCTCTTTTGACAATTTTTTATCGAATACAATTTTTTTGTGACACACGTTCAAGTTAATGATTGACAATGAACTGAATTAAACTTCATAGCTTGCCAAAAAAAAAAAAAAAAATTACAAAAAATTTTTGAAAAATTTTAGAGAAAAGTTTTTTTCTAGTTTTAAAAATGTTAACTTGCCGATGAAAATTTCAAATGCGTTCTAAATATCCGTGGTAATAAGCGATAATCACCTAAGTCGACTCGATATACACAAAAAATTTGGAGCTTCTAGCGTTATTCTATCCAAAGTTATGACATAAAAGGCGAAGAACTCTTCATATTACTTATATGTCGATTAAAACTTTGATTTGACTTGACTTGACTCGATTCGATTTGATTCGATTCCATTCGATTCGATTTGATTCCATTCCATTCCATTCAATTTGATTCCATTCGGTTCGATGTAATTCGATTCGATTCCATTCGTTTCGATTCGATTCGATTCCATTCGATTGGATTCGATTCCATTCGATGGGATTCGATTCCATTCGATTTAATTTGATTCGATTCAATTTGATTCCATTCGATTCAATTCGATTCGATTCCATTCGATTCCATTCGATTCGATTCCATTCGATTCGATGCAATTCGATTCGATTCCATTCGATTCGATTCGATTCCATTCGATTCGATTTGATTTGGTTTGATTTTGAACATGACTTCGAACTTAAATTTGAACGTGATTTCAAACGTGGCTTCGAACATGAATTTAAACATGACTTCAAACTTCATTTCTAACTAAATTTTGAGTATCTTTGAATTTGACTTCAAACTTATTTTCAAATTTGACTTCCAATTCTGAATTTGACTTCCAAGAACTTGACTTCGAATGTGACTTCGAATTGGACTACGAACAGAACTTCGAACTGAACGAAATTGGAATTCGAGCTGGATTTCAAGCTTGACTTCCAACCCGACTTTGAACTTTACTTTGAACTGAACATTAAACTTAACTTCAAGCTTTGCTTCTAATTCAATTTGACTTCGAAAGTGTCTTCAAACTTGACTCCAAACTTCATGTTTAACTTATTTTCGAATAACTTCGAATTTGACTTCTAGCTTATTATTGAATTTGACTTTCAATTAACTTCGAACTTGACTTCTAAGGTGACATCGAACTGGACTTCGAACTGAACTTCGAACTGAACGAAACTGGAATTCGAACTGCATTTCGAACTTGACTTCCAACAGGACTTTGAACTATACTTTGAACTAAAAATCAAGCTTAATTGCGAATTTGAATCCAAACTTGTCATCAAATTAAACTTCGAACTTGACTTCAAACTTGACCTTGCACTTGTATTATTTTGTTGACTTCGAACTTGACTTTGAACTTGGCTTAAAACTTGGATTCGAATTTATTTCAATCTTAACTTCAATCTTGACTTCGAACTTGATTTCACACTTTATTTCAAATTTTATTCTAATTTTGATTTCAAGCTTGATTTCAAACATGATTTCAAACTTGATTTCAAACATGATTTCAAACTTGGTTTCAAACTTGATTTCAAACTTGATTTCAAACTTGGTTTCAAACTTGATTTCAAACTTGATTTCAAACTTGATTTCAGACTTGATTTGGTACTTGATTTCGAACTTAATTTCAAACCTGATTTTAAGCTTGATTTCGAACTTGTTTTGGAACCTTATTTTGAACTTGATTTCAAACTTGATTTAAAACATGATTTCAAAATTGACTTAAAATTTTAATTCAAACTTAATTTCGAGGTTGATTTCAAACTTAATTTCAAACTTAATATCAAACCTGTTTTCAAACTTGATTTTGAACTTGATTTCAAACTTTAGTTCGAACTTCATTTCAAACTTGATAACAAACTTGTTTTCAAACAAGATTTCAAACTTGTTATCAAACAAGATTTCAAACTTAATTTCAAACCTGATTTCATACTTGATTTTGAACTAGATATCAAATTTTATTTCAAACTTGGTTTTAAGCTTGATTTCAAATTTAATTATATACAGAATTGCGAACTTGTTTTCAAACGTGATTGAAACTTGATTTTTGCTTGATTTCGAACGAGAGTTAGAACGTGGCTTTTTACTCGACTTTGAACTTGACTTCGAACGTGTCTTCCAATTTGAACGTGGTTTCGAACGTGATTTTGAACTCGACTTCGGAACTTGACTTTCAACATGATTTCGAACTTAATTATGAATTTGAACATGATTTTGAACTTGATTTTCAACATGACTTTGAACTTGATTTCTATCTTTATCTTGCACTTTACTTCAAACTTGATGTCGAACTTGGTTTCGAACGGGATTTTGAACTTGACTTCGGACTTGACGTAGAACTTTTCAAACTTGATTTCGAAATTGATTTCGAACTTGACCTTTGCCATGATTTCGAACTTAATTATTAATCTTATTTCAAACTTGATTTTGATTTTTGCACGTGATTTCGAACTTAATTTCTAATTTTGTTTCAAACTTGGTTTTGAACTTGGTTTCGAACTTTATTTCGAATTTGGTTTTTAACTTAATTTTGAAATTGATTTCGAACATGATTCCGAAATTTATTTCGAACTTAATTTTGAACTAAATATCCAAAATTTAGTTCCAAATAAAGTTCGAACATGATTCCTAACTTGCTTTTGAACTGGATTTTGGACATGATTTCTAGCTTGATTTAGAAATTAGATTCAAACTCGATTTCGAACTTAATTTCGAACTTCATTTTGAACTTGATTTCGAACTAAATTTCGAACTTGATTTAGATTTTCATTTCGAAATTGAGTTCGAACTAGATTTCGAAATTGATTTCGAATTTGATTTCGAACTTGATTGCGATTTTGATTTTGAACTTGATTTCGAACTTAATTTCGAACTTGATTTCTAACTTGATTTCGAGCTTGATTTCAAACTTGACTTCATTTTTGTTTTTTGATGTATTCAGTCAGATTATTACCAGTCAATTTAACACTAGCTTAGAAGCCCGTCATACGACGGGTCGTATTCAAAATAATGAAGTAGCAGCCGATATGATATTTTTCATTCATCTCAGATTTTATTTTGTTCTAGTCGTCGTCAATGTGTTCTTACTGATAAATATCAAAAAAATTTTGTGTGCATACTTTCAGGCTAAACATTTTTTTATATAAAAAGCAATTTTTTTATATAAAAAGCAATTTTTTATATAAAAAGCAGTATAATAGCGAAACAGGTTCTGGTCCCAGCTAACATTTTCAGCCTATACATAGCAATAACAACTTTAACAGTTTGAGCGAATATCGAGCACGAAGCAGGACGCTTGTCTTTTATATATTAAGATTAATTTAACCAATTCGATATTCGTCTTAAAACTTAATACGAATTCTCTTGTTATTCAGCAGTTCGGTATAGTTTTGGCTTTAATATGATATTCTATCCGGTCTTTAATTCACCTTTTAATGCTTGTTTGCTGGTTGTTTCTCTTTTGACCTTTGTCTTTTGAATTGTTTCTTTTTTCTCCACATCCTCTGAACAACATTATTTTCATTATCGTCTTCATCTCCAGCTGGCTATGGTTTCACTACACATTATCTCTTATTTCCGACATTTTCATATCTTTATGTTAAAAACTCGCACACACCTTCGTCTTAGTTTTCAAACCTTCTTCCATTAGTCCGTTTTCATAACTTAATTTTTTGACCTTTCTTATTTAGACACCAACAACAGCCTGACCTTCAAAGCACCGCTTTAAATTAATTTTGCTGGATTTTATTTTGCTGCGAAAAATAAGCAACAACATTTGCTCTTTAACCTTTTTTTATAACATCACATCATCCCTTTATTGCCGTTACGTCTGCTGCTACAACGCTCATGTTACCACTTCATTTTCATTCATCTGGGCTACTAATTCGAACTGCTCTATTTCCAGCTCGCTGCAATTTAATATTTTGTTTAATTAATTTTTTTTTTTTTAATTTCATTTTAAGGCTGTTATTAAAAGGCTACGCCAGGCAAAACATGGCTGCAAAGACGACAACAACAACAACAACGACTGCGAGTAGTAGGCGTTATGTTGAAAAATGCGCCATGCTTTGTGTAGACATTATTTTCTCATTTGCACAAACATACACACTAACACATAGGGACACACAAACACACAACTGCTTTTACAAGCACACACACAGACACAACGAGCGTAAAATTATTTAATGAAAATATACAAAACATTCAGGCATTAAGGCGAGTAACGCGACGCTGATTTCTGTTGTCCTGCCTGCAATATAGCGTGGCTGCCGCAGCTCATTTTCTTTGCCAGCTCGTAGGTTTAGGCCCCATCATCGCTGCTACCCCCAAAAACTGCTACATAGCATCTAATAAAAGCACACTTTTGTGAATCTTTATGCAGCGTGTTAACACTTTAACGAGATTTTATGATTTTATGTAGCAGCCTTTTAGGAGCTAGGCCAAAAACGACTGAATGTTGAATTTAATGTGCTAAGCTTGGCGGTAACTGCTTGTTAAGATTGCGCTATTATGTGCGCTGGTTGTTGTTGTTATTATTGTAGTTGTTGTTGTTGTTGCTGACATATAAGATTAAATTTAAACAATTTTCTGCTGCTTATTAATTAGTAATATTTTCTTTTTTTCTTCTCTTTCTAGGTAAGTTTGAGTGAACTAGACGATATGTATGCGACAAATATTTAAACAAAAGTAGTAAGTGATATAATTAGTGATGTTGTGACGTTAAGATTAACGACATATGTAAATAAAAGGTACTAAAAAGCTGAGTTAAAGTAAAAAAAAATTATAAAAATTACATGCTTTTACTTAGAAAGTCAAGCTTTTACATTTGAAGCATTTTTTTTTTTTTTTTGACATATTTGACAATTGATGAATGCATAGAACTAAATTTTTTGAGTATATTTTTACTTCTGAGAAAAACTCAAATTCGACCAACTCAAAAGCTCTCTCTAAACCAAACTTCATATCGTTCAAAAGACTTTTTCTTTAGAAAAATTTTATAAAATATTATTCTCAAATAAACTCATTAAGATTTTTCAAGCCTTAAGATTAGTCTTAAAAGAGGCATAAAAAACCTAAAAGCTTTGCTGGGAAGAGCTGAAAAATTGCAGAACTCTGACCATTAAAAATTAAAAAAAAAAATGAACAAAAACCAATTCGAATCAAAGGACTATTGCATGAATAAGAATGAAAAAAATCGAATTTCTTTTTTTCAAGCAATTCTGCTAAATAAATTCTTAAAATATGAAATTAAATATTCTCTCACTTTTTCATTTATCATGAGGTTTTTTAATGTTTCCCGAAAATGTCAAAGGTTAAATTCATAATTTCGAAACTAGAGCAGACAGGGTCGCACTTAACACTGCATTGAACCGCAGCCAGTTAAAGTTTATGTTAAAAGCTGCTGCATTTGTGTTGGCAGTTGTAGCCTGAGGAGCTTGCTTAACAATAGCTTTGTTGGCTTCGCTTTCTTTTTGTCGTTTCTGTTTGTTTTTTTTTTTTTGTGTTTTTTGTGTTTTTTCTATGTTCTTTGTTTTTGTTTTTCTTCAGCTTGTTTGCGTTAATTGCACTCCGCGGATGTTGTTTATTGCAGTCAGCATAAAACAGTAAACAGCAGCAGCGTTTTAGGGGGGGGAGACATAAAATATCAACGCAAAGCTTTCAGCTTTAATCCAGTTAAACATATAAAAAGCCAAAATAAAATAAGAAAAACATAGATTTACATCAAAACTGCATAAATTAAGGTTTGAGCTTTAAGCTCGTAAATTGTTGGTTAATAAAAACTTAACGCATTTTTTGACAAATTTTAATTTAATTCTGACAAAGTTACATTTTATGACAAAAAACTTGATTTAAGGAGTTTATTTCAAAACATTATAACTCACCGTTGGCGATCGCTTGTGCCGAAATATTTGGAGAATCATCAAATCATAGAACAAAGATTATTTTAAGCAACGAACACCTATTCTTCTTGAGGCGTCTTAAGGTACATATGCAATGTACTTAAAATCTGTGTCGACAAGGAATAACAGCTAAACTCATTTTCAAAATTTCAGAAGAGCATTTTTCAGATGAAAATTGCTCCCTAATATCAGGTTACCCTGACTTTTGTTATTTAGATTTGATGGCTTCAAACATTTAATTTTCAAAGTACAACCATAAAAATTTGCGTACTAGTGTATTTCGTTGCGAAAAAAAGCAATGAAAGTAATAACCTCACTTTGTCCTAACTCCACTTTAGCGGTTATTCCTTGTCGACACAGAAATGTTCTCTTTATAAAATCTGAATTTAATTCAGTTTCTATTTTGGCCACATGTTCACCACCTCACTCACCACAAGCATAAAATAACAGCAGCTCACTTAAGTAAAAAATAAGCACCACAAAATTGAGCTTAATTCCGTTAGCTGGCATTGCTAACGTCTTAATGCACTGCTGCTACATTATTAAAATCTGCCGCCGCCTTCTGCTGGCAGGCAACAAAAAACCTACAACAACAGCTACCAAATTTGGTCAGCATCTCCAATGCACTGCTAGCTTGATTGTATAAGCAGCTAAAACACTGAGCAAATAGCAACAACTCCTCGTTTAAATGAGCAACATGCAGCCACAAGTCGTAAGCCATGCATCCAAGCAACCCTCTAGTTTACCTGTAGCCCACAACCAAAAACCCTTAGCTTCGGTTTAGCCTCTCTACCTTGGCCACACAACGGAAGGAAGCCTTTATAATTGGCAACAGTTGAAGTTTAACTTGCAGTACTTAAAATTGCAACAGCAACAGCGCAATGAAGTAGATTTTCAGCTGTATACGTTAAGCATTTCAGAGAACTTCCGTAGATTTATATGGTAGTAGCACCGCCATTGAGCAGCACCACAAGTTGGCAATTAGGTATTAGGTAAGAAGTTGCAGCTAAAACGACGACGTTTTATACGTTGTCGTTTTCTTGCCGTTTTCTTTGCTTGTTGATCTTAAAGAAGCAAAACACATGAATGTGCTGGGCGTTGTGTTTGTAAGTGTATGTGTTTGTAAGTGGCAACAATGTGGCCAACAGAATGTGGTCTTAAAATGCATAAAACATTATATTTGCTTGACTCTGTTTTGGGTGCCTCATCATGAGGCAGCCGTTAAAGCTATTCACTGCTAGCAAAAAGCCCACAAATATTCTGACATTAATTGTTATATTTATTTAGTTGGTCGGCAACAAAAATGACAAGATAAGGTGTTAAATTCACAACGTTGAGGTCGGCAATTATTTCAAATTGTTTGTGGCTACTAACGTTTCTTGCGAATTTTGTGCAAACTTTATAGAAAATAAGCAAAACATATCAATGTGTAGAGCAAAAATTAAGAAGAGTGCTAAAATTTTATTTGAAACGTCTTTATATATTGTAGTTAACTGCTAGCAATCCCAACCGGCATACAAACTTTGATCGCGATTGGAACTTATTAGGAAAACGATGTAGCTTCCAAAAGTACGCGTTCTGACTTCTATCCAACTGACACACAAACTTCTATCACGATTGCGGTTAGTTTTATAGAAACTTATTATGAAACCCACATAGCTTCTAAAAGTACGCGTATTGAATTTCTTAAGGATAGCTAGCCGAAGTTTTTATATGTTTTTTAGAAGCTTCTTGAACTTATTTTAAGCCTACGAAGAAAAGAACCGGTTCAGAACCCATCACGTGATAGGATCCAAAGTGATAGTTACCGATTCCAATTCTGACACCAACATATGAAACCAACCGGTCTCTTTTATATGGCGTTGTCATTGACAAGGGTACATTGACACCAGCTAGATACATACATTGGAACTAATTTAAGAACTGCTTCGAAAATACTATGACAGATATTAATTAACACCTCATAGATACCTTTGCACCTAATCAGTAGCCGGTCTAATTTAAAATACGCACGTTGTTTGAAGTGAAATTGAGTCAATATTTTGGGAGTTCATGTTCAGGTAAGCTTGCTACTTTTCACTTTTAGCACTCGATGACCTGAATTCAATAACCAACAAAACCACCAACAAACTTTTTTTATTTAAAATCATAAATTTTTTACGTAGAATTACGTCTTACAACGCGATTTGTGTGGGGTCATTTATTACAATTTATTTCAAGGACATGAAACGTTTTTGAGTAATACTTTAGGGTATACCTGTAGCCTTTAATACTCATCGTTCAAAGATAATGTAAATGCTTAAATATCAGATATATTATGAGCTTAACGAATATATAATTTTAGATTTTGTCGCTATTTTATTAAAGTCAGAAAATAGCAAAATCTATGAAGAAAAAATAACATTTTCATATGAAAAAATCAATCATTAGCTGCTGATGTTGTGGCGGCAGATATCATTCATTTTATTTTGTTGTTTCTTCAAAGCTTTCGCTGGATTTAAAGACAATTCTTCTATAATTTTTGGCCTTTTTGCCAATCTATTCAAGGAATCTTTTTGTTCATTTGCTCATTTAATCCTGGTGAAGCATACTTTGATAACATGAACTCTTCACTCAAGGTCGTTTTGGATCTATGTCCTTTACTTTTGAGGATACTTTGCTAGATACATACATTGGAACTAATTTAAGAACTGCTTCGAAAATACTACGACATATATTAATTAACACCTCATAGTTACCTTTGCACCTAATCAGTAGCCGGTCTAATTTAAAATACGCACGTTGTTTGAAGTGAAATTGAGTCAATATTTTGGGAGTTCATGTTCAGGTAAGCTTGCTACTTTTCACTTTTAGCACTCGATGACCTGAATTCAATAACCAACAAAACCACCAACAAACTTTTTTTATTTAAAATCATAAATTTTTTACGTAGAATTACGTCTTACAACGCGATTTGTGTGGGGTCATTTATTACAATTTATTTCAAGGACATGAAACGTTTTTGAGTAATACTTTAGGGTATACCTGTAGCCTTTAATACTCATCGTTCAAAGATAATGTAAATGCTTAAATATCAGATATATTATGAGCTTAACGAATATATAATTTTAGATTTTGTCGCTATTTTATTAAAGTCAGAAAATAGCAAAATCTATGAAGAAAAAATAACATTTTCATATGAAAAAATCAATCATTAGCTGCTGATGTTGTGGCGGCAGATATCATTCATTTTATTTTGTTGTTTCTTCAAAGCTTTCGCTGGATTTAAAGACAATTCTTCTATAATTTTTGGCCTTTTTGCCAATCTATTCAAGGAATCTTTTTGTTCATTTGCTCATTTAATCCTGGTGAAGCATACTTTGACTACACTCAGGAAAAAAATGCTGTTTTATCAAACAAATCATGGGTTGAAATAACAGATTTAACTGTTAAATACCATCCAACAAATGAAACTTTAAAACCAACAGTAGGTTGACATGTGCTGAAATGTGCGTCTAGTACTCGAGTGGCCACGGTTCAAATCCGGCAAGGCCAACAAACAATTTTTTTTTTATTTAAAAAAATATTTTATATTTGCATTTATTTTTTTTTTTTTTGCAAGATTGTAAGCATTTTAATTTGAAGGTTATTTTTGACCAAACTATTAAGGAAACAGAATCATTATTATTTCAATTATTAAACTACAATTTTTGATACTTACACAGGTAGGGCTCGAACCCACGTCCCCCGACATGACAGTCTAGTGCACTTCCACTGAGCTATTGGCAACGATAATATATATATAGCAAAACACATCTAAAAACTTTTGCATAGGAAAAAAAGACAATTCAACAAAAACACAAAAATATTTCAACAGATGATTTTAACAGCACAAAAATACTTTGAAACGTTCATTCATCAAAGAAAATTGTTTACTTAAACGCAAATCATTTAATCGAACAGTGTTTTGAAATAACAGTAGCCGACTGTTAATATAACAGTTGATATTTTTCTGAGTGTACATGAACTCTTCACTCATGGTCGTTTTGGATCTATGTCCTTTACTTTTGAGGATACTTTGAGGAACTCAATGCGGTTCCGTTTTGTGTCAAACTCTTTCTTTATCACGGTGTTAGTGTTTGAACTCCCCTGAAAAGGCTGGACCGATTTTAATGATTTTTTTTTTTTATATTTGGTAGGTATGAGAATAGGTTGCAAATTATTTTCATCCTCTTATTAGCGAGTGGCATGGCACTTTTCGTCTATGAATCACACATCAATGAAACTCGGCACGAACTTACTATTGCGTCTTGTCCTTCGACTGTCAAATTTGAGCGATCTTAGGAAAGGGTGGCTTGGTACCGGCCATCAAATTAAATTTTTTCATATTGCATAGATTTGGAACAAAATGTGTATAACAATGAAACTTAGTATGAAGGAACTGATTGGCCAGGTTATTCAATTGTAAAACTGACACAAAAAAAAAAAAATAAAAGAAATTGGCCATTTCAGCCTTTGAAGGCACTTGACCGAGCTTCTTATGATCAATTGTGTTGCGTGTGTTATTAAATGTTTGCACACAATTAACCGAGAATTGAACCTACATGTTTTATGCCGACTTTGAAGGGCTAAAGTTCATGTTCTGAAGAAGCTTTACAGTGCATTATTTACTCTCTGAGGTTTACCATTGTCTGCAGATGGTGGTGACCAGTGCTGCCAGGTGTCAGCAAAAATAAATCCCCATTTTTGCATACACAAATAAAAATTTCCCCGTTTTTTTCTATGAGTTTCCCCTATTTTTTCCCCGTTTTTATATTTAGAAAATAGTTTCATTTTAATGTTATAAAAATTAAATAACTTCATTTAATTATAACAAAACTAAACACATAGATCCAGTACGTACGTATCCATAAAAAACATACAACAATTATAAGCGATCGATATTATCGATCGATATTTTCGATATTCGGAAAAGAACCTTAAGGGTCTGAGATCAACCTAACAATCATTGCAAAAATTGCTTAAATTTATTTTAAATATATACATTATTATTATAAAGACTTAAACATTCAGTATTTATATTAATTTCAAAACA
Source organism: Tetanocera ferruginea (assembly GCA_958299015.1). Classification (NCBI taxonomy): domain Eukaryota; kingdom Metazoa; phylum Arthropoda; class Insecta; order Diptera; family Sciomyzidae; genus Tetanocera; species Tetanocera ferruginea. The sequence continues at coordinate 24,937,481 of OY282644.1, read as the reverse complement.
TTTTTGAAATTTCATCAAAGATTTAGTGTTGAGAGTTCCGGATAGAGAACTTATCAAAAGAGTTATTTATTTTTGTTTTGCTTAAACCCTGCAGAAAAATGAACCAGATTTAGAAAAGTTCTGAACTAGTTCCAAAAAGGGATGGTACTGATCCCACTACAATACCGTTTTGCATTGAACGAACTGACGATTCTTACGGATTGATGTCATAGGAAAAGACAATTGCCTCTATAAACATTTCTTTTCCCTATATCTGTGCTAGTTCCATTGTGTTCCATAAACATAGCTGCATGTTTACCACTTTACTATTTTCATCGAATATGTTTGCGAAAGTTAAAAGATGTACAGAATCTAAATACAAAAAACGAGCCACAACACGTTTTGAACATGTATGTTTTTTATTTTGTTTGTGCCTGCTGTCAAAAAAAACTAAGAATATAAAAATAAATTCAAACTGTTCTATGCTGAGCGTCTTTTACACTACAATTTGACTAGAAATAAACTACTTGGTTTTTCCAATTGTCTCCAAAACAACTTCGGGAATTAACAGCGAAAAAGCCCTTTCAGCACATGCCGCCTTGGGGAAGGCAAAAACTAAACGAAACTAATTTTTTTTTTTAAACATGGAAACGTGTGGAAAATAAGAGGACAAGGGACCGACGATGAAAATGCTTTTTTAACAGATTTGGTAAATAAAGGCAAATAGCCTTAAAACTATCATTCGTAAACTCAAACTTTTAAAAAATTTCTTCGCAAGCGGCAATAAGGAATTGTCTACAAGATGACATAAGAAATTACATATTTTGCTTTGACAAGGTAGCTCTAAAATATAAAGCAAGGTTTATTTATATTTTCCCCATTTTTATCAATGTTTTCCCCGGCATCCCCATTTGAACGAAAAATCCCGAAAAACGGGGAAAATCCCGCCACCTGGCAGCTCTGGTGGTGACCGATCAGAAAAATTTTTTTATTGAAAAAACTGGGTATCGAACTCGGGCTCCGAGCATGCTAAGCCACACACTAAATCTGCACAAAACGGTCACCATAAAACTGACACGGTCATTGGAAAACGGGACGTGGCTCCACCCATACAATTAAAGTTCTCGATACAGAATAGTTATAGAAGTAAAAGTCACAGAACACTTAAACTCAGAATGGAATTACTATTTGGTGGTGTCCTGCTACTGTAAGGGGCATTGTACAAGGGTGTGAAATAATAGTCACATATTAAAGAAACTCAGTTTGGAGTACCTATTTGGTGATATCCTACTACTCGGAAATACTCGCAACTAAAGCGGGTATTGAACAAGGTGTGTGGCTCCGCCCATAAACGACAATTTTGTATAAGCGAAACTTTAACCCAAAAAAGTAAAGAGTTTTATACCAGCTATACATGCAATCATCACTATAAACTTTTTTCATCAGTTCTCAGAATTGTTCATCAGTTCTCTTTTCATTCGCCTCAGTGAATTTTTTTTTTTTTCAAGTTTAAAATAGAATTGAATATTTGTTCATTGCTCCATTATGTCGTTAACCGACTTCAAAAAGAAGGAGGGTTAGGCATAATTATTAAAAATTACGATCAATTAAGTGGGCGTTATTGGACAAAGGGGAGTGGCAATATTAGAAAAACTCTGTATCTCGAATAATATTGAGTGGATCCACGTCTTTAAATCTTTGTAGCATGTCTATAAAAAAATTATAGCATGCGCCAAAAAATTGTTTTACTGTTGTTCAACAGCAATAACTTTCGCTACATAAGGACGGTTTTTGGATCACGAGCAAAAAGCACAAAAAAGCAAATAACAGTTTTTAATAAACCAGCACTACACTTCCATTATATTCCGCTTTCTTTCTTCTGCGTGATAGTCAGGGTACACTGAATAAGGTAGCAGCAACATGGAGAGAGCGACTGCCGCAAATGTCAAAGCGAACTGCTTCAGCTGTTGTTGTTGTTGTTCTTTTTTCGAAGGCCAGTTGATTTTGACACTTTCGGATATGCGAAAGAGAGCACAGTCAGTTTTGCAGCAACCTTGTTATTCAACCATGGTGGTAGTGACAGTGCTTGTGTTTGACTCGAAGAGCCAAATGCGGAATAGAGAGAGTCTGAGTGCGCCCTTTTGATACGGTACGGTTTTTTCCATTCTCTGTGTTTGAACAGGGTGCAAAAAACTCCCTCATTAACGATTAAAAATTCAAACTTCTCATGATAACTCAATATACCCTAAACCTGAAAGGTCAGGGTATATTAACTTTGTGCAAACGTTTGTAACGCATAGAACGAAGCGAGTCCAGTATAGAAAAGTATATATATTCTTGATCAGCGTCACCACGTGAGTCGAGCTATCCATGTCCGTCTGTCCGTCTGTGTGTTGTCCGTATACACAGGATAAGAAGAAGGAGTTGAGATAATTGGATGAAACTTAGTACACATAGTCACATGAACCCAAGGATCTGCACTATTGAATATTTTTGGAATCCGCTCACGGGCACGCCTACCTCCCGTACAACGCGAAAATTGAAAACTGCATAACTCAGCTCATAATAAGCCTACAACAATAAAATTTGGTACGTATGTGTTTTATATCAACACAAAGATGTCTTTGAAAAATGGACGTTATCCGCTTACGGACACGCCCACCTCCCATACAAACCAAAAATTGAAAACGCCATAAATAAGCCTCTGTTTAACCTACAGAGCTAAAATTTGGCACATATGTTTTTTGTAACAAAACAAAGATAGTTTTGAAAAGTGGACATCATCCGCCCACGGACACGCCTACCTCCCATACAACGCGAAAACTCAAAACTGCATAACTCAGCTCATAATTAGCCAACTATAATAAAATTTAATTTGTATGTGTTTTATACAAGCATAAAGATGTCTTCGAAAAATGGACGTCATTCGCTCACGGACACGCCCACCTCCCATACAACCCAAAAATTGAAAACGCAATAAATAAGCCACTGTTTAACCTACAGAGCTAAAATTTAGCACGTATGTTTTTTATGACAAGACAAAGAAGTTTTTGAAAAATGGAATTAATCCGCTTACGGACACGCCTACCTCCCATACAACCCAAAAAGTTTTAAACTCAATAAATAAGGTTATGTTTGTCATAGAGAAATTCAATTTGGTATGCATGTATTTTATACCAAAACTAAGGTGTGTTCAAAAATTGGAAGTAATCCGTCCATGAATCCGCCCATCTCCCATAGCGAAAGCACAATAAAGGCATTAACTGTGAGCTACAGGAATAAAACTTGGTATGTGTTAATTTTGCATCAACATTTAAATGCATATTAAATATAGGCTTCATCCGCCCTTGGAGACGCCCATTTACAATAAAAATTTTTTGTTTTTGAAAAGTGGGTTTAGGGTATTTCATAGTCGGCCTAGACCGACTTTAGACTTTCTTTACTTGTTTTACGATTGTATTTAATCATGACAAATACTAAAGAAATCGAACGCTTACGAAAACATTGCCACTGCGTTCTCTCATGTGAGACTAAATGCTATGATTGTTTGCTCTCTCGCTCTACCTACTAACGATTACTTTTGCATGCTCTCTCATGAAAAATATGTATTCATAAAATCACTGCTTATTAACTCTCTCTTAAGTATTAAACATGATAAAATGCGATCGCAAAATGAGTTATCACGAAAAGATTGGATTTTTAATCATTCGTGAGCGTATTTTTCTAAGTTCATGGGTAAAGCGCAGATAGAAAAAAATCATTGAATTCAGTGTCTTGTGAACTTGTATGCTTGGTCAGTTTATTTAACAAATTGGCAGAGTATCAAGTATTGACAAAAAAAACATGTTGCCCATAGCAAAGGAAGAATTTTTTCCACGTTCCTTTTATCCTTTTATATGATAAAAAACTAAAGGCTAAAAAAACTTCGGCCTAAAGTAAAAAAAAAAAAATTAATTTCTTAAATGATGTGTTGGACTTGTAAGTGTAAAAACATTTTTATTAGAGTTTTTGATGATGTGCTTTATTTTAAGCAAATACTTTAAGCAAATATGTACTTGATAAATCTTTGATAACACGGTACAACACTCAAAAAATCCCAAAGGGTTTCTTAACGGTTTCTTCAGGTTTTGGGTTCGCTGAATCCGAATTTGAAATCATAATTTGCAAGCCACCCTAGGTTTTCGTGCTACAAGGGCTGGCAGAGCACTAACCTCCTCGTGTTAATGAAATCAATATGACTGAGCCCCATTATTTTTTCAAGAGGAACATTTTTTGCCTTGGAATCTATTCCCTCCTACACCTCCGTATGGAGGCTCCCATACTAATTTTATGATTTTTGTATATTTTTTATATGAAAATTTTATTTAAAAAAAAAAAAATTTTATTAATATTTTTTTTTATTATTAAAATACAAAAACTTTGCTCGACATTAATATTTTTTTTTATTTATTTATTTTATTATTTTTTTTTTAAGTTTATCTTTAATTAAATGTTTAGAATTCTACAGCTATACAGCTATCTCACGTGTTTATCAACCGATTTTGATGATTTTATTTTAAATGAATAAGAGTGCGGAGAAGAAGTGCACCATTTTTTTTTTTTTTTTAATTTGTTTTTTGCATTCCCTGCAAACATTTTTAATCGTCTGAGAATCTCCAGCGAATCGCTTGGAAGATGAAACGATCGACGGCGAGCTCTTCTGAGAGTCTTCCGGGAATCGCCGAATGTAAGCAGCTGAGGCCGGGAAGATTCGCCGGCGAATCGCTAAGAGGAGTCTTAAGCGATTCACCTGGAAGATTCGCCAACGAATCGCCGAGAAGAGTCTTAGGCGATTCGCCAGGAAGAGTCGCGAACGATTCGCTGAAAGGAGTCTTAAGCGATTCGCAAAAGAATGGCAGAAGGGGTTTTTGTTTGTCGCAGAGCATCGTTGTTGAATGTTACAAGTTGTTGCATGTTCGAACTAGCGGGCTCTTCAGACGTTGTTTTATCCCAGTTTCATGAAATTTTTTAAAAGTTAAATTTTTTGATTAGTTTAAACGATTTTTCAGAGACTGCTTCATATAACAATGATAGATTTTGAAAAGCTTTTTAAAAAGCAATCTTCCAACGATCGCCGGAATGAGCGAAAGAAGATTTTAAAATTTTTTTGAATCGCGCATTCATCCCTTGGGCGATCAAAAAGCGATCAATCTTCCAACGATCGCCGGAATGAGCGAAGGAAGATTTTGAACATTTTTTTGTCAATCGTGCATTCATCGCTTGGGCGATCGAAAAGCGATCCATCTTCCAACGATCGCCGAAATGAGCGAAAGAAGATTTTTAAATTTTTTGAGAATCGCCTATTCATCGCTTCGGCGATCGAAAAGCGATCAATTTTCCAAAGAACCCTTAGGTGAATCGCTAGCTTGTCGCCAAATCTTCTAATCTTCCAATCGTCTTCCAAATGTTTAGAGGGTTACTTTTATATCGAATCAACAGAGAATGTATGTGAAAAGGTCGAATTTTGGCCACTGTCGTACTCTTGTAGTTATAAATAGGCAAACAGAAAATTTGTCGACTTCCGAACATATTTTTTATGTTCAAAATTAGATTTTTTTTTCCAAAAATCATAAAATTTGTGTGTGCTTTCCTCTTTCGATTGCGAACGTTCGTTCGTCTGCTCTTAAATTTTTCGTCTGAAATGCACACACAAAGCAAAAAACGAACGAGGAAGAAATGCTCACCATCGAAAAAAATTCCATTCCTCACAATATGAGTTTCTCATTGAATTTAATGTTTTAAATGTGGCTTTAATGCTGAGACAGTGCGAAAAATTGTTTATTGTTGCATGTATAAAAATCATGAATGATTCGTGCTGCTCTTGTATTTTGAATGGCAGTTACGAAATTTTTTTTTTTTGTGCATGTGTCTTGTGCACGCATTTTATGAACTTTAAACATTAAGCTTATGTAATATTCATGCTCTCTTGTTCTTTTCTTATGTGTATTGTTTACATTGTTATCATGAATAGTTCATGTGACTCCTGTAACACTCATGTACCGGACCAAAATTCATGAATGTGATTCATGAAGCTCATGTAAAAGTTCATAATAATTGTGTACTTTTTGGTTTAGTTCGAGTTTTTTGCTCTACTTGACTAGACGCGAACTTGTCGCTCAAAAAAACTTTTATATTATAATAGTTGCTTGTACTTTGTAAAGTTTAATTTAATTTCAAGACTACATTTCAATAAATTATTTGTATCTCTTTCATTATTGTATGTCATATTTGCTGATTTAATGTGAAATCCATTTCCCAATTTATTTGGTTTTTTATGTTAGCAATTATTTTTTCTCTTTTTTTTGTTTCAAAGGATCTGTTGGTTAGTTTTTTATCTTATTCTTCTCTCTTTTATTAATTTAATTTCATCTCATTTCTTACTTCTTTACCTTTTTCTGATATTCTTAATATATTCTGGTTCTCTCATTTCAACCTGGTCTATCAGTCACACATATCGCTCGTGCTATCTTGAAAATTATCCCTGTGCTATTCAAAATTCCATGCATAATAAAACTACATTAAAACTCACATACATATATGAACATAAATACATGCATGTATAGTTGTATATGCTTATGTGTAATCTTACTTTGTCTATATATACATATGTGTGTTGATAACTCGATATCCTAGCGAATTCCCTTCCAAAAATGTTCCATTCCAACCAAAGCACACGGACTGACATACAACAAATCTTTAAAACATTTTCAAAAATATACTCTATTTCATATTCTAATGTGGTTTATGTCAATAATTTTGTTGTTGTTGTTGTTGTTGTGATTGCTGTCCCTAGAGTCTGTGAGGCCTGCGTTGATGGTAATGTTGTTGTTGTAGCAGTTGTTATTGTTTTGTTATTATCATCATTAGGATATGCAAAGCCAGTCCAATAACAACAACAACAGCAACAACGAGAACACAAAAAAGAAGTGTCATACTTATGCCAACTCTTTTTTGGCCTCAACTTTATCATCATATTTCATGAAAATCTCAACAAGAAGGACATGTTGCAAAACAAGGCATAAAATTATCCTGTCTATCACAGGATATATGTATAGCTATATTTAAATATGCTCTGGCTTGCATGTCAATTTATATGCATACAAATGTTCGAGCTGTAGCTAAATTTTAGCTTATTTGATTTGACATACTTCAATGTTTGATGTTGTTGTTGTTGAAGAGAAATCTCAGCGGTTGTACGTTGTTGATCCTTTGCTGATGCTGATGCTCTGCTGCTGTTATTTGCTGTTGGTTTTGCAGGCACAAATATGATGCCTGGTTTATGTTTGTGGCCAGTGTGCGAGAGTGTGTGCGGTGCGTTGTGTTTAAAATTGAATTAATTTGCATATGAAGCAGGCCACCAAACAAGTGGCTCGTGATTCGTTGTGATTTATTGCGTTTTGTTGTTTGATTTTTTGCCTTGTCATTGTTGTTTTTGTTGCTGTTGCGTGCGTGCGATTTTTAACTAACTTGTCAATTCAGTTTTGCCAACTTTTAGGCGCTATTGCTGGCAAAGTCAAAGTTCGCGCAATTTGTGGATAGCACAGTTTGTGTCATGAATTTTATGCTAGAGCATAATATTTCCTTATTAGTTTTTGATTTTTCCTTCCCCTCGCTTTGCATACAATGATAATATTTTGTTAGCTAGTTGTTTAGAGTGTTTTCTATGTGGTCTGCATATTAAATTTAAAGCATACTTTAAGGCATAACGTGTACGTTCAGAGTTTAAGTGAGTAAAAGCCGTTTTGAATTTAAAATTTCAAAAATTCGACATAAGTTAACTAGCTCTTGGATAATATACTCATATAAAAATAAGCTTTTATTGTCTACGCTTAGATTTAAGCTGAAAAATTAACTTTTCGTTGTTACGTTGCTTCATTTCTTGTAATTTTGCAAATGTTTTTCTGCTTGTTGCCTGATTTCAGCATAAAATTTTGACTATTTCAAAATTGCTCTCTACTTCCGCTTTAAGCAGCGGATTTCTGGTAATTCGTATAAATCAAACACTTCACTGACCTGATTAACCATTAAGACCCTAAAGCTTTTTCTACAATTTTTTTGTTTTTGCTCTCTACTTTTGAGCAACAATCCTCAATCATCTTGCCCTACCTATACTCCGCCCTTATTTTCAATAACATAAAGCAAATCCTTCAGGCAAACTTCAGCATTTCATTTCTCCTCCTCTCCCTAGTTTCAAGCTAAAACAATTTAAAAGGCTTTGCCATTCAAAGCCTGGCAAGTGAACCAAGTAAAAGCATGGTTTTCTTTTGATATATATATATTGTATTTTATTTTGTTACTTTGTTGTTTGTTGCTGCTGCTTACTTTACAAGCAACCCTGTTAGCGCTGCTTGTTACCTTCCTGTTGGGGCAAAAACTACCTTTTATTTAGTAAGGATTATATAAATCCTTCGAAGAAATAAATATAATTTACTGAGCTGGCCAGTGAAGCGTAAAAATGCACCCAACAAGTTTATGAGCTTTAGTGACATTTAGTAAATAAGCTCAAAGTTAATTGCATATGAAAGTAAGCCAAAAAGTATGCAGTCAGAAATGTTGTCAAATAAAGGCAAATTATTTTATTAAAATAATGAAGCTGAGCATGGAAATAGAAAAAGATCTTTGCTTTCGCTGAAACAAAAAAGTAGGTCAGCAAGTAGAACATCATTGCAAAGGTTCAATATGTGATTTTGAACCGGTTTTTCTTGTAAAATTAACAATTTTCTGATACGTATTGAAATTAATTCGTAATTCTTTGTACTTTTTGGGTTAATATTATTTTAAAAAATTACGCGAATAATAAGTTTACTCTCATCAAACTATGATAAAATATTCATTTACATAAGAGTGAAATGCAATGCATGTAGCCAAAAAATTTTCTGAGGTTTTTCTGCATCTTGATTTTTTTTTGTGCGACATAATTTTAGATTCTGACGAGTCTAAATATCAGTCTTTAGACGAATATTAATAAATATTTTTCTTTAGACGACTGATTTTTTTATGTAGAGTTACGTTTTACAGCGTGATTTGTATGGGGTCGTTTTTATATTTTTTTTCAAGCACATGAAACTTTTTTGAGTAATACTTTAGGGTATACCTACAGCCTTTACTACTCATCGTTCAAAGATAATATATATGCTTAAATATCAGATATATTGTGAACTTAACGAATATCTAGTTTTGATTTTGATCAGTTTTTTATGAAAGTCACAAAATAGCAAAATCTAAGAAGAAAAAATTAAATTTTTATATGAGAAAATCAATGATTAGCTGCTTATGTTGTGGCTGCTGCTTTCATTAGTTCGGCTTGTATTATTTTTGTTTTGTACGAATTGATTCACAGCATTAGTTGTCTACTCAACGTTAGAGGGCATAGAGGGCAATGCATATTGGGCGCATTGTGTTTTTATATGTAATACTGCCATAGTGTGCTGAGTGTACTCTATTTTAACGCAAGAGTTCAATTAACCTCTTTTCAACTCTGTCAATAAACTCAAAATGTCAAACTAAATGAAATGAGCTCTAAGAATTTAACATTTTGCTTGCTTCATATATTATGCTTGCTTATAATTTTTTTTTTCTGTTTTGTTCTCTATTAGAAATCCATAACTTGAGTGTTATCAGTTTATTTGTTAATCTTTGGAAGATAAATAAAAAAGATGCAAAATGGCCACAACAATCGAATCAGAGAGACAAAATAAAATAGACACTACTTAAACCAGGGACCGAAAATAACTGTTATTTTACAATTTTCAAATGAAAAAGACACAATGAAAAAATTGTCGAAGGAAATTTTCATACATACCATTATGATACAAATGGCCTTAGTTTCACGAATATAATGTGCCTTTTAAATTTCGACTGATTCTATTAAAGTTAAAAATTAACTGTTATTTTTTGCCTCTTATTTTTTCAGACAAAAATAATGGTTGCCTTTGACTTTTATTTTATCGGTCAAAAATAACAGTTATTTTGTGATTTTTTTTTTTTTAAATAACTGAAAATATCAGACGAATTTTTTTTTTTCTTGATGCTAAATAAATAAACTGTCCGTGCTATCAAAAAATCAAGGCACATCAAATCATATTCAGCATATAAAATCATGATTTCATGATTTTTTGACAAAATTTAATTTTCTTAAAATGTTGTTTTTCTATTTTTTAAAAAATTAATTAAATTCAAAAATAATTTTTTTGAAGGAAATCGCTTTATATTACCAATCAATCAAAAGTTATAGCCACGAACTTATTTTAACCATCTTGCCTATTCTGCAAATAATTATAGATAGTCAAACAAAAATTGGTCGAATTTTGATTATTATAAACAAGCCAAAAAAACATTGGCCGAATTTCGATAATTATATATAAATAAAAAAAATTGGTCATAAATACCAATTTTAAAACAAAAATTGCTTACATCTTTTTAAGAACATAACTAAAATCAGCTCAATAGAGCTCAAAACCATCTCAATGTTATTCCAGGGACCGTACTGATTATGGTTTTTATCGCAAAAGTCTCATTAACTGTCATTTTTTAACTGTTATTTTGTAACTTTTATTTTTTCCGACAAAAATAAAAGTTATTGTGTGCCTTATATTTTTTCGGGCAATTATAATAGTTACTTTTGACTTTTTTTTTTATTGGTCAAAAATAACAGTTATTTTCTGACTTTTTTTTTTTTGTTCAAAAATATCAGGCAATTTGTGTTTTTTCAAAGGCTGTTTTACCAACTAAAGAACTATTGATACTAATATTTTCGTCTCGTCGGTGCGCACAATTTACATATGGTATCAATAGTTTTATAATTGGTCAAGCGGCCTTTAAAAAAATACTAAGTGCCTGATATTCTTGACCGAAAAATAAAAGTCACAAAATAACTGTTATTTTTTACCGATAAAATCAAATTCAAAAGTAACGGTTATTTTTTTCCGAAAAAATAAAAGGCAAAAAATAACAGTTAATTTTTAACTTTTATAGAATCGGTCGAAAATTTAAAAGACCGTTAATATTCGTGAAGCTGAGGCCATTTGTAACATCATGGTATATTTGAAAAAGTCTTTCATCAATTTTTGCATTATGTCTTTTTCATTTAAAAATTGTAAAATAACAGTTATTTTCGCTCCCTGTGCTAATCACGTTCATAATTTATGCCAAAAACTGGACTTGAACATTTTTTTGATAATTTGTGCTAAAGACGTGTTATCTTGGACATGTTTGTAAAAAAAATAATTTTTTTGTTGTTGCACATCAAAAAAATGAACTACTGAACTATGTAATTCTCAGTTGGTTTTTGTTGCTGTTAGAATAAAAGTGTATAAAAGTGCAGAAAATAAATTAAAAAATTATATTTTCCTAACCAAATTGGATGAAGGAAAATCCTGTCTAAATGAATTTTTTAGCATGCGACAGTGAAAAACAACAAATTGACCATTTAAGCCATTGAAAAGACTTTGTGGACTTTCTAATGAACAATTGTGTTGTGTGTTTTATTAAATGTTTGCACACAATTGACCGAGAACTGCACCTACATATTTTATGCCGACTTCGAACGGCTAAAGTTCATGTTCTTAAGAAGCTTTACATGGCATTATTTACTCTCTGTTGTTTGCCATTGTCTGCAGAGAGGTGGTGGAGGGACCGATCAGAAAAATTTTTGTATTCAAAAACTTTTCGCCGCGATTGGAGTTCGAACTCGGGCTCCTAGCATGCTAAGCCAAAAACTTAACATGATGCCACGGTCACCATGCGACAATGAAACAAATTTTTAATTTGCTTGTCATCGTTATTTTTTTTTTTATGTTTGTTTGTTCGGTTTGTTTGGTGCTTCCAAACAATCCCAAAATTTCTTAAAATAGACAGATGAGAGCATATTCATTTTTTTATTAACAATCCATAAATAGCTAGCATTGGATACAAGTGAGCATCGTTTTTATTAGATAAACAATGTCAAAATGTGGTAAATTGGACACAAGTGAGCATATTAATTTTTATAAATAAATGATACATGATCAAAAAATCACAGACGCGTTCATTTTTTGATAAACAATCACAATAGTACTTGATATCAAGAACATTATGACTTAGCTTAGAATCACTACCAAAAATAATTGGTTTGTAATTGTTTTCAGGTCAAATTTCTCTTTGTGTTGGCTCAGCACTGGTTAACCTGATATGAGCATTTCCGCAGAAAAGTCTACCGTGACCAAAAAATTAAAAGTTAACCAACATTTTTTTTTACATGTATTATGAAAGAGAAATATTAAAAATGTATTTAATTAAGGAGTTCAAATTTTTCCCATGTTGTGATGGCAAGATATCGGGCTACCAAGTAAAAGTTAAAGTTTTGGTCAGTTTTGTTTATTTCTTTACAATTTCCATTTCTAAGAGTTATTGTGCAATTGCACTCTTATGCAAAACTTTTGCTACAACAACAACTAACCACAAAATAAATGCAAAAGAGCAAACAAATATCAATTAACGGTAAAATTTTGATTTGCTTTTAAAGATATTCTGAGGTAACGTCACGCCAGACAAAAAAGCAATAAGTGCAATTTTTTTCTACGCTGACGTTCAAAAGTGCGTGAAATTTTGCATTTTAATAAATTTTAATAAAATTAAGTAAATTTTATAAAAAAATCTTTAAGAAAAAAAATCGTTAATTTTATATTAAATTTGAAAAGTGAGTAACGTCACGCCACATTGCTCGAAGTTTGCGTAATTTCGTTACTGAATTTGGTTGCAGGTATTTTAGTGGAATTTTTTTTCCAACTTCTCATGGTCGATGGGGTAGGCGTTAAAAAAATATAATAAAACTTAACTTTATGTTTTATTTACGACAAATATTTTTTTAAAAAAAATTTTAACTTAAAATGTTCGAATGGAAACTTAAGTAACGTAACGCCAGTAACGTCACGCCAGATGACTTAGCCTAATAAAAACAAAAAGGAAAAAAGAGTTTTTTATTTGGTAACTAGCAAAATAAACTTATATTATTTCAAATTCTTCCAAATAAAGTTTTGTATAAAAAGTCTTGCCCAATTCGCAGAGTTTTGCAAATTTTCTAATCTTAGTCGAAAACCATTTCTGGTTTTTTGTAACGTCACGCCAGTGCATATTTTTGCTTATATCTTTTAATTCTTTGAGTCGATTGATATAATTTTTTTTTTACTTAATATAGTGCTACTTAATTACTATGCATATATAAAAAAAGTTTTTAAAACTTAGACTTCTTTATTCTTTTTTTTAATTCTTTCGTACAAAACGTACATAACGACAGTTTGGAAATGCACATTTACAAAAATAAGTTATATTTAGTCAAAGAATAAGTTCTTGGAATAAGTCAAAGAATAATTTCTTGGAAAAATTTAAAGTGAAAAATTTGAAGGTCAAATCATACAATCGATAGAATAAAATTTTTTTAAATTTTCCTTGATCACCGTGTACTGCAACAATTTTAACAAATAAAAGAATCGACTTGTTGGCAAAACTTGTTCACATGTTAAAGTAAAGTTTTTCTCTAGAACGTCAGGACTAGAAAATGAGTTTTTGTGTTGCACTCAAAATATTTTTTATCAACTTTTAGTTTTGTTACAATTTTTATTATTTACAACAAATATATAACCAGTTGAAAACTTTTTATTTTAAGTGCAAATGCCTCAGTGAGTAGCAAACAAATTTTAATCTAAATAAAAATAACTGTTCTATTTTATGCAATTTAAAAAAAAAAACTGTTCAACTTAATGCGACAAAATTTAAAATGTGCTTTTCGCTAATGATTTCGCTGCCACCGCCACGAACCAAACACAAGAACATTGTTGAATAATTATGCAGCCGCCTATAAATATGCTTCACAAAGCATATATTTTGTGCGCGACGCGCATGAAAAATGCTTTTGTGCACAATATTTTTTATAAAAATTGTTTTTTTTATATACATGTATGTATAATAAACTCAAACATAGGCACAAGGCGGCAGCTGAGTAACATATGTTTGTGTAGGCGTTGGTGGCAGTGTGTTGTGTTTGAATGTGTGTTTATGGAAAACCACATATGCAGCTGCAAAGCAGCGGTAACCTACCGCAGCGAAGTGTGAACAAAAGAGTTCGCGCCTAAAAGTAGGCAGCAACAGCATTTAATTTTTTTTTTTTTGCTATTTGCTGTTTTCTATGCAGCTAGCTAGCTCATCATGGTTGAGTGCGAATGAGCGTTGAGCAAGGCGTGCGCGTTTAACCGCAAAGTCAAATGCATAGAACCGCAAAAATGCACACCAAATGCAAGCACACATGCATGAGCGTGCAAACACATATTCAAACATTTCTTCAAGTTGTGTTTTGTCGACATGGCAGAGTTTTGTGAGTTTTCAAAGGCAAGCGAAGCAACATGCAGCTGCATGTTTTCTTGTGCTGCTACTTGTGGTTGCCTGCCTGTCTGCCTGTCTTTGTATGCTGCTGCAAGTAGCTGTTGTTGTTGTTGTTGTTGTTGCTGCTGCTTAGTTTGGTTAACCATTTCATCAACAGCAACAGCAGCAGCCACAACAATAGCAACAACAATATTTAATAAATATTTTATTAACATTTAGCAGCCGTTTGATTGTCTTGCAAATTAACTAATTACACATACAATGTCAAGCAATGTCTTTGGGTGGTAGTGTTTGTGTGTGTGTGTGTGCATAAGTGTGCGCTTGTCAGCTTTTCACTCACATATTCTTGCGGCATACAAATCAAGTGTAATTAATTTTGTTGCCTGCTGCGCGCATTCTTGTGGTTGAACAACATTTTAGCAACAATTAGAAATCATTAAATATGCTGTAGTAAAGTTTTGGAATTTCTATATGTGTGCGCGTGTGTGTGTGTGTGGGAGTATGTGTAAACTAAGATGTCAGCCAGCAAGTTCAGATTGCTCCTAATGGTATGCTAAAAAAATTGCTTAGATGAAGAAAGTAAAAATTCTTATTTTGTCATTAAGTTCTGAAGAGACATTTTGAAGTTGTTTTAAAATTAAAAAATATTAAAATTAAGCCACAAATTTTTATCTTTTAGCTCATAAAAAAATATACTCATACTTTTCAATAGCATTTCCCCCAAACAAAATAATAGCATTTCATATACATATCTAGCAGAGCAAGAAGCAAACCACTTTGCGCTGATTTTACAACAACAATAACAACAACAACAACAACAACAACAAATCATAAATAAAAAGTATTCTCTTTTTACTTGATTTTGCATAAAAAAAAATTTTGTATAACTGGTCATTTGCAAGTCAACAAAAAGCGTCCCTTTCACTTGTCAGCTAAGCGCTCGCTAGCCACACAACGCCTGCGGCTATGAACAAACTTTTATTTTGCATACTTTTTGGCTTTATTGCTCAAATCAAATTGCAGCGAGAAGCAAAAATAAAACAACTACAAGACTAACAGCTAAAGTATCTGCTATAAAAGCTACCTTTTTTTTATTTGCCGCTTATATTGTGGCAAGAGGGAAGGGAAAAAACACAATTTGTTGCTGATGACATTTTTATGATGAGACAAAAACAAAATGGAAAGTTGATGATAAAAAAAAAAAAAAACAGAAAAAGATTAAAACACAGCAAAAAATTTGCAATTTTATTTAATATCAAACCACAGCAAACACAGTCGTTATGATTAAAAAGCAATTCAAGGCGACATGCCTGGTATTAAGGCATAAAGTAAGAACCCAGTAGGGCGGCTGATGTGTTGTTGGTGTGAGCTATTGCTTGAAACGTAGAGTTGCTTGAAAAAAAAAAAAAAAAATGTTTAAGGCAGCAGCAGAGAATTGGCTGAATATTTAATGTGCATAATTTTTGAACACAAAATTAACAAAAATCAAAAATTTGCTGTTTGAAGTTCAAGCTGTTGCAAAGGCAGTGAAGTGCATGCTGAGCTTTTTAAAGCAGCTTTCAAGCCTTAATTTAACAAAATTTAAACAAAATAATAGAAGAATCTTATGTAACCAAGTTATGAGCAACATAAAATATATATAACGGTCACATGAAGCTTGACTTATTTCTTTGTAAAAAGAATTCTTTTTAATTCTGCAAAATTTATGGCTCATTAGCCGACTTAAGTTTAATGTGCTCTCTTAAAACACAGCAAAGTTCTTAAATACTTTATAAATTACAGCGCCTCAAAGTCAATAACAATACAAATAATACGGCAAAAATAGCAGCAACAACAATAAAGCACATAAAAATAACTTTAGTAACAAAAACAATAACAACTGCCAGGCTAGCAGAAACATGAAAATAACAGCAACAACAATACCAACAACAACAACAACAACAACAACAACAACAATGGCAACGGCAACGACAACGACAACATATCTCTTAACATGCTCAGTTGTTAAATAAATTTGCCATATTTTACAGCCTAAAAGTAGACAAAACTATTTGTTTTGTTGGCCGTGAGTTAGTGTTATTGTTGAGTTTTTCTTTTCTCTTTGCTGCTGTCTGTTGTTGTCACATGCTTAGCATAGTCACAACAACTAAAAACTCAGTAACTCACACACTTACATATATACTATACACACATATAACACACCCAATGTTAGTTATTTTATTGTTAATCTAACATTTTCTTCTTGGTTCTGCATTTATTTTTATGCTACATTTCCCTAAAGTCACATTCATGCAAAAATAATTGCTTTAGTATTTGTTACTTATTTGTTTTTGCCTATATATATATATATGTGGTGTTGGCTGTGTATATGTGTGTTTTTGTGCGAATTTGTTTTTGTTTGCTTATTTGTACAACTAAACATTTCTAATTGTTGTTTATTGCAGACTCTTAATGACCAACAATATAAATAAACTTTGCTCCAAAAGCCAGCAGGTCAGCCAAGTTCGGTTCAAACTTATTACATATTTGCAAAAAGTTAAGCCTAAAAGTATGCTTGTGCTGCTTCGAACTTTTAGGTCTTCTCTATTGCTTTCTAGTCACATACTTTGACATGATTTTATTAAACAAAAACTTTTAAACAACAACAACAATAACTTAGAACAAAATCAACACTACCAACAACCATAGCAACATCAATAACAACTATAACCTTAGATTTATTTAGTTTCAAGAAAATTATACCTAGATGTATGCTTTCTTTTTTTTTCACTTGCTTATTTCTGCTCATTGAGACAACTTATGCAAGTGTGTGACTTCGATAAAGATCAAAAAGTTTCAACGAATTGAGAACAATATCCTTTGTTCCTTACTGCAATATGTTTAGGAATAGGTATTTCCTATAGGTTAGGTTAGGCCAGAAGGGTTGTGAACCATTGAGGTGCTTTCGAGGGATTTTTGCTTCATTATGATTCCCTTATTTAAATATTTTTTAGCCATTTGACTGTGGTACCCAATAAGCTTGATGCTTTTTTTTAATGCTCGTTCACCGAACCGTCCTGTGATCTAGTCTAACAATGGTGTATTCACTAGCTCCTCCAAGTCTTTGAAAAATCTGTTTCCTGTAGTTATATCGGATTCTGTATATTTGGATATTCACAAAAAAAGATAGGTGATTGTTTTCGTTTCTAAGAGCTTCGACAAAAGTTTGGTGCTGTAATGTTAATCCTATTGGTCATGACACTGATAAAGCAGTGACCTGTTAGAACTCTTACCAGTGCCTGGATTTCCAGTTTCTAAGAGCAAGAGGCTCTTAGTTCTGTTCTCGTTTATTTCTGGACAGAGCCTTGTAGATATTATGCAGTCACTTCTAGAAGGCCGGTTTGTGTTGAGGTGGCTTTGAGGTCGATGCTTCTTTTGACGGCGTCTATTGGAATGTATTTACACGTCTGTCATGGTTCTGTGTTATCTATCGGTACTCCACTTTTTAGCAGTGATATTGTGGAAAGTCTATCCTCTTAGATTTGTACTTTTCTATACCATAAACCTGAAAGGTCAGGGTATATTAACTTTGTGTAAACGATTGTAACGCATAGAACGAAGCGAGTCCGGTATAGAAAAGTATATATATTCTTGATCAGCGTCACCACGTGAGTCGAGCTATCCATGTCCGTCCGTCCGTCCGTTCGTCCGTATACACAGGATAAGAAAAAGGAGTTCAGATAATTGAATGAAACTTGGTACACATGGTCACATGGACCCAAGGATCTGCACTATTGAATATTTTTGGAATATTCCCGTACAACGCGAAAATTGCAAACTGCATAACTCAGCTCATAATTAGCCTACAATAATAAAATTTGGTATGTATGTGTTTTATATCAACACAAAGATGTCTTTGAAAAATGGACGTCATCCGCTTACGGACACGCCCACCTCCCATACAACCCAAAAATTGAAAACGCAATAAATAAGCCTCTGTTTAACCTACAGAGCTAAAATTTGGCACATATGTTTTTTGTAACAAAACAAAGATAGTTTTGAAAAGTGGACATTATCCGCCCACGGACACGCCTATCTCTCGTACAACGCGAAAATTGAAAACTGCATAACTCAGCTCATAATTAGCCTACAACAATAAAATTTGGTATGTATGTGTTTTATATCAACACAAAGATGTCTTTGAAAAATGGACGTCATCTGCTTACGGACACGCCCACCTCCCATACAACCAAAAAATTGAAAACGCAATAAATAAGCCTCTGTTTAACCTACACAGCTAAAATTTGGCACATTTGTTTTTTGTAACAAAAAAAAGATAGTTTTGAAAGGTGGACATCAACCGCCCATGGACACGCCTATCTCCCATACAACGCGAAAATTGAAAACTGCATAACCCAGCTCATAATTAGCCAACTACAATAAAATTTGATTTGTATGTGTTTTATACAAACACAAAGATGTCTTCGAAAAATGGACGTCATGGACGCCCACCTCCGGTACAACCCAAAAATTGAAAACGCAATAAATAAGCCTCTGTTTAACCTACAGAGCTAAAATTTGGCACGTATGTTTTTTATGACAAGACAAAGATGGTTTTGAAAAATGAACGTCATCCGCCAACGGATACGCCTACCTCCCATACAACCCAAAAAGTTTTAAACTCAATAAATAAGGTTATGTTTGTCATAGAGAAATGGAATTTGGTATGCATGTATTTTATACCAAAACTAAGGTGTGTTCAAAAATTGGAAGTAATCCGTCCATGAATCCGCCATCTCCCATAGCGAAAGCACAATAAAGGCATTAACTGTGAGCTACAGGAATAAAACTTGGTATGTGTAAATTTTTCATCAACATTTAAATGCATATTAAATATAGGCTTCATCCGCCTTTGGAGACGCCCATTTACAATAAAAATTTTTTGTTTTTGAAAAGTGGGTTTAGGGTATTTCATAGTCGGCCTAGAAAGAAAGTCTTTACTTGTTTTTAATTATGACTTTTCTAAGGGATGGTTTTCTGAAACTCGACCACAAAAAAACAAACTTTTTTATTTATCTATAGCTTATGGTGTGTAGAATATGTTATCAAAGTGGTTTGGCTAAAAATTATTGCATAAGAATTAAATTCTTTTTATGAATATAATACTCAAAAAATCGTTGACCAAAGCTTAAAACGCTTATTTTGAAAAATAGCTATTTTCAAACTAGTCTCTACTATATCTTAACATATACTACTCTTATGACTTTTTATATAAATCTTACATTTCTGAAATGGTTTTTGAGCAATAAGTGCAGTTTATCACTTATTTTTGAGGAATAAGTGCAGCTTATAATATAAATAGCTGCTGCAAAAATAGTCAATGTTTAACACATTCTGGGCAATTTCAACCCATGAATACAGGATAAGGGTTAAAGAGTGAAAAATGTGTAAAACGTTAAAAAATACTTTTGTTATCGTTAATTTTTTTAAATAAATATTAAATATTAAAGTAAACAGTCAATTTAAGCTATCCTCCTGGACTCCTTTCAGCTCATAACTAAATTTAAATAAATCTGTAAGAGGTGAAGTTCTTATGGTTGTACCTCTTATACGAATTCAAAAAGTTTCTACAAATCCTTAATCATTTTTCAGCATAATAAATGATACATAAAAAACAAACGTCATGCTTCGCACCAAATATCACTCAAACTGTTCATTCTTGCTTTACAGTGCTTTCTATATACCAAAAAATGAACAGCCTGAAAGTAGGCACACAAAATGAATACGATATTTATCAGTAACGACACATTGACAACGACTGCAACATAAAAACATCGGTGTGATTGTAACAACGTTGTCATATTGTCTGCTACTTAATTATTTCGAAAGCGAACCGTCGTAGGATGGACTTTTATACTAGCCAAGAAATAAAATTAAAAGATGTATTCACGCTGCCTTGGGTTGTTGGGTAGATTGGCAAATACCAACATTTGTTTTTTTGTAAAAGTGCCATTGTACCCAAGTACCCATCTACCAATCTACTCTAGCTGACTCCCTGACTTGTTTGGGTAGATTGATTTCTTTTCAAATTGAGTACTTTTTTCATAGGCTATCACCTTTTCCAAAAGTAGGCAATAATTGTATTGACAAAAAACTAAAACAAAGTAAACAAATTATAAGTGAATAAAATAGACAAATGTGTTAAAATGAGTTAATTTAAAATTTTTGAGATAAAAATTATTAAATGCCGCAAAGTTCACGTTAAAAATTACTCAATATAAAATAAGTTTTTTACGCCCGTACAATGGCCTAAATTTTGCGCCCATAAAATGACATGAATAATATGGTGGCAACTCTTTTCTAGCTGTCACTCATCTCTCATCAGCTGTTATTCAACAAACTACTCAATTTCAGTTAAGGGTGCTCGTACCCAACTACCCAAGTCAATGTGAATACCCCTAATATATTTCGTTCGGGTCCTGAGGTTGGAATTTCTAAAAATCGCCATAAAGCAAAAAATTTTGTATGTTATCA
Organism: Tetanocera ferruginea; assembly: GCA_958299015.1. Taxonomy (NCBI): domain Eukaryota; kingdom Metazoa; phylum Arthropoda; class Insecta; order Diptera; family Sciomyzidae; genus Tetanocera; species Tetanocera ferruginea. Next base: position 24,916,595 of record OY282644.1, on the reverse strand, counting down.
TACTTTGCTTGTGTTCAAAAGCAACAAATATATGAATGTTTTTAATATAAAAGATTGGATGCACCATCAAAATAAAGGGTGTTGTTTTCGTGGTAAAGACCTTTGAAATGGAACAAAACTAGGATGAATTTTTAAAATTGACATGAATTTAACTTTATTCAAAAGATAATCTTTTGGCACTATAATTTAATAATGATTTGTGTCATATGACCGCCACAGCTGGCTCGGACGTAATCTAATCTAGAGGTCCCATTTTCAATTACTTTTTCCAACATTTGTGGCCATATATCGGCAATAATGCGGCGAATGTTGTTCTCCAAATGGTGTATCGTTTCGGACATGTTGGCGTAGACTAGTGACTTCACATATCCACAAAGAATATAGTTTAGCGACGCTAAATCGCACGATCTTGAAGACTAATTCACAGGTCCTGAACGTGAAATTATGCGGCAACAAAACGTTACCTTCAGTTAATCAATTGTGACACCGTCTTGTTGAAACCACAGCTCCTGTACATCATGGTTGTTCAACTGAGGAACAAAAAAGTCAACAATCATGGCTCTATAGCGCAGTTCATGGCATCAAAACTTATCGTTTTTCAAGAAGTACGCACCAATGATTCCACCAGACCATAAATCACACCAAACAGTCAGTTTTTCTGGATGTAACGGTGTCTCAATATACACTTAAGGATTATCTTGACGTTTATTGATGAAGTCATTCAACCAAAAGCGAGCTTCATCGCTGAACAAAATATTCTTATGAAAATCTGGATCAACGACAATCTTGTTTTGGGCCCATTCACCAAATCTACGCCTTGATAGGTGATCGTTGTAAACACGCAAGCCAAGATTTTTCCGCAAAATCTTCTATAACATGGATGGATACATATCTAATTCCTGTGCACGATAGCGAATAGACTGATTCGGGTCTTGCTCTTCGTTATGCTCTACAACAGCAATGGCTTCTTTTGTACTGCACTGTATGACGTCTCTAGGGATGCTTATTATAATTTAGAACAAGCGTGATGTAAAAACGGTCCAAGTTAGTCGAATTAACTGCTTTTATGGATGATTATGTTGACCGTATTGACCGGACGTATTGTGCGATACGTTTTTCGAACAGAACCATTATTCTCAAAATAAATTTGCACAATTTGGAAGAATTGTTCAGGCGTCAATCTATTCATGTTGAAATGCCAAACCAAAGTTAACACAAATCACTTGACAGCTGACAAAATGGCCACCAGCTAAAACAGTGTTGCCAACTTAAAGTTTTTTGCCTCTAAAAAATTACCTTTTATAAACGTATATCATGCGTCGCACTAATATACTTAAGCATTACTCCACTTGTTCGAGCTCAGTGGAACATCTGACGTTATCACAGCCACCAGATGATGCACTCCAGGAGGTGTTCTATAACTTTTTTTCTGGACATTGGTCGTTTATAAACTACTCGAAAAGCTAGACAACCAAGGCTTTGCCACTAGAAGATATAAGGATGATTTGGTTAATGCAAGGCTGAGCTGTCATGGGGTAACAATATGGGACATAATGCAAAGTGTCCTACGCATAACAAAAAGATAGTGACAGGCTAAACTATAAATTCTGAAAAAACCATACTAAAGGGTCCGCCAAATAACTTTTTTTTTTGAAAATGCTATAAAAAAAACTACTGAATATTTTCTCAAATTTATTTTTTTATTTGAATGTACAATCCTTCCGGTTAATAATGGAAAATAATTTCATTCAAATGACTGCCTCGGCTGGCCATGCAGTAGCCTACACGATCGGTCCAATTTTTAAGCACATTATCGATTGTGTGCAGCTGATTTCACCAATGGCTTCACGAATATTGTCCTTTAAAGCGTCAATTGTCTCTGGCTTGTCGGCGTAACACTTATCTTTGAGGGCACCCCACAAATAAAAGTCCAACGGTGTCAAATCGCAGCTCCGAGATGGCCAAACGACATCAGCTCTGTGGCTAATAATGCGATCTTCAAAAACAGGGTGCAAAACATCGAGTGTAGCTTCGGCTGTGTGGCACGTAGCGCCGTCCTGTTGAAACCAAATGTTGCCAATATCCTCCTCTTGAATTTTTGTGAACAAAAATTCATTCAACATGGCCCGATAACGATGGCCATTGACTGTAACGGCCACTCCTTGCTCATTTTCGAAGAAAAATGGCCCAATTATGCCTTTGGTCCAAAATCCGCACCAAACAGTGACTCGTTTTGGGTGCATCGGCTTTGCCATGTATGCGTGCGAGTTTTCTGTGCCCAAATGCGACAATTTTGCTTGTTTACATAGCCACCAAGATTAAAATGAGCTTCATCTGAAAAGATGATTTTTTTGGCAAAATCGGCATCTTCTGTAAGTCGATTGCAGGCCCACTCAGCGAAGCGAAAACGCATTGGATGGTCTGTTGGCTTCAACTTCTGAACCAATTGGACTTTGAATGACGTCATACCAAGCTTTTCATGCAGAATTCGTCTCAATGATGTCTCCGAAATGTTCAATTGTTGAGAACGACGGTGAATTAATGTTGATGCCGCTGCACGCACACTTTCTGTCACAGCAGCAATATTCTCGGGTGTACGCACTGTTTTTGGCTTTTCACGCTTTGGTTTATCGATTAGGATGCCAGTTTCTTTCACTTTTTTCACAAGATAACGAACATAAGGAGCTGACGGTGCTTCTGTTCTTCCAAAATCCGGACGCAATTTTCGCACACATTCTGCAACATTACTATGATTTTCAAAGTAATGTCGCAATATTTCCCAGCGTTGTTCAAGCGTATAGACAACCATATTCGTTCAGCGGAAGGATATAACTAATTATCTATCAAATCAGATATGTGCTAAGTTTTACCATTCACGAAATAAGCACTAGTTGAAAAAAAAACGTTAGATGGCGGACCCTTTAGTACCTTTCTCTAGAAAGAGACGCTAACATCTTACAAAGCCCTAAACGCAATAATAATTGATTTTTCATGTCTTCAAGTACATAGGAGCGACTTTTGATAAAAATCTTCTTTAGAACACTCACTTGACAAATACTTATGGCAAATCTGCATGTGCAAAGGACTTCTGAAGATTCAAAAATCATTCTATAACGACCTCTTTTTAAAAATTCTTGATAGGACGTTAGCGAAACTAATTCTCTCGATGTGATTAAAGATAATTATTCCTAACAGGCAAATGTGGATTAATGATTGGTTAATACCTGAATCAGGTTCACAGTTATTGCATATTTGCTGATGGGTCCAAACTAGAAAATGGCGAAACAGGATCAGGGGTGTATGTTCCATATTCCAAAAAGCAATTTCAATAAGCTGTACTCCCATCATAATCCAAGTGGAAACATATGCTTTTGAAGTATGTGTCCGGGAATGTCTCCGTGAGAAAACTATGGAATCGCATGCCTATATACCCTCAAGCATTCGAGCTTGATTTAAAACTTGTCTTTGATTGTGTTTGAAATCACTGAATGCATTGATACAAAATAATAATATAGAAATATGGTAACTAACAGGACTTGAAGTATTAGAAGGTCATGAAAACTGCCGACTGCAGACTGCCTTTCCAAAAAGAAAGCATATCTGTCCCTAATTGGGCCTGGACCATTTTGTAGTTTGTCAAAAGGCTAACTTTTGGAAAACGTTAGGACTTGCTTTGTACCTCTAGACAAATTTCAATGGACAGAGACAAGCAAAGAAATTGTTAACTCTACTGAGAAAAAATCAATACGTATAGGATACGTGTGGCGGTTTTATGTAAAATACTACAAGGAACATTTTTGAGGGACATATTCACCCTTCAACTAAGAAATATGTTGCTTTAATTTATACTATCAGTCACTATACCAAATAAAGCACGATAAGGAAAGATGACTACATACATATTTGGCTTTTAAAGCAAGCATTTATTTATTTTTTAAGCTCTAGACATTTCTATATCGTTATCAAACCAGCATTTTGATCGGATATTAAATAATAGAAAATTAGAAATATTATTAAAAAATAGATACTCTTGCCTTTAAAAGCGTTCTTCAATAGGTGGACATATCTGATTTTTGTTTTTTTAGCTTTGAACCAAGGATATCAGGTGTCAAGCTCATTCAGTCAAGTCTGCATTGGTTCGAAAATGGGAAGATAGATAAGTAGGACAGAGAGGGTAATCAAGAGAAACAAGTTTAGAATGTTCTAGAGTGGCGAAATGCTATATCAACATTCGAATTGGAATCTGAGGCAAGTGTTATGCCTTTACCTCAGTCAATTCGAGTTATCAAGCAATCTCATTCCACAAACATCTCTACCACCAACTACAACTTCCAAAGTCGTTGTAGTGATGAATTTTTAAGTTCAATTGAATAGAAATAAGGAAAGAATTAAAGAAAGATAATAGCGTAGGATCATGGCTAAACCGGGATTCGAACCGGGAACATCTGGGTTAGCAGTCAAGCACGCTTACCACTTGAATACCGAGGCCCCATGTTGAATAAGCTTTCTTATATCAGGAAAAATCTTTGGTAATAAAAAAGATACTTTTTTTTTTAATTTATTCGGGATGGTTATTTATTGACAAAAACCAAAAAGTGAAATTTGAAGCAATCATACCTTCTTTTATTATTGTTAAGTTTTGGAAACAATGTTTTAGAAAAAACACTTAAGAATGTTTTTACCATACCAAGATTTATATGCCATGGAATAAAAAAGCTTTTTCAGTTGGTATCCGCTTGGTTGGTATTTTCAATTGGTATGAAAATCATGTGGAAATCGTATCATTATTCCAAGTACTGCTCTATAATGAAGCACACTGTATTTATATGGTGCGTACAAGATCAATCAGCATAGAAGCCTACTTGTACTTTATCAATCGTCAAGTAGAGGTGATTTTTCTTTACTTGGTAAAGATATATTCGGAATGTGCATTAAAAGCCGTTCCATTTGTAAGCGACTTCATATCTATTATACACTGAACCAAAACAGTACACAATAGTTATTCATTTTTATATGATTTCCATGAATCGCATTCATGAATTTCGGTCCAGAAACCAATAACATGAGTCACATGAACTATCTCGGTTATCAATGTACAAAAAACACAAATGAAAATAATAGTAACAATAATAATAATATAAATTATTCCATAATAATTTATATTATTATATTATATTATTTTCATTATTAATAAAAATTAATAAGCAAGAAGCATTCATAAATTATAAATTTTGTACATCGACTTTCATGTACAAATGGGTTCATGTACCATTAATAATTTCAAAAGGGAACTAAATTACAAGTGACAATGAAGCATTCATAAATTTTGTTAATAAAATTTATAAAATTCATGTACAAATACGAGTAGAACAAGAACAGTTCATTAGAAAAGTGACAAAAATGCATCAATCTTGTGTAAATAAACAAGAAAAACGTGAAATCGTTTATGAGTTTAGTGATCAAAATTCATATATTTCATGTACAAATTCAAGGTTAACAAGAAAAGTTAATTAGATAAGCGTCAAAAATGCTTGAAACTCATTTACTTATACAATGGAAGCGTGAACTTCTTTATATATTTATTGTCCAAAATTCATATTTCCTCTGTATATAAGAACGGGTCGGTCTTCTCTGCGTTGCTTTTTAATTTGGTCTAGGAAGAGACTTTATTACTACGACTTTTCGGCATTGAAGCTGTGTGGATTATCGATGGTGAAGACTTGACTAACTTTGTGGCAGAGTTAGTGCTGGTACGTAATTCTCTTCTGACCCGACCCGATTCGTTTTGGAAATGTTTGCAAAACTCCATTTCATATTTCAACTAATCACTGTTCTGCTCTATTTTGGCATTTAGGTCAACAATCGCTATAGTTATTTCTCTCTAGATTAGATCGTTGCAGTTGGCTTGTAATCGACTATAGAAGGCATTCTTTTCGCTGTGGTTGTGTTATTGTTAAATTTAAGCTCTATTCCGAAATCTCGCATTGAAAAATCTTTTTGAAATTTTTGACCATGATTCATATATGAAATTGTTGACTTCTGGTGTCAATAGGTATTCAACGCCAGATTCATGGTATAATCTGTGAATATGTGTAGATTCAACAATAACTGTTGGAGATTTTAACTCTACATAATTTCTTTAAATTTTTTAAAAAATTATTTTCGAATTGCTTTGGGTCTCTACCATAGTTAAGCTGCCTTTGTGCAAACTAAAAATGCACACAACTGGCTTATTTTCATTGTTCAAATTCTGCATTTTTGCAACCATTTCCTTTGAAAAATCTTACAACAGCTCGAGCAGAAAAACGTACTGCTGCCAAAATTCAGTTGTCTAATAAACCAGCAACGAATTAAGCCAAAGGCTAAAAAGCAGTCAAAAACATGGATGCATGTATTTATTGCTCAACGCAGAGAAAGAGCTTAACGCGCCATTGGATTTTTGCATGCACAGCGCAGCGTATTCAAATTCTTGTTAGAATGCAAAAACAAAAAAAAAAAAAACGAAACAGTACTAGTCGATAGGAACCAAATGCTGCTGGCAATAATAGCAACAACAACTACAACAACAACAACAACTATAGCAACCTGAACTAAACACCAACCAAGCGACTTCCAATGTTAAAAAGCAGTCACCAAAATCCTCATAAGCACTTAAAACAAAAAAAAAAAATCGCACAAAAGTATGCAGCAAAGTATCGAAAGATCCAGCAAATCACAGTCAATATATAACAGCAACTAAGCGGCCATAAAGCAAGGCGCTGAAAGGGTCAAAAACGTTGTTGCGCTAGAGCGGCAGCAGCGATTGCCCCCAAAAGCAGCACAAAACAACACACAACAGGACAAATGCTGCTGTTACAGTTCGAAGGACATGCGGAATGTGAATGCAATGCGCAGCGCTGTGATACGATTCGATTATATGGCTAGAATAAGCGTAAACGTGGCTAACAAGATTCGTTTTCATTTCGCTGGACACTCGTACAGTTCAGGCGGATTTGCCTTGAGTTCATGTGAATTGTGTTTGTGAGTTGTTTTTTTTTTTTTTTTTTTTTTTTTGTTCTGTCGTCCTAGCAACATGAACAGCATTTTAAGCCCCCACCAGGGATTCCTTAATTGGATTTTAAAGCACTCACATGCTATGCTGAACACATGCACTGCTTATGGAGTGAAGGCTATACACAAAATCACATGGAATTGAACCCAAAGCGCCGTTATATAGAGTGTAGCAAGTTGTGATTGGAAGAGTGACCAGCAGCGTTACGTATACAAAAACAAGTACATCAACAACAACAACACCGACAACATCAACTGGACTCTCAATATTTGGCGTGCATTTCTCTGTGTGTATACTTGTATCTATCTATGTATGTGTACAATTTCGTTAACATTGCCTCGAGGCGTTGCCAATGTCGCGCTGCAGCTGTTGTACTGTAGCTTAATTTTGCAGCTTTCGTTGTTATGAAAATTTCATGTTGTTGCTGGTTTTTGTTTTTTTTTTTCTGTGTATATTTTTTTCATAAAAATTTACTAGCTTCCAGCAGCATGTTACAGTGATGAGCAATGCAAAAAATTCTTATTTTTTCCATTCCCTACTCTGCTATACATACGTTAATACATATGAGTGATCTCTGTGAGTTGATGTTGCTGCAGTTAATGCTGCTTGCTATTGTTTTACTGTACTGGGCAGGGTGGCAACGGGCTGCATAGCTCATCAAATTGCATTATGCTTTATGCAGCTGTGATTTTAAGTTAATTTTTCCTCATTTATGCAATATTTAGGTTAATTGATTGTGTTTTTTTTCTGCATCACTGCAGTTTACATCGCCACTTTTAGCTGTAAGCAAGAATGTGAAATGGTTTTTCAATAATTTTTATTGGCAATGAATCTATAGCCTTCAACTTACACTCTCACATTCAAACTTTTATTATTTCAAATAGTATCAAAATCTAGTCCTTTGGCTGGTTGGAGCCAATTTCATCACACACATCACACACATTTTCTGTACATACTTTCAGGCTGAACATTTCTTCCATAAAGTTTGAAAAGCATGTTTATAGCCTAAACATACAGTTTGATAGATACACGGTGCGAAGCTTTACTAAAAAAATAGAATTTATTTAGTGTGCATACTTGCAGGCTGAATATTTCTTCGTATAATAAAAGCATTAAAGAATGCACAGTTTGAGCGATATCAGGTGCGGCGTGTGACACTTGCGTTTTATATATGAAGTTGTTAACAAAATTCTTAAAGATTTGATGGGTTCTCCTTCGGACAGTTTTTAAGTTCAATATTTCAATTAAGAAAATAAATAAAGAACATTCAATAAAGAACATTTTCGCTGCTTGTTAAAGATTGTTAAAACAAGAGTAGGTTTTTTCTTCCTTGTGTTTTTATAAGCAAAACTACATAAATTAAAAATTGTACGCCTTTTTTGGCATTAAATGTGTTCTAGTTTTAATAACGTGCTTCATACACGTTTCTTAGACTTTCAAGCATAATATATATTCTCATCTCTAGCCAAAGCTTTTTCAATAGAAATAAATTGTTCTGGTCTACAGTAATTTTTAATTTGTAAGGGTTTGCACTAGAAAAAATTCCTAGAAAAAATCCTTTTTCTTTGTTTTTCTTTAAGCACAAAAACCAATGATTTTTCTAAAAAAATTTTTCTCTTTATTAATACAAAAAAACATTTTAAAAAAATACCTTTATTTGAGTTCCTTGTACAATAGATTTATTATGTCACGGTGCAAATGATCCAAATTAAATATGCCATTTATGTCAAAATATTTGGAATTTTTTTGTAGTTGATTGGGTCTTCTTATGGTTTATTTTCTATAAGTTCTATGTACTAAATAGTGTTGTCATATGGTTAAGTGAATTCTTAATAGGTCTGGCCAAAGCAGTACTGAACAAAACGACGCTTCAGGCACTCTCTGATGTAAATTTCGGACTTGATGTCATAAATAAATTCCTAACTTCGAATGCCACAGTTACGAATGGTCTACCGAACCATTTATATCTTAGAAAATTTGGTATGCGTTTTTGTTCGAAGATACTACACAGCAGTAAAATATTCATATTCAGAAAGTTGCTTGGTTACGCGGTTAAAATCGGTCAGGAACTCGTGATTTAGCTTTTGAGACCTCTTCTTAGGAGTCATTCATAAACTACGTTAAATAAAAAAAATTCCCAATTAAGGAGATGGAAGGTGCTTTGAAATACTCTACCATAAGCTATGGAAAGGGGGCTACGGGTTCAGATATTGTATAGACACCAAAAATTAAGAAAAAATTCGAAAATGTTATTATAAATAACACCCCATTCCGAAACAGTTTCACATCCTTACCTTCTTCATGAAATGTTTACCGTCTTCATATTAAAACAAAAAATAAAACAAATTGGCCATTTCAGTCCTTGAAAATCGATCAGAAAAATTTGTTATTGTAAAAACCTTTCCGCCGTGACTGGGGATTGAACTCGGGCTCTGAGCATGCTAAAGTCACACACTTAACCTGCATGCCACGATCACCACATCGTCATGTTAGACCGTCTTAATTTATGGTTTTCTATTGACGGTTAAGTTATCTGCACGTATGTCTTCAATATCTATTTGGCATACCTTCCCTATCTAGTCATATGTCTGAAAAATTTGGATCATTGTAATTGCGACGATTTTTAACGTTAATGGCTGAATGTTCTCGAACTAAAGAGATTCCATAAACGGAAAGAATCAATTTATTTTGAGATTGATTCTGAGCTTAGCCATAATATTCTTGAAATCAAACTTCAATGTGATTATTTATTAAAAAAATAACACGCTCAATTGTGCATAATGTATGTGATTTTTGGATTGTTCGCTTAGTAACTAATATGCTAACTTGTGCACAATTTATGACATTTTGATTCCGATTATAAAAAAAAACACATGCTCATTTGTGTGCAATGCATGTCATTTATAGAGTGTGAATAAAATATGTTTTCATATGTCTAATCTAAAAAAATTTTGCGATGTGACATTTTTTGAATTTTAATAATATTAGGCAAAAGATGACAAATGTAAGGGGCTCAGGCATCAAAGGATCTGAACAAAGAAAAAAATAACGATGACCAGACACAAATCAATCCAATTATCTTATCCAATTTGGACATTTATTTTATCCAATTTGGACAGGAAAATATAATTTTTAATTTATGTTTTTATACACAAAAACATAATACTTTTATACTTTTATACTTTTATACACTTTTGTACTAACAGCAACAAAAACCAACTGAGAATTATGTCATTAGGTTGCTCATTTTTTTGATGAGCAAAAACTAAACAACAACAAAAACTAATTTTTATGATCAAGCCCATGATGACACTTATTAAGCTCAAATTGACGTGTTTATCAAAAAAAAATTTCAAGCCCAATTTCTGGCATAAACTGCGTACGTGAATAGCTTGTTTTGAGAAGGTTTTGCGCTCTATTGAGCTTTTTTCATTTACGAACGCTTTGAGCTTGATTTTAGTCCATTTTTTCTTTCGGTGTAATACAAGTACTCTGCATAAAACAGAAGAAATTGTTTTGTTCTTTTATTCGACATCATGATTTAAAGTACGAAATTTTTGTATTGTATAGGACCATCAGGATTTAAAGTTGTGGCACGTAGAGAGTTTTACAATATTATGATCCAGTGCGAAGGTAACCACACTCAGAAAAAAGTGTCTCGGAATATGATAAAAAAGGCATCATATTTAGAGAAAAATGGTATAGACTTTGCTCCAGAGAATGCTATTCTCTAATTGCGATACTAAAAATTCTCTAAAAATGATAAAAAGCTACCATGAAATAGAAAAATATATCATTTTTAGAGAAAAATACTTTCTTTTTTGAGAAAATATTTGTTTTTATTGAAGAAAATACTTCTCATAGTGAATTTTTTCTCAAAATATAAGAAAAGTTTTTCATTTTCAATAAAATTTCTCTATAAATGAGAAATTTTTTGTGCGAGAAAAATACTTATCATTATTAGAGACATTGAAATGTTTCCATTTCCTAGAAGTAAAGAAATATTTCTACGAAAATGTGAAAATTTATTCTAATTGAAGAAAATTTTATTTGAAAAAGAGAAAATTGCTATTATCAAAAATAGAGAAATTTTTTACCGGAGCAAGGTATGTGTTTTTTTCTCAGTGCAATTCAATAGAAAATAAAGTTTTGCGGAAAATCTATTGAGGGGGTTTTCTCAAAGGCTGAGGTATGACTCAGCCGCTCCAGGGTCAAACGAAGGACCCTCGAACCTCCGTTTAATAACAAGACTTGTTGGTTTTAATATTTCAAGTACAATCAGTTTTATTGAATAATCTATATGATTAATTATGAATATATATGTATATATATTTTGTACATAAGTCTGTTTCAATACACAACAACAATCATTCGTGGATATCAAGCTATAATTTTCCAACAATTGCCCTCTCTGGCTCTGCCTCGGTGATTACTGGTTCTGGTTCGGTGATACTCGGTATTCGGTGCTTGGATAAATATCGGTGATTGTGTTCGTGGCGAGTTTATGCGACTTGGCTTAGACAGAGCTCGACAGAGTGCGTTGGATTTAGAAAATACACTCTTACTGTTAAATGATTATATACAAAAGTACCATACATACATCTTTTGCAGCATTAAATTATACAATGTAATTTATGTATTAATGTATTAATATTAATAATGTATTAATGTATTAATTAAATAAGATAAATATATATTTACATTTCTCAAGTAGTGTAAATAACATATATACATATTTTTTTTCAATAATAAATATATCATAACCTTTCTTCATATAATATCTAATCGGTTGCTTAACGATAAGTATTCGGGAGGATAGCCGACTGACCAAAGCCGCGGTGGAGTCCAACCCAAACACGACAAGCTAAGTATTCGGAGGGATAGCCGACTGACCGAAGCCGTGGTGAAATCCGACCAAATACGACAGTCACTATTACGGAGTATTCGGGAGGATATCCGACTGACCGAAGCCGCGGTGAAGTCCAACCCAAACACGAATAGCTAATTATTCGGAGGGATAGACGACTGACCGAAGCCGCGGTGAAGTCCGACCAAATACGACAATCACAACTACGGAGTATTCGGGAGGATAGCCAACCGACCGAAGTCGCGGTAAAGTCCAACCCAAACACGACAAGCTAAGTATTCGGAGGGATATCCGATCAACCAAAGCCGACGGTGAAGTCCGACCGAGTGCAACAATAACAACTATAAAGTATTCGGGAGGATATCCGACTGACCGAAGCCGCGGTGAAGCCCAACCGAGTGCAAAATACGGAATCTAACTACTATGTATGCATCAAGCAACCCGCCTCTCGGTGTTTTGCTTAAAAGAGTGAGTTTACTCGTTGCAAAGTAAAAGACGGACAAGGCATTACGCCTTCGAGCCGCCCTCACTGCGAACACAGTTGGCTACTCTTAAATAATTTATTTACAGAACGTGTTGTGAATTATATTGCATGCTATACAAATGCTGCCTATAGGTGATGGCTGCTTTTTCATGCGTTGGTTGTGCTGGCTGCTTGGCTATGTGTTGACTGTGTGGGTCTAACTTGTTGTGATGTTTTTGTTGTTATATATACTATGCTGGCAGGTATTCGTTGTGTTCAACTTATAGATTTTGTAACGCCGTTACAATCTTTTTATAAAAAACCAAAGCTATACGATTAAACAAAATGAAGAATTGCGATAAATTTTAAAAACTTCCTGATTTGACCACAAAAAAATTATATTTTTCACTAAAATGTACATCGTTGTTCAATTCCATGAAAATATCTTTCTAAAATGTCTTTGAAGAATGTGCTTCATCAAAAACTTTCTTTTCTAGAGCATTATTAGTGAAACAACCTCCTATAAACTGCAAATAAGCCCAAAGCTGCCCAGGGGCTCAATATAGACCCCCACTTGCCATACATTTTGTTGCTTGTTTTTGCATTCCCTATAATTTAAAATCATAAAATAACTTTGTTCAACTCAATTGCTCTGGATAGTCCACTGTGCGTGGGTTATGAATGACCCCTTAGCTTGAGCGACTTTTTCTTCTGACCGAATCAGGTAGTTTTGCAGTTTTTAACTCCTGTAACGACTTCCTGTGAATACCATAAAAAAAAAATATTTTATATGTGCTTAAGAAAAAATATATTCGAAATATATCGATTTTTTGGGGTCTCAAAAGAGTTTGTAAGGACAATCAATTTCAAAATTTCCTTTATCAAATATACGTGTACTATCAAAATCTACGCTTTTTATACCCTAAACCTGAAAGGTCAGGGTATATTAACTTTGTGCAAACGTTTGTAACGCATAGAACGAAGCGAGTCCGGTATAGAAAAGTATATATATTCTTGATCAGCGTCACCACGTGAGTCGAGCTATCCATGTCCGTCCGTCCGTCCGTCCGTCCGTCCGTCCGTCCGTCTGTCCGTCTGTGTGTTGTCCGTATACACAGGATAAGAAGAAGGAGTTGAGATAATTGAATGAAACTTGGTACACATAGTCAAATGGACCCAAGGATCTGCACTATTGAATATTTTTGGAATCCGCCCACGGACACGCCTACCTCCCATACAACGCAAAAATTGAAAACTGCATAACTCAGCTCATAATTAATCTACCACAATTAAATTTGGTATGTATGTGTTTTGTATCAACACAAAGATGTTTTTGAAAAATGGGTGTCATCCACTCACGGACACGCCCACCTCCCATACAACCCAAAAATTGAAAACGCAATAAATAAGCCTCTGTTTAACCTACAGAGCTAAAATTTGGCACATATGTTTTTTATAACAAAAGAAAGATGGTTTACAAAATGGACATCATCCGCCCACGGACACGGCTACCTCCCATACAACGTGAAAATTGAAAACTGCATAACTCAGCTCATATTTAGTCTACAACAATAAAATTTGATATGTATGTGTTTTATACAAACACAAAGATGTTTTCGAAAAATGGACGTCATCTGTTCACGGACACGCCCACCTCCCATACAACCCAAAAATTGAAAACGCAATAAATAAGCCTCTGTTTAACCTACAGAGCTAAAATTTGGCACATATGTTTTTTATGACAAGACAAAGATATTTTTGAAAAATGGACGTCATCCGCATACGGACACGCCTACCTCCCATACAACCCAAAAAGTTTAAAACTCAATAAATAAGGTTATGTTTGTCATAGAGAGATTAAATTTGGTATGTATGTATTTTATACCAAAACTGATGTGTGTTCAAAAATTGGGAGTAATCCGTCCATGAACACGCCCACTTCCCATAGCGAAAGCACAATAAAGGCATTAACTGTGAGCTACAGGAATAAAACTTGGTATGTGTAAATTTTTCATCACCATTTAAATGCAATTAAAATATAGGCTTCATCCGCCCACGGAGACGCCCATTTGCAATAAAAAATTTTTTATTTTTGAAAAGTGGGTTTAGGGTATTTCATAGTCGGCCTAGACCGACTTTAGACTTTCTTTACTTGTTTACTTATATTGGTTATGCATTCTGAAGAAGAATAAAAAGATATGCAAAAAACTTTTATTTAACCAAAAAAGGGGTTCAAGACAACCAACATCTCTCCATGGGAATTTCTCCGATCCAAAACAAATTATGCCGAAATAGTTTTTAATAGTCTCTCTAACTTTTGAGTTGGTGTCCGGCGATATCTAAATTTTGATTCGGCTTATTATACATATATCCTTTTCCTATTGATTTTATATATGCACTTTAAACACTCAGAAAAAAGCTTATCGGAATATGATAAAAAAGGCATCATATTTAGAGAAAAATGGTATAGACTTTGCTCCAGAGAATGCTATTCTCTAATTTCGATACTAAAAATTCTCTAAAAATGGTAAAAAGTTTCCATGAAAAAGAAAAATATATCGTTTTTTGAGAAAAAGCTTTTTATTTTTGAGAAAATATTTGTTTTTATTGAAGAAAATACTTCTCTTAGTGAATTTTTTATCAAAATATAAGAAAAGTTTTTCATTTTCAATAAATTTTTCTCTATAAATGAGAAACTTTTGTGCGAGAAAAATACTTATCATTATTAGAGACATTGAAATATTTCCATTTCCTAGAAGTAAAGAAATATTTCTTCGAAAATGTGAAAATTTATTCTAATTTAAGAAAATTTTATTTGAAAAAGAGAAAATTTCTATATCGAAAATAGAGAAATTTTTCACCGGAGCAAGGTATGTGTTTTTTTCTCAGTGAAGATATATAGATTGATACTGCCCAATCCCGGACTTCTGTTTCTGTTATATGGATCGATCTTTGATTCTTAATTATTTAAGCGTCTCACGGTTTATTATGTCACTTTCAGTGACTTGTGGCTTATTTAAACAATTACTAGGCAGGACTAATGAAAAGGATCTAAGTTAAGAATCATGTATGCCTGTGTAAGGCCCAGCATAGATCCCTATCAGCACAGTGAAAAATCAAATATCGATCAACAATTGAATCTTATTTAAAAACACTTGTAAGGATAACTAAAAGATAGAACGAAAAATCGTGATTTCATTAAAAGACCAAGGTTATTTCTTTAACGGCAAAGTGAATACTCCAATACCGATAAACAGAGGAATATAAATAATAAAACTATCAAGGATAACTAAGAAATCGTGACGTTGGTCAAATACCAGGAATACTTCTGTATAGTTAATACTAGAATACCGATAAAAAAGTTAATGTGAATAAAAAAACCTGGCAAGGATAACTTTAAAACAAAATATATTTGTGGTCTTTGCCATCCCTACGGAGAAAAGTACAGGTTCAAGTTATAAGTTCCCAAGGTATAGTGAGCGGTCCCAATTCTGCCGGCAATATATGAAATTATCCGGTCCTTTTTATATAGCGTTGTCATTGGGAGTGATTAATTGACACCTCAAAGATACCTTAATACCTAACCAGTAGCCAGTCTATAGAACACGGTACACGTATAAGAACGAACTTAATGTAATTTTATCATCGTTTTGTAATTTCAAGTTTAGCCGACTGAGCTGGCGTTTGCTCTTAGTACTCGTCTGACTGTCGGTTCAATCACCGACAGGAACAGCACAGCATTTAAAAAAAAAAAATAGTTTTTATTTTTTAGTAAAAAATAAAATGTAGGTCCAATTTTTTTCAAGATTGTAAGCAAACTTTTTTTGAAGTTTATTTTTGACCAATCAGTTAATGAAACATAATTAGAATTTCAGTTATTAAATCAAAATTGTTTTTAACTTACACAGCCAGGATACGAACCCACGTTTTCGGCATGACAGTCTAGCATACTTCCACTCTGAGATATTGGTAACGATAAGATAAATAAAGGAAAACACATTTAAAAACTGTTGGTTCCATCGTGAGTTATATCGAACCTGTCCTGTGATAGGTTCAATAATAACTATCACTGAACCAATCACGTAAGCGCAATTGACTCTGCTTTCTCCGTAGGGATCTCCGTAGGTCTTTGTGATTATTTACTAGCTTAGACCATTTGTGTGGTGACCGTGGCATGCAGGTTAAGTGTGTGGCTTAGCATGCTCGGAGCCCGGGTTCGATCCCCAGCCGTGGCGAAAAGTTTTTTAAATAAAAAATTTTTCTGATCGGTCACCACCTCTCTGCAGACAATGGCAAACCTCAGAGAGTAAATAATGCCATGTAAGGCTTCTTGAGAACATGAGCCGTTCGGAGTCGGCATAAAACATGTAGGTCCAGTTCTCGGTCAATTGTGTGCAAAAATTTAATAACACACAAAACACAATCGATCCTAAGAAGCTCGGTCAAAGTCCTTTCAAGGGCTGAAATGGCCAATTTGTTTTTTTTTTTTTGTTTTTTAGACCATTTGTATCGTTTTGTGTCTATGTCTCGGTTGGCAGTTCTGTTAATACCTCTGCTTACGCCCCTGTTGGCAGCGCTGTAGATGATTTGCTCGGTTGACTTCTACTAAAAAAAAAAACAAAAAAAAACAACAAATTGGCCATTTCAGCCCTTGAAAGGACTTTGACCGAGCTTCTAATGATCAATTGTGTTGTGTGTGTTATTAAATGTTTGCACACAATTGACCGAGAACTGGACCTACATGTTTTATGCCGACTCCGAACGGCTAAAGTTCATGTTCTCAAGAAGCTTTACATGGCATTATTTACTCTCTGAGGTTTGCCATTGTCTGCAGAGAGGTGGTGACCGATCAGAAAAATTTTTTGTTGAAAAAAACTTTTGGCCGCGGCTGGGGATCGAACCCGGGCTCTGAGCATGCTAAGCCACACACTTAACCTGCATGCCACGGTCACCACATGACTTCTACTAACCTTGATTTAAATTCGCAGCGTCCTTGTATTGTTGACTCAAAGCATCAAAATTGGTCTTTACACTCCTCATGTTGTATTTTTTTTTTTTTAGTGCATTGAATAGTTGGTTTCGATGTTAACACTTTTACCTCTGCATCACTTTCCGAAACGTATTTGGATTCTTCAAAAACAGTCATTTAACTTTTTGAGACTCCCATTGATTTTTGCTGAACCACTTTATCTGTTGGTAGACCAGAAACAAAAGGCCCATTTTTTTTCTTTGAAACAAGTATTTCCGGTAACAAACCTATACAGTCAAGTCTGTCCTGGTTTAAAAATGGGGAAATATACAATTAGGAAAGTAAATTAAATCAAGCGAAAAAAAGTGTAGAATGTTGTTTGTGTGGCAGAAGGCTATATGAACATGCGAATTTGAATCTGAGGCAAGTTATATGCCTTGACCTCAGTCAATTCGAGTTATTAAGCAATCTCATGCCACAAACATCTCTACCGCTAACTACAACTTCCCAAGTTGTACATTTTGATGAATTTTTAATTTCAGTTGATTAGAGGTAAAAGCGTAGGAACATGGCAAGACCAAAATTTGAACCCGAAACCTCTGGGTTGGCAGTCAAGCATATTAACCGCTCGACTACGGAGACCTCCAAGGAAAAGGGTTCATGAGGCCGTTTTTTTTAATAATAAAGCCCCCTCGTATTTGACAAACACTTTTTTAACAGTCTTGGATTGATGGCGACCGTGGCATGCAGGTTAAGTGTGTGGCTAAGCATGTTTGGAGCCCGGGTTCGATCCCCAGCCGCGGCGAAAAGTTGTTTCAATAAAAAAATTTTTCTGATCGGTCACCACCTCTCTGCAGACAATGGCAAACCTCAGAGAGTAAATAATGCCATGTAAAGCTTCTTGAGAACATGAGCCGTTCGGAGTCGGCATAAAACATGTAGGTCCAGTTCTCGGTCAATTGTGTGCAAACATTTAATAACACACACACAACACAACTGATCATAAGTAGCTCGGTCAAAGTCCTTTCAAGGGCTGAAATGGCCAATTTGTTTTTTTTTTTTTGGATAAATTTAGGGTCGACTCAGGAGTATTTTCAAGGTCAAATTATGTAAAATTTATGCAATAAAATTCGCCTCTTTGGATCCAAGTCCCAGGTCAGTTTGTCTATATTAAGATTATTTCAAGGTCATTTCAAGGTTAAAGTAAAATAAAAACATAGATATACGATGTACAACATCCTGCTATATAAGTTTTTTCGGTCACTGATTCAGAATCCGAGGAAAATTGGACTTTATAAAGGTAATTTCAAGGTCGTTCTAAGGTCAAAATTAAAAAAAACACACAATCATGTCCAAAATCCTGCTTTATAAGTCTTTTGGTTCGCTGATTCTGAATCCGAGGTCAATTTGTTTGTAAAAAAACCATTTCAAGGTCATTCCAAGGTCAAAATTTATAAAAAAACATGATACATGGTTCAGTATCTTGATATACTCGTATTTTGGATGGCTGATTCCAAACCTGAGCTCAATTTTGCAAAAATTTAAAAAAAAAAACAGAAATACAATTTCCAAGATACTGATACACAGGTGTTTTGTGTGGCTAATTCCAAATACGAGGTCAGTTTGTCTGTATAAAAGTCATTCCAAGGTTATAAGTATTTCTATTCTTGCTTACTTTGTTTTGATATGTTTTATTTTCCTCTACCATCTGTAATTTTTTTGCTGCTTGCGAACCCCATTATATCAAAATTTGAATGAACCTAACTGTTTGATTTGAGCTGTTGTTTAATCAAGCTTTTGGAGTTCATCTATCGAAACTAGATTGTTGCTTTCTAACTTGTTTTGACATTAACTTTGTATAACACCTCGTTTGCATTAAGTCAATCATCGATTGTTTTATTTCTCAGCTTTATCAAAATTAAATTTTCCACTTCCTCCTGTCACACGCAATGCTCATTACCTAAGTCGTCCACCTTTCAAAGCATCCACCAAATATCCGCATCCGTTTTGTGCTCATAAATTATATAATCAAATGTCCTTTTAACAACTTAACTTTGCACTTTAGTTTCAAAGGATCTTTGCTAAGCATGACTTTGCTTTCTATTTCTTAATTTTTTTATTTTGTCTTTTCTTTTGCTTCTTCGATATTTTCCGGCATTCCCACTCCTTGAGTCTCTTAAGATAAGTTTTCACAAAGACAAACTCACAAACTCAATAAAGAAATTCAAATAGATACGGATAGAGAAGAGAAGAGTAGCGTAGAGTAGAAAAGAAAAAAAAAAACGCGCAACATTGCAGTGACAGCAACAACAGCAACTTTGTTAGAAGAAAAGCATTGAAAAAAAAGCAGGCCAATTTCTCAGGGACTTGCTTGTTGTTAATTAATTTGAACGAGTTAAAATTTACAACGCGCAAAAACGTTTTCTAGCAAAAGTTTGATTTATATTCAAATTGAAGATGTCGGCGTTGACGTTGGTGATGGCGTTGTAGGCAAGTCGCTGGAGCTTATTTTTATTTAATTAGTTACTTGCTAGCTACTTCCTGGATTTTAGCCATTAATTAAAGTGATTGCCAATGACAACGTTGTGAAACTCAAGCTCAAGCATTGTGGAGTGAACGAGCGAGAGAAAGGCTGAAGAAAGAAACGAAAGCAGCCACGCTGTTTGAATGATGGGCGGCATGCATACTTTGCATACTTTTAGGTGCTGCGGTGCGCGCTAAATGTTCGCAAGTGATGAGTAAAGTTTTCTAATTATTTTAATTAGCAATTTTCTAAAAAGTTTGCCTTTTTTTGTGCTTCTTTTTTTTTGATGTAGCTTTTGTTGCTGTTGCTTGTCAGACATCAAACGTCTTTTGGTGCAAATTTAAGAGTTTAACATGGCATAGTTTTAGGCATCTCTGCAGCAAATTCGATTTTGTCTATTTTTCAAGCGTAACGCATAATTTGCTGGGCGTATTAATAATAAATATGTTATGTTTCTTATGTTGACAGCTTTAAAATTTAAGAAAACTTTACTCAATAGACAGTTCAAGTTTTCAAACTCTTTACATATAGTGTAGCCTAGTGAGATATCTATATTTATGCTTAATAACAGCTAGCAAAAACCTTTCAATCTTTATCTATATCTAAAGAAAATTTTGTCTGTTTTGCCGTGGGGAGCATTTTTCTTTTTTAAACAAATTTTTACAGCAGCAGCTTTGTTGCCAACTTTTACTCAGCAAAAGTAGGCTAAAAGGTAACGCATATTTAGTCTGTTTTTTTTTAGTTTTTTTTCTCTGTTTTATACTTTTGCCCACATTTCGTTTTTGTTCTAATATGAATTTATTTGTGTATCGAGTCACAACATGCTGTTTATATAATGCTCTGTCTACTCCCAGCAGACTATTTGTTATGCCTAAACATTGAATATACGATTGTATTTGTTAAAGTTTTTACATAAATTTACTACTTTTTCCCTGTGGTTGTTTGTTTTTTTTTTTTTTCTTTTTGGTACAAATATGGGGTCGAAATTTTTGCATACAAGTTGCTGGCAGCAAGTTTGTCGTTCGTTTATTGTAGCAGGTTCCTTAGTTTTTGCAAAGACCTTTTTGGGAATCAATAATGAGTATTTATGGAGTGATAATTTTTGCTTATCTGTAATTTCCTTTGCTTATTTTTTCCTTTTTTTTTTTTTGCTTTTGTTTTTGTGGTAGGTGTTGATGATAGCAAAAAGTGGCCTAAGATAGTTAAAGAAAACTTTAATATTGAAAAAATTGTAATTCTTGAAGGTTTTGTGAAAATGTAATGACATGACTTGTGGAAGAGACAAGTTATACTTAAATATTATAGAAATAAAAGCTTGAAATTCAAAAAAAAACAACAAATATTTTGTTTTTTTTTTAATCTATATAATTAATAGGCTAAGAGTTTTTTTGTGACTTCAACTCCTCCCAGAGTAAGGAGGGATTTCCAACCTTTTACAGCAAAAATAAAATTTTTGTACAAAAATTCGCAATTTTATCGATATGAAATTTGGTTTGAGGAGAGCTTTTGAATTAATCAAATTTGAGTTTTTCTCAAAACTAAAAATTTTTAACCAAAATGATCTTGTAGGCGTTCTTCAAATGTAAATTGTGTGAAAAATTCAGTTCCAAATTAAAAAATTTGTTTTTTAGAACAAACAACTCTGTCGAATTTTAGCAGTTTTCAAGTTTTTTTTATTTTTCTAAATTTTTATTTAATTTTCTTCAAAATGTGTTGGCAATTACGGTTATTATCTTTTCATATATATTTTTAATGAATTTTTTTAATATTGCCTGTAGTTGTTTTACATGTATTTTTACCAAACTCCAAGACAGAGAAAATAACACTCTGAAATTTAAAGTTATATTTTGGAAAACGAATATTGCAATTTATAGCCTTAAAAAAAAACAAAATTTTACCGTTACTTAATTATTTATATTTTCATCATTGCCTTTAAAAAGTGTCAAATAAATTGAATGTTTTCTCAAAAAATGGAATGAAATTTGTTTTTGTGTTAAAATAAAAAAAATTTCAAATTTGCATTATTGATTTTCTTTCGTCATAAGAAACGAAAATATATTGTCGTTCATTTAAGACAAATTTTTTTTGTCATCGAAAAAACAAGGTTTTTTTTTTGATTTTTTGCAAGAAATTTTTTTTTTTAAAGTGTTGTTTTTATATTTTTTAAATCTTAAACAAGCTTCAAAAGCAATATATATGAAGATAATTTATTATTAAAGCTCCAACTAATAAAACTTTATAGCCACAAATCCATTTCGTTTCAAATTCAAAAATTTCTCTTTTCGACCAAACAAGTCTGTCGAATTTGTTTGTTGATTTCGTTGTTGTTCTGTAAGTATTTTTAAATAATTTCTTAATAATATCTTGGTATTATTTGTTGTCTTTAATATATTTTTTACTTTGTTTTTGTTATTATTAGTAATGTTTTATAATTTATAAAGTTACCCTGCGGTGTTTTCGAATAGTAATAATTTTTGTCTCATAAAATTTAGTGGCAGCTCTTATCGTTTTAAGTCAAAGCATTCAGTAAATGATCTTTTATATAGTTATTGAGACTTAATATATTGTTATTGAGAAATAAAGCTTCTTCCATAGAATATCATGTA